>QCXZ01000075.1:1571267-2083595 GCA_025024175.1 Rhyzopertha dominica
TCCAGAAATTTATTTTTTGCAAATTGACCATTCTTCTTTAGGCCACTTTTCAGCCGAACCGTTGCAGCTAGAGACCAACTGACACCACTCCGGAATGCAGCAGGTTCACATTAGTAAATGAAACATAATTAGCTTAATCGGAGACATCAAGTTTCGAGGTGAAAAAACAACAAAGGGGTTAGCCTTTGCTTTTTGCAATTTTTGGTGGAAATTATTTTCGCTCAAAATCGGCATACTGATGTATTTGAACTGCAGATTTCAAAAATGCAGTCAGAAATGAGGTAGGACGTCCAGAAATTTATTTTTTTGCAAATTGACCATTCTTCTTTAGGCCACTTTTCAGCCGAACCGTTGCAGCTAGAGACCAAAGCTGACCACTCCGGAATGCAGCAGGTTCACATTAGTAATAGAACATAAATTAGCTTAATCGGAGACCATCAAGTTTCGAGGTGAAAAAACAACAAAGGGGTTAGCCTTTGCTTTTTTGCAAATTTTGGTGGAAATTATTTCGCTCAATATCGGCATACTGATGTATTTTTGAACTGCAGATTTCAAAAAATGCAGTCAGAAATGAGGTAGGACGTCCAGAAATTTATTTTTTTGCAAAATGAATTGACCTCCTTCTTTAGGCCCACTTTTCAGCCGACCGTTGCAGCTAGAGGCCCAACTGACACTACTCCGGAATGCAGGAGGTTTCACATTAGTAAATAACATAAAATTAGCAATCGGTAAACGATAAAAATTTACTCTTTTAACAACAAAAATTTTCAGTTGCTTCCGCAGTTGTTTCCGATGAGCCGGGGAAGTGTGGGCACATCAGGATAAGAGCGACGGAGGCCTGGGCAGCGGAGAAGTCCCACGATTTCTTAAGGAAAACCAAAAAAACTTCAAACTCAAATATCTCAGAAACGGTAAGTTGTAGAGCGAAACGGACGAAATTTTGCCCCCCCTACGACGATACACCCCCTCTAAATATCCCTTCTCTTTCAACTTATAAGTGATATAGATGTCATTAGGGGAACTTTTTTTCGGAAAAAAAATTTTTTAACGATAAAAAATTTACGTTCTTTTAAACAACAAAAAATTTTCATTGCTTCCGCAGTTGTTTCCGATGAGCCGGGGATCGTGTGGGGGCCACATCAGGCATAAAGAGCGACCGGGAGGCCTTCGGGCAGCGGAGAAAGTCCAACGATTTCCTTTATACAGGAAAACCAAAAAAACTATTAAAACGCAAATATCTTCAGAACGTAAGTCAGGTATAGCGAAACGGACCGAAATTTTGCCCCCCCTACGACGGATACCCCCATCTAAATATCCCTTCTCTCTTCAACTTCATAAGTCATCTAGAAGTCATTCAGGGGAACTTTTTTTCGGGAAAAAAATTTTTAAACGATAAAAATTCTTACTTCTTTAACTACAAAAATTAATCATTTGCTTCCGCAGTTGTTTCCGATGAGCCGGGGAAGTGTGGGCACATCAGGATAAGAGCCACGGAGGCCTGGGCAGTCGGAGAAGTCCCACGATTTCTTAAGGAAAACCAAAAAAACTTCAAACGCAAATATCTCAGAAACGGTAAGTCGTAGGAGCGAAACGGACGAAATTTTGCCCCCCCTACGACGATACACCCCCTCTAAATATCCATTCTCTTTCAACTTATAGTATATAGAAGTCATTAGGGGAACTTTTTTTCGAAAAAAAAAAATTTTGTCAATAAAAATTTTACTTCTTTTAACAACAAAAATTTTCATTTGCTTCCGCAGTTGTTTCCGATGAGCCGGGGAAGTGTGGGCACATCAGGATAAGAGCGACGGAGGCCTGGGGCAGCGGAGAAGTCCCACGATTTCTTAAGGAAAACCAAAAAACTTCAAAACGCAATATCTCAGAAACGGTAAGTCGTAGAGCGAAACGGACGAAATTTTGCCCCCCCTACGGACGATACACCCCCTCTAATTATTCCTCTTCTTTCAACTTATAGTATATAGAAGTCATTAGGGGGAACTTTTTTTCAGGAAAAAAATTTTTAACTATAATAATTTTCCTTTTTTTAACAACAAAAATTCAATATTTTGACGTCAGTGACTTTATTACAGGGAGGAGCCATAGCCGAAGGAATGGACAGAGCCACTGCCTCCATTTCCGGGAATACTCAGGAAACTACGGAGCTACAGCAACATAGAAAACAAACTGTAATACTTTGAATTATACATATTATTCAACAATAAACTATTTTTATTTACACTGATTGTTGCTTATTCCGACTAATTTGTGAAAATTACTGATTTTAAAACGACAATTTTATAAAATCTGTAATAAAATTGTTACAGGTTTCTGTAATATGTAGTTCGGAAAAATCTCAATAGATGGCGCCACTTGTCGGGTGCCCAAAATCCTAGAGGGCGCCACTTACCGGGGACCCGAAAAAGTACTAGTTCTTAAAATTTCATGATAAATTCGTACTTAAGTGACTTAAATTGTACTTAAGTACTACTTAAAAAGTACTTCCTGAAAATATGATTAGTACTTAAGTACAATTTAAGTCATGTTTAAGTACTTTTTAAGCCTACTTAAATTCGAAATCCATAAAATTCGATTTTAAGTGACTTAAAAAGTACTTAAAACATGACTTAAATTGTACTTAAGTACTACTCATATTTTTCGGAAGTACTTTTTAAGCACTGCTTAAATACTTTTTAAGCAGTGCTTTAAAGTACACAAGCACTGCTTAAAAAGTACGTAAGCACTGCTTAAAAGTACTTAAGTACAGCTTAAAAAGTACTTAAGCAGTGCTTAAAAAGTACTTCCGGAAAAATATAAGTAGTACTTAAGTACAATTTAAGTCATGTTTTAAGTACTTTTTAAGTCACTTAAAATCGAATTTTATGGATTTCGAATTTAAGTAGGCTTAAAAAGTACTTAAACATGACTTAAATTGTACTTAAGTACTAATCATATTTTCAAGAAGTACTTTTTAAGTACTTTAAGTACTTTTTAAGTAGTACTTAAGTACAATTTAAGTCACTTAAGTACGAATTTATCATGAAATTTTAAGAATTAGTACTTTTTCGGGTCCCGGTAAGTGGCGCCCTCTAGGATTTTGGGCACCCGACAAGTGGCGCCCTCTAGGATTTGGGCACCCGACAAAGTGGCGCCATCTATTGGTTTGTCGCTGAACTACGTATTACAGAAATCTGTAACGACTTTATTACCGATTTTTGAAAAAATTAACAATTTTTACTGAAAATTATGATAAAATTATCAACTTTTACTAAAAATAAAAATAACTGGCATTCTAAAATGTTTATTTATAAAGAAAATGCAATTATAATAATTTATACAGATCATTTATTACAAAAATTAATAAAATGTACAATAAAATACTAAAACAAAGATAAAAAGACAATCTATATTGCAAATATACAGTTTGTAGTCTATTAACATGAAAAAAAAACAAAATACAAGTGAATGAATGAATCAAAAATATGCCTGCAATGATTGGTGCAACGTATACAACATATTACAAAAGAAGCAGTAAAATTATCGAGCCGAACTGGCTGCAGTTTCCAAWCCAACCCCTAATTACGARCGSTGGGATCTTAAAGGAAACGGGAGACCCCAACAATCCTGCCTCTGCAGCTAACAAAGCACCCTCAGTATGCAATTGCGCCAGGTCAACGAGGTCACGATCTGTAGGCATCCCGGTTTAACTAGGAACGTGGATAGGTGTGTTCGTTAATGTCGGGGTTGATCGAACCTCACGGATCCTTCTCGATAACGTTACTGCTGTGAGTGAGTGAAAAATCTGTTGCAACGACCATTAAGACAAAAAATTTTAATTGAAAACCACTAAAAGTTATAAATTTGTGTGAAATATGCTACGATAAAGTCCTACCTGAGTATGGTTTTTCAAAATTACCATCAGAAATCCTTTATAAAAATTAATAAAGTTAATATTTGTGTGATTACAATCAATTATGCATTGGAACTAAAAAAATCTGTCAGAAAAACAATGGAAATATCACAGCACCCTTCATGTGAGGGACTCTAGGCTTTATTAAAAAAACACCAATATAAAAAAGAACTGATGATGAAATGAAATCAGTATTGCACTGTTAGCAAGCTGAAAGGGGAAATATTGTGTGCAGAACGACCCAAGAGCAAAGTTTGATTTTCAAAGCTTCAGTAGGACCTTATCCAAGGACATCCCTATCCCTCTCCCAATGGGGCGAACCCCTGACGGAGACTCCAAAGTTCAGAAATGTCCCCCCGAAGGAGGCGTATCCCAAAAATTGTCGTGGCATGTCGAACTTCAGCTCCTACTTTTCTCACAATGCGTGTGGGGGTATTCTGTACACTTGAAGTGCAAAGAGAGCACACAAGTACTGACTACTATGAATGAATGACTGTGGAATTGGTTATTTAATGATTTGGTTAAATTATTATAAAAAGCTACTTGTAAGATAAAAGAAAATTCATACAAATTAAAGAGGATTGTGCAATACAAAATTTTGAAGGGTGCTGCAAACCAAGTACTTATTAGAAATTTTTTTTAGTTTATACATAACTGAAGAACAAATGTTTAAACACTTGAAAACCCCTACAATTATAAATTTGTGTGAAATATGCTACGATAAAGTCCTACCTGAATATGGTTTTTCAAAATTGCCACCAGAAATCCTTTATAAAAATAATAAAGTTAATATTCTTGTGATTACAATCAATTATGCATTGAAACAAAAAAAAATCTGTCAGAAAATCAACAGAAATATCACAGTAATCTTCATGTGGGGACATCTAGGCTTCATCAAAAAAAATTCCAAAACAAAAAAAGAACTGATGATGAAATGAAATCAGTATTGCACTGTCAGCAAGCTGAAAAGAGAACTATTGTATGTAGAACGACCCCAAGAGTAAAGTTTGATTTTCAAAGCTTCAGTAGGACCTTATCCAAGGACATCCCTATCCCTCTCCCAATGGGGCGAACCCCTGACGGAGACTCCAAAGTTCAGAAATGTCCCCCCGAAGGAGGCGTATCCCAAAAATTGTCGTGGCGTGTCGAACTTCAGCTCCTACTTTTCTCACAATATGCTGGGGGGTATTCTGTATACTTGATGTGCAAAGAGAGCACAGTACTGACTACTATGGATGACATGACAACTTATGAATGATTGTGGAATTGGTTATTTAATGATTTGGTCAAATTATTATTAAAAACTACTTGTAAGATAAGAGAGTATTCATAAAAATTAAAGAAGATTGTGCAATACAAAGTTTTGAAGAGTACTGCAAACCAAGTACTTATTAGATTTTTTTTAGTTTATACATAACTGAAGAACAAATGTTTAAACACTTGAAAACCCCTACAATTATAAATTTGTGTGAAATATGCTATAATAGAGTTCTACCAGAACATGGCTTTTCAAAATTACCATCAGAAATGCTTTATAAAAATTAATAAAGTTAATATTCGTGTGATTGCAATCAAATATGCATTGAAACTAAAAAAAAATCTGTCGGAAAAACAATGAAAATATCACAGCACCCTTCATGCGAGGGACTCTAGTCTTTATTAAAAAAATACCAATATAAAAAAGAACTGATGATGAAATGAAATCAGTATTGCACTGTTAGCAAGCTGAAAGAGGAAATATTGTGTGCAGAACGACCCCAAGAGCAAAGTTTGATTTTCAAAGCTTCAGTAGGACCTTATCCAAGGACATCCCTATCCCTCTCCCAATGGGGCGAACCCCTGACGGAGACTCCAAAGTTCAGAAATGTCCCCCCGAAGGAGGCGTATCCCAAAAATTGTCGTGGCATGTCGAACTTCAGCTCCTACTTTTCTCACAATCCGCTCGGGGGTATTCTGTACACTTGAAGTGCAAAGAGAGCACACAAGTACTGAGTACTATGAATGAATGGCTGTGGAATTGGTTATTTAATGATTTGGTTAAAATATTTTAAAAGCTACTTGAAGATAAGAGAGTATTCGTAAAAATTAAAGAGGATTGTGCAATACAAAGTTTTGAAGGGTGCTGTGAACCAAGTACTTATTAGATTTTTTTTTAGTTTATGCATAACTGAAGAACAAATGTTTAAACACTTGGAAACCCCTACAATTATAAATTTGTCTTTAATATGACACGAAAAAATATCACTTGAGTATTTCTGGTGGTATTTAAAAATTACAATGTCTATCAGAAACTGTTTGAAAAATGAATGAATTAAAATAACTCTAACCAAAGAAATTATTAAAATTGTACTTAAGTACTAATAAAATTTTCAGGAAGTACTTTTTGTGTTTGTGTTTAATATGACACGAAAAATATCACTTGAGTATTCCTGGTGGTATTTCAAAATTACAATGTCTATTAGACAATGCTTGAAAAATGATAGGATGAAAATAGCACTAACCTAAGAAATTATTAAAATTGTACCGTTCTTCTGTTCTAGATCGTCCGGAAGACGTCCACTTCTCCGCCTGCTATAACCTGTGACGTGTGCCCTTCTCTGCTCCTCTATATCTCCAAAAACGGAGACACACCCTTCGGATCCCTGTCCTCCTTCGGATGCGGCTCCTTCCTGTCGAAACAACCAAAGATGCTTATTAGGACAGAGAAATATTATTGTAATATTAATATTTTATATCAGATAATTGTTTTACAGACAAAAAAAATCTGTAAAAGATTAATAAATACTTTTACGAGCTACTATGTCTGAGATCCGCAGTCCACAGTATACGTACTAACAAAATGCATGTGTTACCACCAAATTAATTCGATACTTGTCCGATTCGACACTACTCTTAGTAATTTTTTTTTAAGAAACATTATTTATATTCTGTGCTAAATGTGACAGTTTATTTATCTAACACATAACCGAGGGTTGCATAATCTCAAAGTTCTGCTACTTGTACTTATTTTATACTTTAACCAAATAAATGCAAATACCTTGAACTGTTGTTTTATTTCAAGAACTTCCAAGATATTGTGACTCTAGTCATTCCATAGTACGTCTTTTGAGTGTACTGTATAAGATGTTTTGATATCTGATGAGAAAAACACAAAAATGATTCTTAATTATAAGTGTTCAAAGCAAGAAAGATTATTTCCTCCTATTTATTTTCAAAAATCAGTTCAATTTGGCAATAACGTATTGTGACTATATTGAGCTACTGCTACTTAAGCTACACGGTAAATGCAAAAATGAAAACTTAAATGACCCTGATCGTACCACTTCAAAGGATAAGATTAATTTTTTTGATACTACTTATCAATTGGCAAACATACTTATTTCAAATGTATGTTTTTATTTAAAGTGTGAGCTAAAAATACGATGATTTTAAAATCAAGATTAATGAAACTCACCTAAGTTCTCTCTGCATTGATGTTGCTACAGGAACTGGTCTTGATGATGGTGGTCTTCATCCATCCTCCAACCAAAACAGGAACTGGTGTTGATGATGGCGGTCTTCATCCATCCTCCATCAGTAGGGTTGCGTACCACCTTCAAGATAAATTTAAGCATTTCAGTTCAGTTACAACAAAAGAAGATCCAATCCAAGAGCATATAGTTATTAATCAATCTACTGAGACATTTAATGAAAAGGAAATTGTGTTTCTTAATAAAGGTTTGAAATTTAATTTATCTTTAATCTACCAGTATCTAAAATCATAGCTGGTATTGAAAAGGCCATCATAAATTTTGGTGATTCCAACGATTTTATTAAAAACACAAGCATAGTTCAAATATAGAATAATTTAAGAGAAAACTTTGGAATAAATAAAATCATCAAAATATTAAAATTTTCAAAAACAAGAATTGCTTTTATCAGAGATCCGACAAGGGAAAAAAATTGTGATACTGGATAAACCAGGCTGTTTCAAAAGGTTCCAAAACCTTTTAAATCAAATTTGCAACAGCTTTGCTCAGAATTTCAAACTGACGCTTCATTTCAAGGCAATGGGTATGTTATCATTGATTCTGTAGCTAAAAAGTAATAGCGAGTGTTGGAACTGTGCATAATGTTATTCAGAATAAAGAATATTGCAACACTTTAGCAGAACTTGGCTATATCTCCTTAATTAATGAATATACGAGGGTAACAAACACAAGTAGCTTCTGTATCGATCACATATATACATAAAAAGCAAAACACGGTTACAAGATCATATCCCTGTTCTAAAAAGTGACAACAGATAATTAAATCATACTGAACAAAACAATAATAAATACTAGAGTCACAACAAACGCCCAAACCAGCAAAAGTAGAGTTATACCAATTTTCAACGAAAAACGAGCATTAGACAAGATTAAGGTGCATAACATACGCAGCATTATTAAACAAGAACCGATTGAAAAAGCAGCAGAAAGCTTTAAACAGAAACTTCAGCAAATAATTCATGATTCCACAACTAATATTACAACTTCAAGGAAAGAAACAAAAAGGAAAGACATAACGGACAGGAGAAGTACTCTTGCCACTGTTACAATAGAGCAATTATATTCTTCATCCCAATAACAGTGTATACTATTCTAAAATCATTACATGTGTATGTTAAATGCAGTGAATTTTGTACTAATTGGATATACCGAGTTTGAGTAATGAAAAACTACACAATCGATAACGGACAGGACATTTAGTATGGAAACAGTAAAAATTGATAATTACTGTTTAAAATCCTTACTTTAGAAATTGATTTTTTGATGGTTAATAGGCGTTTGTTTATTGACACTTGATGGCTACAGCCTACTAATGATATAGTAATACTTTTGCAGAATTGTTATCAATTTTTAATGAGGTTGAAGTAGGTGCAAAAAAAAATGGTAAAATCCAGGGCGTTTACCATCAAGTCATGCTTTTTATTACTGATCAATCATCATATATTAATTATGATAAGAGCTTTTATTGGGATATTTTTTACTTTGAAATTAAAGTGTCGGTAGACATTTCGTGGAATGGCTGATAATCGATAATTGTAGTGAAAAGACGAATTACTTAAGACATAGTCTAAAAATTTTGCGATTAAAATTGGTGTGATAAGGTTTGAAGAGCTAAATTTCGTTAATAAACAGGCAAATTTATGTATAAACAGACAAATTAATTTTTTATTGTAATAAATTCATTCCGAACTAACTTAATTTGATTTGCAATTGGACTCAGTAAAATGCAATTGTATAGCAAAAATTGTGTTGAGTGGACATAATACATTTAAAGGGAAGTATTGCCACCCTTTTAATGTTTTCCATGACCACAATTTGCAAAATTACATGGTTTGAGCTGCTATATTTGATGGTACGAAAACTGATGTGATTAGATTCTCAACAAAAAATTGAAAACTGAGAATTAAAATTTTTGTGCATTTTAAAATAAATTTATGCGACTAAAATAAAGAGATGTTAAGTCCCCACAATACATTATTTTATGACGTGTGTAAAAACACAATCTTTTATGTGTTCACATAATAATAACTCACCTAAGTTGTCTCTACATCGATGCTGCTGGATGCTGGAGTTGATGATGATAACTTCTATCCATCCTGTCAGCTACAGGAACTGGACTTGATTCATCCTCCCTCTAGATGGTTAGGTACCATTCTACCATCTAATAAAGTTGATGGCATGACATTCCCGAAATACTGATAAGCTTTTGGCTTATAACTTGCAATGACCATTGAGACAAAAAATTTTAATTGAAATTCCACCAAAAGTTATAAATTTGTGTGAAATATGCTATGATGAAGTCCTACTTCAGTATGTTATTACAAAATTACCACCAGAAATCCTTTATAAAAATAAGTTTACTAATCCTTACAATTTCAATTATGTATTGAAACTAAAAAGAATCTGTCACAAAAACAACAGAAATATCACAGCACCCTTCAAGTGGGGACTCTAAGCTTCGTTAAAAAACTCCAATACAAAAATGAAATGGTGAAATGAAATCAGTATTGCACTGTTAGCAAGCTGAAAGGGGAAATATTGTGTGCAGAACGACCCCAAGAGCAAAGTTTGATTTTCAAAGCTTCAGTAGGACCTTATCCAAGGACATCCCTATCCCTCTCCCAATGGGGCGAACCCCTGACGGAGACTCCAAAGTTCAGAAATGTCCCCCCGAAGGAGGCGTATCCCAAAAATTGTCGTGGCGTGTCGAACTTCAGCTCCTACTTTTCTCACAATGCGCTCGGGGGTATTCTGTACACTTGAAGTGCAAAGAGAGCACATAAGTTCTGACTACTATGAATGACATGACAACTTATCAATGTGGAATTGGATATTTAACCATTTGGTTAAATTATTACTAATAGCTAACTAAGATACGAGAAAATGTATAAAAATTAAATAGAAAAGTGCAATACAAAGTTTTGAAGGGCGCTGCAAACCAAGTACATAGAAATATTTTATAGTTTATACTAAACTGAAGAGCAAATGTTTAAACACTTGAAAACCTCTAAATTATAAATTTGTGTTTAATATAAATTGAAAAAATCTTACTTTAGTATTTCTGGTGGTATTTCAAAATTACAATGTCTCTATTAAAAACTGTTCGAGAAGGCAAACTAACTAACCAATGAAATTATTAAAATTATGTCATTCTTCTGTTCTTGATCGCAGCAGGACGTAAGAAAATCTCTGCAACAATAACAAAACAAAATCTTATTGGCCAGAACTAAAGTAAACATGGTAAATAGTTGAAAACATTGCCGCAAGTTAAAATTTTTGGCACAGAATATAAATAATCTGGCTGTACATTTTAAATTCTCACAGCTTATACAAAAAACAAATACAAAGAGCTGTGTATAAATTTTATGGCAAAAAACCTGTACTTACAGTTAGTTTGTTGTACAGAGATATATATAATTGAAAAGAACATCTTGTCATGCTGTGGAAAAGCTTTCATAAAATATTTAAATATTATTGGTTTCATGTTCCAGCATATTAATCAAATATACCATTTAATAAAAAGAAAGAAAGGTGGCGACATAGTTATCTACAAGAAATCAAACAATATTGAGAAGAAAATAGACAAATATTTTTTTTAGACGAGACTTGGTTTGATACACATGAAACAGTCCAAAAGGGATGGACTGACAGTTGTAGGAAATGTGCTTTAAATATTCCACCTTTTAAAGGTAAAAGAATKTAAATTTTGCACACTGGGAGTGAAAATTAATTTGTGTCTAACGCATTTTGCCTCAGCTGTTGAAAGCCATTTAAAAATTTTTATCACAAACTGCGKTTGTTTTTTTTTATTAAAGGTTTCTTCCCGTCTTTTTTTGTGTCGTGTCTGATACTAACAAATAATTCCGCTTCTTTAGACGGATTTTCACATGTTGTTGTGTAATGCAATATTTTCTGTACCTACTCAATAAATGCCTACATTATTATTACGAATTTGATTATTTATAACATGCTATGCCAATGCACGTAGCATTTTTATTAGCCTGAATCTTTCTGTTTAATAATGGGTCAATCTCCATCAGTTTCACCTTGTTATAATACAGTAAACGAAAAGTTATTTGAGTAAAAGTTAAAATAGAAACGGACCCAAGTACAAAAGCGATATGGCCACGTACATTTCCGTTTTTCCTACTAGTGCACGAATAAAGTAGGTCATTCTGTTTTCCACCTCAAAACAAGTAACAGCCGTTTGCCATTACATTTATTTAAGTATTGAAATAAGTTCTTAAAATTATTACTATTAATATTATTATATTAGATGCGTGTGCCGTTTCAATACAAGAAATAAGCGTAGGGTTTTGTTCTCAATTTGCAATTACAAATTCTTTTCAGTAAGTATTTCAATTTATACGTGTGCGCCCTTTTGTAGTTCTAATCATGATTTTCTCAACCTAAAGCTAATCTGACCGTAATCTATTAAATTCCGTCTTTATACAATAGCAAATGCAATGTAAGGTCTATTCTACTGCTAGAGAAAAGTAGACCTTAGATGTAATCCGCCCATAAACAATTACTTTTACTGTTGTTTGTGTTTGTGGTCACCCTGAATTACCACAATTTGTATTTAAAAGTAAAAAAATGCCTGTTGACTGAAAAAATTATTAAATGCATCAGCTTCGATACTAACAATGATATTGCAAGGAGAATGAATGTTCATGGCTTCTTAAATGTGCTGAAAGAAGAGCTGCTAATAGAAGATCCAGCAGCATATAAAAATTTTCTACAAATGAGCAATGCTTCATATGAAAAATTGTTTAAACTTGTCCACAACAAATAGAGAAACAAGGTACACAATTCCGTGAAAGCATTCCTTCCCTTTCATTTACAAAAGCATGACAACACCTCATGTTCCCGGGGTTGTCAAAATTTACTCACACCAATATACATATTTTAAGGGGCCTAAAACTGCATTTCATGTTGATGTATTAATTAGCTGGTAGTAGGAAGTCAGCCCAAAATAACGGATAGCCTCCTATTCAAAAGTTTATTTCGCCGATATCAGTACAAAAGCTGCCTAATCTCACAAACCTGCATATTGCGTAGGTTCGAAAAGTAGGTAGTATGAACGTTTTTATAGATAAAGGCAAGACAAATAGATTGGAATCTCTCAGTGGTGGGGGGTGACCATACGGATTAGTTTGGCCTAGTGACACAGCATAGTCTTGGCGCTAGCATCTGCTTACAATACAGTGACTTTATAAAGTCACTGTACTTGTACTTACAGTTGGCGGTTTTGTCATTTGACAGTAGCATCGGGACCAGTTTGTCAAGAACGTATATCAGCGCTCAAATATTTCAAATTTACAATGTAATCATTTGTTAATATTGATAACAATCACATTTAGCTTGCTTAAGATATTCTTGAACTGCTGTATGTGCAAACAGTTAGTAATTACAAGTCATTTCTACTAAAAACCGAGTTTTGCCAGTTGCGGGTGCAGGGGTGAGTTCTACTAGTTTTTGTAGTAATATATCTCAATAACTGCATGGAAGTTACTACATAGACATATTTCTTGATAAAGTAGTTCACACTTTAAGTGATATAGGTACACTTGGTGCTTCAAAAGCCCATTATGAATTCTTAACATGTTTAAATGTTCTGCTTCTATCTCAAGAGTTAAAAAATTTTAATGTTTCATGGCGAGTCGATTTGCACTTGTATGGATAAGGAGCAATTTTATTATATTTGCAAGCATCATTTAACCATGCATTCTAGGATATCTATCTGGTCATTGCAAATCCTCTTTTCACAGTCAATCACAGCTTTAAGCAATGTAATTTTATCCATCCAGATGCAAATTGGCTCATTTAAATATTTGTAAGGGCAGTAGAGTCTTAGTAAATAGTAGCATCCTGATGATATATATTGCTGGAGCCGTAAAGTAATTTATTACATTTGAGTAAAACATTAAAAAATGCATGCTTGTTTCAGATGTACCAAATATGACTCAAAGGCGTTAAAAACTATTAGTTGGGATAAAAAGATCTACGCTATCTCGTTTGTCACAAGCATTTTGATGAGTTATTTCGATTACATGGAGAAAAAAGACTTAAAAGAAGTCGTCTACCATACCTCTGTTTTATTGATATATTTATAAATTGTACATTTATGCTTTTGTTTTGTTTATCATTAATTAATTGTAAATTATTCGTATGTAATCTCTTATTTAATTTGCAGGCAGTTTATTCCATCGCCGTTTGAAGTTATCAGATAAGTAACTTCGAAGAAGTAGCAGAAAAAAATAGGTGCAAATTAGAAAGAAATTAAAAAAATCTGACTTGTATGTTATTGCTGCACCATTTAAAGCAGTTTCCTATGTTACCGACTTGACGTATTCGTGTGTAGTTTAACCTAGTGACACTGCAGGCGCTTTATATGAACCTACCCCCACCATTAGAGTTTCCCATCTATTTATCTTGCCCTTGTCTATGAACGTTTTGTTTATAAGCGGTAAAACAGGTTAGTGGGCATCGATCTGCGCGGTTTTAACACAAAGTATGGAAATTCAGTACAAGAAAATAGAACCTGGGCTAATTTCTTGTATTGAAACGGCGCGCGTATCCGGTATCGGTATAATAATTTTAAGAACTTATTTCAATACTTAAATAAGTATAGTGGCAAACGGCTTTAAGGATGTGCCTGTTACAAAGGCTTTAAAACCAATTTCAAATATCTCCAACTGCAGTGACTTCATTTCAGCTGGATAAACATTGTACCGAATTTGCAGAGTTATATAACCTTTTACACAGTTTCAAATCAAGATAGCCAAAATTTTCACTCACCTAAAGCCTTGTCTAACCTCTGTAGAGAGTTGTCTCGTATTCTGAGGGTCCCACAAGCAGCTCTCTCCATCGTCCTGTCCCTCTTCCCATGAGCCAACGCCAGCTGTCAATCGTAGATCTCAACAGCTTCTTTGATGTCATCCATCTTGATCAGGACATCACCGATGTTTCCCAAAGCGTGAAACTTGCCTGTCGATCAAGAACAATGCAAATATACAAATACAACTATAAAAAAATGTTTCCTCACCTGTCCAGTTATTGGCATGTGTGTAATCTTAAAAAATTACTTCTGGTGCTCCAGTGAAGTCTTCAGTTGCCACAAGGCCAAGTGGACCTACCCCAGGTTGATCGTAATACTGCATGGCCTCCCTGTAGTTGCCGATGCAAAAGTGAGTGTACCCCAGAAAGTAGATGTAGCCCTCTCTGTCCGCTAGCTCTTGAGAGGGCATGAGATCTTGTTCCTAGTAAGATATGGCTTCGGAGAATTCCTGTTGTCAACTTAAGCAGTTGACCAGGTTCAAGACTGCACATGCTTCTCCAGCCACGTCCTTTAGTGCTCTTGCGATGCCTATACACCAATTAAAGATGTCAAATTTTGTCACAAATTAATTAAAATTAATAATTAAACATGTGGGAGAAGTAAGCAGTACGACAGTACGAGCGGCAATAACGATTAGAATACATTACAATTGCATGTCCGTTGGATAATAACAGCATTCCGTTTCTAATCCCTAATGATAAATTTTATTGCATAATACTTATATAATCACGTTTCGGGCATAAAACGAGCGTAAAATGCAAGTTTTTGTGGTTATTTTAGCATAGCGGTAATTGCGTAAACTAATATGTAACTGGTAACAGTAGTTCTGATTTGAAAATGGGAGAAAATAATTTAGATAGTACAAGTACAAGTAATGCTCTATCTAGTGTCATAGCTAGATTTTCAATAACTGTCACGAGTTCAGATAAAAAAACAAAAACGTCACATTAACACACACGCAGTCATGGACATCCTCTATTTTCTAAATTAACTTCCCCCATTTTCAAATAAGAAAACTCAAACTTTTACACATTAAATTATGCAGAATTTAATGCTCTATCAAGTGCTGTAGCTAGATTTTCAATAACTCTCACGAGTTCAGATATAAAAAATAAAAACGTCACATTAACACACACGAAGTCATGGACATACTCTATTTTCTAAATTAATTTCCCCCATTTTCAAAACAGAACACTCAATCTTTTACACATTAAATTATGCAGAGTTTAATGCTCTATCAACAGCTATAGCTAGATTTTCAATAGCTGTCACGAGTTCAGAAATAAAAAATAAAAACGTCACATTAACACCCGCGCAGTCATGGACATCCCCTATTTTCTAAATTAATTTCCCCCATTTTCAAAACAGAAAACTCAAACTTTTAGACATTAAATTATGCAGAATTTAATGCTCTATCAAGTGCTATAGCTAGATTTTCAATAGCTGTCACGAGTTCAGAAATAAAAAATAAAAACGTCACATTAAGACAAGTGCAGTCATAAACATCCTGTACTTTATAAATTAATTTCCCCCATTTTCAAAACAGCAAACTCAACGTTTCAAACATTAAATTATGCAGAATTTAATGCTCTATCAAGTGCCATAGCAAGATTTTCAATAGCTGACACGAGTTCAGAAATAAAAAAATAAAAACGTCACATTAACACAAGCGCAGTCATGGACATCCTCTATTTTCTAAATTAATTTCCCCCATTTTCAAAACAGAAAACTCAAACATTTACACATTAGATTATGCAGAATTTAATGCTCTATCAAGTGCCATAGCTAGATTTTCAATAGCTCACACGAGTTCAGMAATAAAAAAATAAAAACRTCACATTAACACAAGCGCAGTCATGAACATCCTCTATTTTTTAAATTAATTTCCCCCATTTTCAAAACAGAAAACTCAAACTTTTACACATTAGATTATGCAGAATTTAATGCTCTATCAAGTGCCATAGCTAGATTTTCAATAGCTGTCACAARTTCAGAAATAAAAAAGTCACATTAACACAAGCGCAGCCATGGACATCCTCTATTTTCTAAATTAATTTCCCCCATTTTCAAAACAGAAAACTCAAACTTTTACACATTAGATTATGCAGAATTTAATGCTCTATCAAGTACCATATCTAGATTTCCAATAGCTATCACGAGTTCAGAAATAAAAAATAAAAACGTCACATTAACACAAGCGCAGTCATGGACATCCTCTATTTTTTAAATTAATTTCCCCCATTTTCAAAACCGAAAACTCAAACTTTTACACTTTAGATTATGCAGAATTTAATGCTCTATCAAGTACCGTATCTAGATTTCCAATAGCTATCACGAGTTCAGAAATAAAAAATAAAAACGTCACATTAACACAAGCGCAGCCATGGACATCCTCTAGTTTCAAAATTAATTTCCCCCATTTTCAAAACAGCAAACTCAAACTTTTACACATTAAATTATGCAGAATTTAATGCTCTATCAAGTGCCATACCTAAATTTTCAATAGTTGTACCGAGTTCAGGAATAAAAAATAAAAACGTCACATTAACATACGCGCAGTTATGGACATCCTCTATTCTCTAAATTAATTTCCCCTATTTTCAAAACAGAAAACTCAATCTTTTAAACATTAAATTTTGCAGAACTTAATGCTCTATCAAGTGCTATAGCTAGATTTTCAATAACTCTCACGAGTCCAGATATAAAAAATAAAAACGTCACATTAACACACGCCCAGTCATGGACATCCTCTATTTTCTAAATTAATTTCCCCCATTTTTAAAACAGAAAACTCAAACTATTACACATTAGATTATGCAGAATTTAATGCTCTATCAAGTGCCATAGCTAGATTTTAAATAGCTGTAACAAGTTTCAATATAAAAAATAAAAACCTCAGATTAATACAAGTGCAGTCATGAAGATCCTCTACCTTGTAAATCTACTTCTACTATTTTCAAAACAGAAAACTCAAACTATTACACATTAGATTATGCAGAATTTAATGCTCTATCAAGTGCCATAGCTAGATTTTAAATAGCTGTCACGAGTTCAGATATAAAAAATAAAAACGTCACATTAACACACGCGCAGTCATGGACATCCTCTATTATCTAAATCAATTTCCCTCGTTTTCAAAACAGAAAACTCAAACTTTTACACATTAAATTATGCAGAATTTAATGCTCTATCAAGTGCCATAGCTAGATTTTAAATAGTCGTAACGAATTGCAATATAAAAAATAAAAACGGCACATTAACACCCACGTATTCATGGACAACCTCTATTTTCTAAATTAATTTCCCTCATTTTCAAAACAGAAAACTCAAACTTTTACACATTAAATTATGCAGAATTTAATGCTCTATCAAGTGCCACAGCTAGATTTTAAATAGTCGTAACGAATTGCAATATAAAAAATAAAAACGGCACATTAACACACACGCATTCATGGACAACCTCTATTTTCTAAATTAATTTCCCTCATTTTCAAAACAGAAAACTCAAACTTTTACACATTAAATTATGCAGAATTTAATGCTCTATCAAGTGCCATAGCTAGATTTTAAATAGCTGTCACGAGTTCAGATATAAAAAATAAAAACGTCACATTAACACACGCGCAGTCATGGACATCCTCTATTATCTAAATCAATTTCCATCGTTTTTAAAACAGAAAACTCAAACTTTTACACATTAAATTATGCAGAATTTAATGCTCTATCTAGTGCCATAGCTAGATTTTAAATAGTCGTAACGAATTGCAATATAAAAAATAAAAACGGCACATTAACACACACGCATTCATGGACAACCTCTATTTTCTAAATCAATTTCCCTCATTTTCAAAACAGAAAACTCAAACTTTTACACATTAAATTATGCAGAATTTAATGCTCTATCAAGTGCCACAGCTAGATTTTAAATAGTCGTAACGAATTGCAATATAAAAAATAAAAACGGCACATTAACACACACGCATTCATGGACAACCTCTATTTTCTAAATTAATTTCCCTCATTTTCAAAACAGAAAACTCAAACTTTTACACATTAAATTATGCAGAATTTAATGCTCTATCAAGTGCCATAGCTAGATTTTCAATAGCTGTCACGAGTTCAGAAATAAAATATTAAAACGTCAGATTAATACAAGTGCAGTCATGAAGATCCTCTACCTTGTAAATCAATTTCTACTATTTTCAAAACAGCAAATTCAAACTTTTACACACTAAATTGTGCAGAATTTAATGGTCTATCAAGTGCCATAGCTAGATTTTAAATAGCTGTCACGAGTTCAGATATAAAAAATAAAAACGTCACATTAACACACGCGCATTCATGGACAACCTCTATTTTCTAAATTAATTTCCCTCATTTTCAAAACAGAAAACTCAAACTTTTACACATTAAATTATGCAGAATTTAATGCTCTATCAAGTGCCACAGCTAGATTTTCAATAGTCGTAACGAATTGCAATATAAAAAATAAAAACGGCACATTAACACACACGCATTCATGGACAACCTCTATTTTCTAAATTAATTTCCCCCATTTTCAAAACAGAAAACTCAAACTTTTACACATTAAATTATGCAGAATTTAATGCTCTATCAAGTGCCATAGCTAGATTTTAAATAGCTGTCACGAGTTCAGAAATAAAATATTAAAACGTCAGATTAATACAAGTGCGGTCATGAAGATCCTCTACTTTGTAAATCAATTTCTACTATTTTCAAAACAGCAAATTCAAACTTTTACACATTAAATTATGCAGAATTTAATGCTCTATCAAGAGCTATAGCTAGATTTTCAATAGCTGTCACGAGTTCAGAAATAAAAAATAAAAACGTCACATTAACACAAGCGCAGTCATGGACATCCTCTATTATCTAAATTAATTTCCCTCATTTTCAAAACAGAAAACTCAAACTTTTACACATTAAATTATGCATAATTTAATGCTCTATCAAGTGCCATAGCTAGATTTTCAATAGCTGTCACATGTTCAAAAATAAAAAATTAAAACATCAGATTAATACAAGTGCAGTCATGAAGATTAACTACTTTGTAAATGAATTTCTACTATTTTCAAAACAGCAAACTAAAACTTTTACACATTAAATTATGCATAATTTAATGCTCTATCAAGCGCCATAGCTAGATTTTAAATAGCTGTCACGAGTTCAGATATAAAAAATAAAAACGTCACATTAACACACGCGCAGTCATGGACATCCTCTATTATCTAAATTAATTTCCCTCATTTTCAAAACAGAAAACTCAAACTTTTACACATTAGATTATGCAGAATTTAATGCTCTATCAAGTGCCATAGCTAGATTTTAAATAGCTGTCACGAGTTTTAATATAAAAAATAAAAACGTCACATTAACACACGCGCAGTCATGGACATCCTCTATTATCTAAATTAATTTCCCTCATTTTCAAAACAGAAAACTCAAACTTTTACACATTAGATTATGCAGAATTTAATGCTCTATCAAGTGCCATAGCTAGATTTTAAATAGCTGTCACGAGTTTTAGTATAAAAAATAAAAACGTCACATTAACACACGCGCAGTCATGGACATCCTCTATTTTCTAAATTAATTTCCACCATTTTCAAAACAGAAAACTCAAACTTTTATACATTAAATTATGCAGAATTTAATGCTCTATCAAGTGCCATAGCTAGATTTTAAATAGCTGTCACGAGTTTTAATATAAAAAATAAAAACGTCACATTAACACACGCGCAGTCATGGACATCCTCTATTATCTAAATTAATTTCCCTCATTATCAAAACAGAAAACTCAAACTTTTACACATTAGATTATGCAGAATTTAATGCTCTATCAAGTGCCATAGCTAGATTTTAAATAGCCGTCACGAGTTTCAATATAAAAAATAAAAACGTCACATTAACACACGCGCAGTCATGGACATCCTCTATTATCTAAATTAATTTCCCTCATTTTCAAAACAGAAAACTTAAACTTTTACACTTTAGATTATGCAGAATTTAATGCTCTATCAAGTGCTATAGCTAGATTTTAAATAGCTGTCACGAGTTTTAGTATAAAAAATAAAAACGTCACATTAACACACGCGCAGTCATGGACATCCTCTATTTTCTAAATTAATTTCCACCATTTTCAAAACAGAAAACTCAAACTTTTATACATTAAATTATGCAGAATTTAACGCTGTATCAAGTGCCATAGCTAGATTTTAAATAGCTGTCACGAGTTCAGAAATAAAAAATTAAAACATCAGATTAATACAAGTGCAGTCATGAAGATTATCTACTTTGAAAATGAATTTCTACTATTTTCAAAACAGGAAACTCAAACTTTTACACATTAAATTATGCAGAATTTAATGCTCTATCAAGTGCTATAGCTAGATTTTCAATAGTTGTAACGAGTTTTAATATAAAAAATTAAAACGTCACATTAACACACGCACAGTCATGGACATTCTCTATTTTCTAAATTAATTTCCACCATTTTCAAAACAGAAAACTCAAACTTTTACACATTGAATTATGCAGAATTTAATGCTCTATCAAGTGCCATAGCTAGATTTTAAATAGCTGTCACGAGTTCAGAAATAAAAAATTAAAACATCAGATTAATACAAGTGCAATCATGAAGATCTTCTACCTTGTAAATCAATTTCTACTATTTTCAAAACAGCAAACTCAAACTTTTACACATTAAATTATGCAGAATTTAATGCTCTATCAAGTGCCATAGCTAGATTTTCAATAGTTGTAAGGAGTTTTAATATAAAAAATAAAAACGTCACATTAACACACGCGCAGTCATGGACATCCTCTATTTTCTAAATTAATTTCCACCATTTTCAAAACAGAAAACTCAAACTTTTACACATTAAATTATGCAGAATTTAATGCTCTATTAAGAGCCATAGCTAGATTTTCAATAGTTGTAACGAGTTTCAATATAAAAAATAAAAACGTCACATTAACACACGCGCAGTCATGGGCATCCTCTATTTTCTAAATTAATTTCCACCATTTTCAAAACAGAAAACTCAAACTTTTACACATTAAATTATGCAGAATTTAATGCTCTATCAAGTGTAATAGCTAGATTTTCAATAGTTGTAACGAGTTTCAATATAAAAAATGAAAACGTCACATTAACACACGTGCAGTCATGGACATCCTCTATTTTCTAAATTAATTTCCACCATTTTTAAAACAGAAAACTCAAACTTTTACACATTAAATTATGCAGAATTTAATGCTCTATCAAGAGCCATGGCTAGCTTTTCAATAGCTGACACGAATTCAGAAATAAAAAATAAAAACGTCACATTAACACAAGCGCAGTCATGGACATCCTCTATTTTCAAAATTAATTTCCCCCATTGTCAAAACAGCAAACTAAAACTTTTACACATTAAGTTATGCAAAATTTAATGCTCTATCAAGTGCCATAGCTAGATTTTCAATAGCTGTCACGAGTTCAGATATAAAAAATAAAAACGTCACATTAACACACGCGCAGTCATGGACATCCTCTATTATCTAAATTAATTTCCCCCATTTTCAAAACAGAAAACTCAAACTTTTACACATTAAATTATGCAGAATTTAATGCTCTATCAAGTGCCATAGCTAGATTTTCAATAGCTGTCACGAGTTCAGAAATAAAAAATTAAAACATCAGATTAATACAATTGCAGTCATGAAGATTATCTACATTGTAAATGAATTTCTATTATTTTCAAAACAGAAAACTCACACTTTTATACATTAAATTATGCAGAATTTAATGCTCTATCAAGTGCCATAGCTAGATTTTAAATAGCTGTCACGAGTTCAGAAACAAAAAATTAAAACATCAGATTAATACAAGTGCAGTCATGAAGATTATCTACTTTGTAAATGAATTTCTACTATTTTCAAAACAGCAAACTAAAACTTTTACACATTAAATTATGCAAAATTTAATGCTCTACCAAGTGCCATAGCTAGATTTTAAATAGCTGTCATGAGTTCAGATATAAAAAATAAAAACGTCACATTAACACACGCGCAGTCATGGACATCCTCTATTTTCTACATTAATCTCCCCCATTTTCAAAACAGAAAACTCAAACTTTTACACATTAAATTATGCAAAATTTAATGCTCTATCAAGTGCCATAGCTAGATTTTCAATAGCTGTCATGAGTTCAGATATAAAAAATAAAAACGTCACATTAACACACGCAGTCATGGACATCCTCTATTTTCTAAATTAATTTCCCTCATTTTCAAAACAGAAAACTCAAACTTTTACACATTAAATTGTGCATAATTTAATGCTCTATCAAGTGCCATAGCTAGATTTTAAATAGCTGTCACGAGTTCAGAAATAAAATATTAAAACATCAGATTAATACAAGTGCAGTCATGAAGATTATCTACTTTGTAAATGAATTTCTACTATTTTCAAAACAGCAAACTAAAACTTTTACACATTAAATTATGCATAATTTAATGCTCTATCAAGTGCCATAGCTAGATTTTAAATAGCTGTCACGAGTTCAGAAATAAAATATTAAAACATCAGATTAATACAAGTGCAGTCATGAAGATTATCTACTTTGTAAATGAATTTCTACTATTTTCAAAACAGCAAACTAAAACTTTTACACATTAAATTATGCAAAATTTAATGCTCTATCAAGTGCCATAGCTAGATTTTCAATAGCTGTCACGAGTTCAGATATAAAAAATAAAAACGTCACATTAACACACGCGCAGTCATGGACATCCTCTATTTTCTAAATTAATTTCCCCCATTTTCAAAACAGAAAACTCAAACTTTTACACAAAATTATGCAGAATTTAATGCTCTATCAAGTGCCATAGCTAGATTTTAATAACTGTCACGAGTTCAGAAATAAAAAATAAAAACGTCACATTAACACATGCGCAGTCATGGACATCCTCTATTTTCTAAATTAATTTCCCCCATTTTCAAAACAGAAAACTCAAACTTTTACACAAAATTATGCAGAATTTAATGCTCTATCAAGTGCCATAGCTAGATTTTAATAACTGTCACGAGTTCAGAAATAAAAAATAAAAACGTCACATTAACACAAGCGCAGTCATGGACATCCTCTATTTTCTACATTAATCTCCCGCATTTTCAAAACAGAAAACTCAAACTTTTACACATTAAATTATGCAAAATTTAATGCTCTATCAAGTGCCATAGCTAGATTTTCAATAGCTGTCATGAGTTCAGATATAAAAAATAAAAACGTCACATTAACACACGCAGTCATGGACATCCTCTATTTTCTAAATTAATTTCCCTCATTTTCAAAACAGAAAACTCAAACTTTTACACATTAAATTGTGCATAATTTAATGCTCTATCAAGTGCCATAGCTAGATTTTAAATAGCTGTCACGAGTTCAGAAATAAAATATTAAAACATCAGATTAATACAAGTGCAGTCATGAAGATTATCTACTTTGTAAATGAATTTCTACTATTTTCAAAACAGCAAACTAAAACTTTTACACATTAAATTGTGCATAATTTAATGCTCTATCAAGTGCCATAGCTAGATTTTAAATAGCTGTCACGAGTTCAGAAATAAAATATTAAAACATCAGATTAATACAAGTGCAGTCATGAAGATTATCTACTTTGTAAATGAATTTCTACTATTTTCAAAACAGCAAACTAAAACTTTTACACATTAAATTATGCAAAATTTAATGCTCTATCAAGTGCCATAGCTAGATTTTCAATAGCTGTCACGAGTTCAGATATAAAAAATAAAAACGTCACATTAACACACGCGCAGTCATGGACATCCTCTATTTTCTAAATTAATTTCCCCCATTTTCAAAACAGAAAACTCAAACTTTTACACAAAATTATGCAGAATTTAATGCTTTATCAAGTGCCATAGCTAGATTTTAATAACTGTCACGAGTTCAGAAATAAAAAATAAAAACGTCACATTAACACACGTGCAGTCATGGACATCCTCTATTATCTAAATTAATTTCTCCCATTTTCAAAACAGAAAACTCAAACTTTTACACATTAAATTATACAGAATTTAATGCTCTATCAAGTGCAATAGCTAGATTTTCAATAGCTGTCACGAGTTCAGAAATAAAAAATAAAAACGTCACATTAACACACACACAGTCAAGGACACCCTCTATTTTCTAAATTAATTTCCCCCATTTTGAAAACAGAAAACTCAAACTTTTACACATTAAATTATGCAGAATTTAATGGTCTATCAAATGCCATAGCCAGATTTTCAATAGTTGTAACGAGTTCAGAAATAAAAAATAAAAACGTCAGATTAACACAAGTTCAGTCATGAACATCCTCTACTTTGTAAGTCGTTAGATGGTGGTGCTATAGATGTTTTCCCAAACCATTGTCTTACAGACATAAAAATTCCCCTAAAGTCTTAGTTCAGTTCTCAAGACATTTTTGGATTCTGGAGGTCAAAATACATCAGTGTGTTGAGTTTTGAGCTATGAAACAGAATCATTGCAAAATGGCGGGAAACAATCATATTGAAAATTTAGCAAGTAAATTTTTAATGTCTGATTTGGTCAAAGGTCCGTTTCTTCACTAATTTTGACGTCCTGAATCCAAATATAGCTTCAGTTGGTCCCTAAATGTGGAAGTTCGCATTAGTAGTGACCGAAATTAGGTCGCAATCAATCAATAAGAAATATAATAAAAAACTGACAATAGCATCTTTAACAATAACAGTTTTGTTAATTTCTTGCCCTTGAAACACAAACACCACAAATTTTCTTTAAATTCTATGCATGATTTATCAAAATATGCAGTAATGTTTACTTTACAACGTCTTTAAAACCAATTTCAATTATCCTCAAGCTTATCAAGCGACTTTACTTCAGTTTTCAATAGACTTGGTCATGAAATTACAAACTTGCGCATTAAAAAGTTTTCTGCCAAAATAAAAGCTATACTCTTGAAGGGAGCTTATTATACTTGTGACGAATTTTAGGGAGACAATGACATCATGTCAAGCTAATGTAGCTCATATTAATTATAGATAGGTAATGTGTGTGAACGCTTGTTTATTCGTAAATCCTTATATTTGTTGTTTTGCTCTAAATGTATATTCATTGACGTGTATAAACCTCCGGTAGCATACAAATAAATATTATTATTATTATTATATTATTATTATTATTATTATTAAGTTTGTAGAATATCATACTGACTTCAGCGCCTACATAACTCAAATAAGAGATATTTTACACAGTTTCAAAACAATATAAAGGAGAAAATTTCACTTACCTAGAGCCTCAGTGAACCTGTTCCGGAGTCTGCCTGCCATTCCCGGGATTCAAGCAGTTGCCTTCATCCTTGTATCCCTGTCGTCCCGGACCAACGTCAACCGTCGAAGATACAACTTAACAGCTTCTATGATGTCGCCCATCTTGACCAGGAGGTCTTCAATGGTGCTCAAAGCATGGAAGTTGCCTGTTGATTAAGAACCATTCAAAAATGCAACCGCAACTAATCTAAATAAAATACAAAAGCTTTTCCGAAAACAGGAATTTAAGATTTCCTTCTACTTTGCATACAACCTATATTAACACGTTTCTTAATACAACTACTAATCATAAGACTGTTCCCTACTATATTGCCTACCTAAGATACACAAACCAGAGATACCACTGTGTGTCGAAACGTCACGGTCTAATAACCAACGTGGGAACCAGCCCGGAAAACAACATGTCATCGACAACAACCACGGAAGCCTTCAAACGAAAAAGACTGTTCCCGTATATATTTTTGTCATGTAGTAAGGTAAATCAAAGCATACGTCTTCTATGATAGTGATATTTACGAGCATTCAATTTATGAGCTTGTTTAACATCTACCGTAATGAAATACATGCCTTACTCACCTCTACAACATAGCACGAAACATCAACACATTCTGTAGCTCCATTGTCAAGCTGAGAATCTCTCCACTTATAATTCCTTGGTGTAAAAACGACATTATCCAGATCCGAAAATATTCAGCATCATCAATTCACAAGGCATCTTGGTTTTCATTGGAGAATGTTGATTTCTTGTCTATTAACAAAAAAAACGTAATCAGTTTCGATTAAAGCGCAACTCAGTCTCGTTACTTATAGGATACAAAATGAGAAAAACATTCCCATAAATACGAACCAACTTTTTCTATTGTTTATTATGCAAGATTTCAAAGTTCAAAGCTATTATTAACCCCTAAAATACGGCTGCGACAGCGGTGTCACCACAATTTCTGCGGCAAATTTGGGAACTACAACAAGACGTATTTCTAACGACCACCAACAGATGTCGGTATGTGCATCAATTATAGGTATTTTTAATAGCGACTTCAAGTTAGTTTGCTTCAGCAACAACAGATGGCCGCTCCGTAGTTACAGATGTTTTTAATACCGGCATTCAATTAGTTTTGGTAAATGATAAGAGGTGGCTGCAAGATATATCACTTTCTACATATCTTGGCGCATTATTCGAACTATCGAATAACCGGTGTTTTAAATTCACGATTTATAAACATGAAATTACGATATTTAAGGTTTCCTCATGATTGTGCTTATGATAACGGCTACTTAACCAAGCTTTGTGCAACAGGGCCATACAGTCGGTATATTAACTTCACTAATGAAGACTCTTCGTCTTTATTATGTTATTCTGCACACGTATAGACTAATAGCATGCACTGCTGCATATTTGGTAGGTTGTATATGACATAAAATAGGTTCAAGAACCACTGGTTCTTCCCTCGTTCCACTATCTTGTGTTCGTCAGTTGCTTACAAATGGAATGTTCGAAGGTTTCCTTCTTTCAACGTGACGGGATTCATTCAAAGCATGGTAAAAAGTTAACGTAATTAGTTCTTTGTGTGTCTATTGTATATTGATACGAAGTCACGCTCTTTGATTGCCACACTACGGTATGTACCATGACTCAAGAACTATACACTACTGCCACTGTCTGAATATTGAATTCAGTTAATATGTGCGAGCTAATTATTTAACTAATTTGCATGAAGTATGATGAGACTTACCTTCGAAGGTTTAACAACTTTTCCCTGATCTCACATGTCGGGATTTTCAAAGCCATTTGATTACAGCAAGGAACAGATTCGCAAAATGTCACTCTAACAGTCCTGTTAGTATATAAATAAAATAATTCGCTGTAAATTGCACATAACCGAACCGCACACTACACAACTGAACTATCGCATTACACAAACATGACTGAACTGCGCAGATCCCGACACTGACAGCTGACATTACTTGAATGACAGGCGGACTGAATTAGAGATGGGTGCGGTGTAAAGTGACTCGGTTCAACGATCCGTTCATATCGAAAGAACCGGTCTGCGGAACTTTCGTTCATTCTGCGGCTACATTAACAAAAGTCAAAAATTCAAACTAACATTAGAAAGGTAAAAGAATCGGAAACTTTATACACAATTAGTTGTTTGATTCCGTTCTTTTAAACAATATTACCACTTACCTTGACAGCGGCTGGAGTACAGTATAGCTGCTAGTGTATACATATGCTTTGTCTCTGAATAAACGGAATAATAATCCCAGAATTCTGTTAATATAATAAGGTATGCGCCTTTTTATGTCAAAAAATGCAGTGGAAAGGGGAAGTACAAAAGATTTGATTTAAAGTTGTTGAAATCGTTGGAGGTGGTGTTTTCTAGAAGATACAACAAATTTGGTTTTACAAACCCAAATTTGATGAAATTATTTCAAGGCAATAAGGCCAAAAATTCCAGTTAATCATCCTGTATATGACTAAAATTATGAGGCAGTGAAACAAACTATAGGTAGAGTAGAGGTAATGTTTCTACTATCACACTAGTAATGCTGAGGTTTAAACAATTACTCGTTATCCTCCATATTTATTTACGTTCGACAGCATCATCATTGGTGGTTCAAGTCGTTAAAACTTGTAAGCAAAATTAATTTAAAGATTCAAATTACAATTAAAAACACAAGACCAAGTATATAAAAAATATCGTATATCATTTCTTCAATATTACATAGAGAATTACAAAACAAAACACTATACATTTGAACTACACAAAAAGGAATGAATCTTTTAAGAACACATTTTAAAAATCTAACAACTAAACCTAGCAACACAGTGCTCCTTTAAGATTATCGAAAAGTTTTGAAGTCTGTGGGATAATAACACTCTAGATCTACATTTAACTTGTGATATTAATTGCTTTAAAATGTTATTTAAATTGTCATGAGTTAAGTAGTTTGCATTTATGTATGGCTGGTACATAAATGGCTAAAAATACTGAACGATTATTGTCAAGAAGTTGGCAATATTTTGAACTGAGCTCTTCGAATAGTCAACTTTTTTCGTAAACAAAGACAAGACAACATAATTTGTCATTATGAAGAGATTCAATGTTTGTGGGTGACGCCTTTAGTCAATTGTTTTATTGGGAATATTCACAGCCCATTATGTCTTTTTTTCTGTGCAAGGTTTGTGGTAAAAATGCCAACTTTTGGTGCATTGTAAAGGCAGTATAGAAAGTGCAAGAAACTTGAACAAAATTAACTATCCTAAAGTGCAAATATGTCTAAATGGCAAGATGCTAACACAAATTCAACCTAAGTACCATCCCAAAACACAAAAAAAATACCCGTCTCTATGTCAAAATACCTAAGTGTGCACGTCTTAAAATATTCAAGTAAATGCGATTTAGGATTTTTCCTATTGTCTAATCCTATCACTAAGTCTAGTAATTATATCACATGATGATGAGGAGACGTATATAATACAATAGCCCAACCAATGAAAGAAATGTACAATGAAATGAATTTTCTTGAGTTTGCTCAATGGGAACATTTTTATCATAAAAAAAACTGTTTAGTGGTTAAAAAATTGTTAGATCATGGACAATCTGAATTAAGTGTGATTCATTTTTATGTGTTGTAGAACTCAACTTCAATTTTGACTACGGAACACACTCATTATATCAAAAAAGAAGACGAGTTATCAAGTCTTTTAAAAATGGTCCAAAGATTAAATTTCTAATAAAAAATAATAATCTTCAGAAGAGCAATTACAAATGGTCAAAAAGTGATACTACAAAGATTGAAACCCACTCTACAGAAAGCTGAGAAGTGTTTTCATATAAGTATAAATTAAAATATTGTTTGTGAAATTTAAAATTAAAATAAAAATTGAAAAGACATTGACAACAATTTGGATTCCCCCCAATACACCTAATGTGGGCTAAGAGTACAACAAAAAAGGTGCATGCTAAATGAAATCTGTTAAAAAAGGGGTTCATAAAGCTAAATAAAATTGTACCGTTTGTCGACAACTGTCCCACACAACCTAAGAATGTAGATGCAAAATTAAATAACGTCAAACTTGAACAATCTGATCTCTGTTTTACAACCGATGGACCAAGGAATCGTTAAAAAAATATCAAGCAGCATTACAAAAAATGAAGCCCCATGGAAGGAGGTTTATATAACAAGGAATCTCAATAAAAAAAAAAACACTTAACAATCAGCAATTGTTTCAGGAAGGCAAGATTTGCCAAAGATAGATGCTACTGATCAATGGGATAAAAAAGATGATCTTCCACTATCAGAATCAAAAACCAATTTCGATCTCATACAAAACTGCAATGAATACTGATGTTTTATTCAAAGATTATGTTAATATTGACGATGATGTTGAAGTTTGTAGTGAATTCATGCCAGAAAAATAAAATATTAACTGTTGTATACTTGAGTAAGGATCTTTTCAAGAAGTACTAGTTACATATTTCGTCCGATAAAAATGAAACACACTTAATCCAAAATTCCAAAACAGATTTTGCATGTCACAGAAACAAAACGACAAACTTACATGGGAAATGTTCTTGGTCGAATGTTACGTTGCCTAACTAACAAAACCTCGTCAGGTTTTAGGCGCTACAGCTCTCGTCCCTCTTGGGACTATCCAAAAGATCACGTTTCGGACTTTCCTGGCAGTCGCTTTTCTTTTCATCCGAGTCTTTCTGTCCGATGAGTTCTTCTTGTTCTTTCATGTTCAAGGCAGTGTCACAATTATTCCACGGCTGGACCTGATTGAGGAGAGATTATAAATTTTTTGTTGTTTGTCGGAATTGATGTAAGCTGCTGGAATATTCGACTAAATTTGCAACTTACCAGTGCTGTGCCGAATATTTGGTAAATGAAATACGTGGAGATAGCTACAGCTGCAGTGACGTTGAAGACAGTCCTCCATGCTGCTAAAGTTAGCTAAAAAATGGAAACATCAACGATATAACTAACATGTTACTGCGATAAAATATAATTGATGGTACATGAAGATAACTGTCAATGAAATAACCAAAATGCAAGGATTTTTAAGCCCAAACTTTATTAACATGCATGCTATATGCGGGGATATTCGTAAAGTAAGACTGCATGATTAAATATTGGAAGATCAATACAAAATTGTTCAAATCTCTAGATATACAAGATGTTTCACGAATGATAATGACCCTGACGAAATTAAAAATGCAACCCAAAATACATTGTCATAGCCAATGTGCTTATTTTACATAATGGTATTATTTTAAAAATAAATTGGGAATCCATGACCCATAGGCACTATGGTTCCTGTCACTGTATTTATTAAAAGTCAAAATGTATTCAAATGATGAAAAAACAGATATAATTTTGATTTATGGTGAATGCAATTTCAAGAGACTTGAATTAACTTTAAGGACAAATTTGCCACCGCTGAAAAAGTCAAGAGAAAGAACAGCAACAGGCCCTGACAATGAAATTAGAGTATTGGAACTGATTGACGAAAGTCCTCATATTAGTCAAAGGGTAGTCTCAAGAGCAACCGGTATTAGTCCGTCTTCAGTACACCGAATAATTAAAGGCAATCAATTTCATCCGTATCACTTGCAATTGGTTCAGGCCTTAAAGGAGACAGATTATCCTAAAAGACTGGCTTTTTGTAACTTTTTTCAAGAACACCAAAATTTGAATGTGAGATTTTATGACAACATTTGCTTCTCAGATGAACCAAGATTTTCTAATAATGGTGGAGGTAACAAACATAACATGCATTATTATGCGCAAGAAAATCCACGTTGAATTCGAGAAGAACATTTTCAAACTATCTACTCGACAAAGGTCTGGTGCGGAATATTGGGGAATCAAATTGTTGGGTCTTATTTTTCACGATAGTTTAAACGACAATACTTATCTGAATTTTTTAAGAAACACTTTACCAGTACTTCTCCAAAATGTAAATTTACAAGTAACACAAGATCTATGGTTCCAACAAGATGGGGCACCTGCGCATTATCATAGAATAGTGCGGAATCATCTTGATTTGGTTTTGCCTAACCGATGGATAGGAAGAGGTTCAATTAATCCTTGGCCACCGAGAAGTCCAGACCTTACTCCTTTGGATTATTTTCTGTGGGGAATGGCAAAGAGCAAATATACCAAACACCAATTGAAAGTGTAGAACATTTAGAAAATAAAATACGTGATGCATGTAGATCCATCACTCCAGAAATGTTAATGCATGTTAAAAGATCGTTTTGGGCATGAATTCAAGCTTGTGAAAACAGCAGAGGGCGACATTTTGAGCATTTATTACATTTTTACATTTATTACATTTTTCAAAAATAAAATCTGTTTTATAATACCGAAATTACTTAAAGGAAATTATTAAAGTTTATGTCAAAATTTTAAATCGATGAACAATTATGAATGTTACCTCTGCAAATGTATTTTGGGTTGCATTTTTAATTTCGTCAGGGTCATTATCATTTGTGAAACACCCTGTATAGAGTACCACAATTAATTGACAATTTGACATTTCGGAAGAAGAAGAAGGCTGATAGTGTGGAACTACAAATATCTTTCCAGAGATCTAAAGACAGCCGCTAAAGCAAATATGTATGCATTCATATTAAATTTTTAAATCCTCTGCGAATAATTGCAAGTGCTGAGTGGTCATCCAACAATCATGCTCTTGATTTATTTGAATAGTAGAAGATATCCCATAAATACCGTAAACTGACAAAATGAGTAACCCTTAATCAATGTGCTATATATTATTGCAAATAGAACTGGCATCTGTTTTGTTCTTGAAATACTAGTAATTAGGTTACAAATAAATGTAGCAAAATAGTTAAAAAAAATCCCTTTGGTAACCAGGGAAATTATAAACCCTTCAGATTAAAAAGCTACTGCTTCAGGAGAAATGAAATTGTTTACAAGTGTCAAATAAAATTAGTGGTTAACGATTTATGAGAAGTGCATTTTCTGACAGCGACAAAAGCAAAGAAACCTTTAGCTTTTGCACGAAAAAAGGCGGTTAAGAACAAGGTAATTTTGAAAAAACTGATTGTGCGATTATTAAGTGAATAAATAATGCTTTTAACAGAAAGAAACATGCCAAAAGGTAAACCAATTTGTATAGAGTTAAAATAAATGGTGATGAACGCCTTTTTGGAAGGAATGACTGTAATTACCAATTCCAGACAGTTTCTTTTACCCAAAATAATTTCATGTTATAATGAGAGAGGACATGTAGATTATTTCCAAAATCTGGAAAACCTAGAAAAACTACACTTTGGATGGATAGACGAATCAAAAGGGTTAGCCAAAGTGATTCTTGGAAGTCAGGTCTAATTGCTGCAATTCCAGTTAGTGCAAGGACACTATAGAAGACGTCCAGCTAAGTAGCCATTGGTTTCCGAAAGAAATAGAAATGCCAGGCTTGAATTCGCTCATCAACATTTGAACTGGAACGTTCAAAATTGGACAAAAATATTGTTCAGCGAAGAAACTCGTTACAAAATTTTTAATTCTGATGGGTTGAGATGTGTTAGGCGTCCGGTTAATATGAGATTTAACCCAAAGTATGTTATAAAATCAAGCATGGACAAGGGAGTGCGTTATTATGGGGTTGTTTTTCGTGGAATGGAGTAGGTCCACAACAACGCCTTCTATTAATTGTTTGGTATCGCACAAAAGTAATTGTGTAGTTTCAAATGGAATTACGAAACAAACTTATTAATTATTAAAGACTGAAAGGTGCAACGAGAAAACAAAACCTCATCGTTATCGGTCTCGATTGTTCGAATTTGAACTTTTTAATTTGGTACTTACCCCATTTTTGGTTAAATATCCCATCGCTAGCGGACTTAAGAAGCTCGCCGTCATATGTATAGTCTGGGCGAACGCCAGAACAGGACCGGCAAAATTAGGAGCGATATCGACGACATTAGCCATGGCTCCAGCGTACGCAGCCGTGATAAGCGTAATTGCGATGAACCAAATCACTAAAATCGGTTCGATGTGGCAGCCCAAGTAGCTGATGAAGATTACCAGGATGCCGGGTATCACTTGGGCTGAAAAAAGATGGGGGGAGGGTTTTGAAAACGACATTTAGGGGAAGTACCAGTAGTTATTTATATTCGTGTTTTATGCCACTAGAATTAGCAATAATTTTTAGAATCAGTAGAAAAAGTAGCTTTAAATCATTTTCAGCACAATCTGTGTACTTTGATGAATGTATCCTTATTCCATTCCAAAACATAATTCCTTTGAATTGTAAAATATTTTAAATATTCACTGAATTTAGCAAAATATAAATAAAGATAGAACGCAATGATAGTTTTTAAAAGAAGATATACTATTTAAAAAAAAACACACAAAGAGTTTTGAATGAAACAAAATTTACAAACTGCAGTATGTTTAACCGACATAATGAACATCTCTGGGCAGAAAAAAAACTCTCGCAACTATTTAAAAAAAATAAACAACAAAAAATACAGAAAACTGACCATAACTCTGATATTTTTCAAAATAACTATATCGAGTATTATATCGTTGAATAGGTAAAAAAAAATCATCAATTCTTCAGAAAAAAAATTGCTACATCAATGCTTAACTCTGAATATAAAATATAAATAAGCTGAAACTATAGAAGTTGTATTAATTTGAGAACTTTCAACTTGTCTTTTGATAATAACGCTATTATTTCGTACCCCAAAAAAAAATACCTGAATTAATACTTACACATTGCTGTGAAAAGCTTTCTCACATTTGTCAATGACATGATCTCTTTTGTAACAAGCTTATCAGCTACGTAGCAGAACACCACTGATGCTAAGTAGCTACATATGAATGGCGCTCCTGACAATATGCCATTCTGCAAAAAAAATAAGAGAATGTCACACTTGACAGTAAAGATGAGAGACAATATAGAAAATTTAAGGAAAAAATGGAAAGAAAGAATTATAAAACAAAAGACACACTTAATAATTAAATTCTTCTAAAACTAGATCGACACATGAAGAAAAATTACACTAATGGAAAGTAGTGAATTTTAAAATGCTGAAAATGTGCTGAAAAATGTAAAACATTGGAAAAGACTCCGTTTTTTTTGCTGGCCTCTTAAAAATAATGGTACCATCATCTTATGCAATACTTCTTGAATTTCATCAGTTCAATTTGAAAAAAATTATGAACATGGACTGATAGAAACCTTAACAAACAAAAGAGCACCCAGTATGCTACCTTGAATACATCAAAGTTGTAGTTAACGAACAAAAATGAACATGAATTTAATAAATATCACTGATGAAAATTCCACTAAAATAAAAAACAATACAGTCTTTATTTGAGATAAAAATACTATATATTTGGATATAGATGTTGATGTTTATTTTGTGGAGTCCTTTTATGTTAATTTTTCTTATTGTATTTATTTGTAGGTTCTGGCTCCTTCTTTTATAAATTAAAGACACTTTTTTCTAATAATATAACGTTTCGACCTATAATTTAGGTCTTTGTCGAATATTTTTATTTTGTAGATTGACAAATTATTATGAAATAAATACAATAAGAAATATATATATTTAATTATTATTATGGCCATTTTTTATGTTTAAAATTTTCTCAGGTGAAGTGGACTGTAGAATCAAACCAAGTGAAATATTTACATAATGAGACTAGAGACTAGTCCTAAGTAACAGTTACTTTCTAGCAATAGAATTATTTATACATTTTCCTAGAATTAGGATTTCTTTTTTTAAGTTCTAAGATTACTGTTACTTCAACCCAGAATGTTTGTTTTATTTGTTTATTAAAAGATGTGTTTTACTTTTGCAACAGAATATTTTATACATTGTCCCATGTATGTATGCGATAAAGTAACAGAATTGTACAGACCTTTTCGATGCTGAAATTGAACACACTCTTCATGTATTTAGGCCCTCCGATTATGAAAGTGTAATGGACCCAAATACGCCCGAACGTAGTTACTCCAATGGACCAAGCAGGTAAAGATCGGAATATCTGACCCCAGGGCACCGTCTGTTTCCTCGATGCCATGTAAGTGTTGACGGTGTTTTCTTTTATGTACTGTTGTTCGCTAAGGCTAATGCGAGGGTGAGTTTCAGGACTGTCAAAGGCGAGGAGATACCAGATGACGCACCAACCTACACCTGAAAGAAAGATCGCATATTGGGACATTTTTTTAATGCATATTATTACAAAATTGGTTCTCTGAGGATGAGACTTCCACCAAATAGATAAGACACTCTATTTTTTCAATTAAGTACTGTTTAGCAAGTTTCATTTACTTTTACATGTTTTTCAATTCATTATAGTTTGACTTTTTCTAAATTCATTGTATAACATTCGAATTGACGAAATCTGTGGTAGTACACGGGTTTCTTAATTGTTATATTACGATAAGTGTTGTTATTATATGGTAATTTTATATTACATTAAATCGAATGAAAACCAAACTTTTAAATCAGAACTCATCAATGTCGACAAGGATTTTGTCAGATTAACTGACAAGACGTAAAAAGTTTTATACTTCTGGTCATAGTGGTCATAATTCATGTTATGATATTACAATCATTGTTTTCCATATGTTCATATTACTTGACAAATTCTTGCTCTTAAATAACAGTTAAGAAACTTTGGGACTTTTCTTTACTGCTTTTTCATCGTCTCCTACATTTCCTCGTTCTATTGATATAAAACTGACTTTTACAGATTTTCCTTTTGCATCTGAAAATTTGGAAGCATCATCTTCTTGAATAAAGGCTTCAGCTGCTCTAGACATATTTTTCTCACTACAAAACACCTTTTTTTGGTGTTATTTATATTTTGCAATTAAGTAAATAAAAATGTCTGTAGCATATTCATATTGTGTTCAAACTTTATTTTATCAAATGTTAACTGGAATTTTACTGATACTTCTGCTATTCAAATGTTTTACCACTATATGTATTTTGTCTGTGATCTTTATGTACCTATAAAACATAAGTGTAAAAAAAAACATGCTTTCCTTTTTGGTTTTCTTCTGAGCTTTGCAAATTAATTCAAATAAATCAGATGTTGCATAAATTATGAGAATATATCTAATTATAATAATGTATCAAATAAATCTTGAATAGATTCAGTTAACTGACAGTTCAATAGGTTCTAATCTCAAAATTTTTTGGAAATTTGTACACAAAAAAACTAAAACAAATTAAGAAATACCTCTATGTATGATGTTCCAATAAATGGAATTGAAAATATAGCCGACAACTTTGCAAAATATTTCTCATCGTTGTCAGTAATTCAACTCATTGTGTTTTTAATCCAAACAGTTTTTCCTTTAACACAGTGGTGGATCTGAATAAAGTAACCTTCAGAGAGAGTGATTTTTTCAGTGCAATTAATAAATTGGACTGCAAAAAAAGAGCTGGGTCAGCCATCTAGTTTTTATTGGTTCTGCAATACTTCTCTAGCTGAACCTTTACTTACATTATTTAAAAAAAATCAGTTCATGATGGTGTTTTTCTGGATAAATGGAAAATTGTGAATGTTACAACCGTTTTTAAGTCTTGATCTAGAAATAATTAGTAGTGCCCAAGATTAGAACAGATTTGTTCTGGTATATCATCAGCTTGTTTGTTATATGCTGATGATTTAAAATTGTACAAAAAAATTCAAACTCTTGATGATATACCTACTCCACAATTTGATATACTGACAATAGAGAATTAGAGCACTTTTAACTATATGAAGCTAAATGTGGAAAAATGTGAAGTAATATGTTTTAGTAAAAAATTATCTCCTTGTATCTCCCTTTATTTACTGTAATAAATCTCTAGCTATTGTGGATGTTGTAAAAGATTTGGGAATATTTTTGGATGGTAAGTTGTCTTTCCAGATTCACTATTTTATTATTGGCAAAAGTAGAAAACTGTTAGGTTGTTTGAAAAGACTGACCTCTCATTTTAAGGACAATAGAGCCAGCATGGTACTTTTACAACTCTCTATATTGTTTAACATGATTTTTTAAAATTTGTTAGATTTAAGTTAGAAGAAAGCATTGTTTATTTAAATGACATAGATCTATCTTGTAGCTAGGTATGTGTCGCTCTCACCACCGAAAAATCATAGATTTTTACAAAACAGAATATGTTTTATGTTCAAAGCTGTTAATGGTATATAACCTCAATGAGCTAACAAATATTTTGGTCAATTAAACTTCACTGGTGTTTCTTAAGCATAATTCTGAGAGCTCTGCAAAAAAGTACTAAATATTTAGTTGTTCTATAACCCTTCATGTATTTGCATTTACTAAAAGAATCCATAGAGCAAAAATACACTCTTCAGAATGACAAAAGTTTTAAAGGGTAGTTTAATCGTTTATAACTTTAAAAGTTCCCTGTGGTATTAATTTTTCAAATCATAAAAATAAGTTTTTGGGTGACATACACAAAATTTTTATAACTCCGCCCTAATATTCACAAATTTCTTGTCACAGTCTGCTTTTTTAAATACATCTGCGCAGCTTCAATGAAATGTAGTAAAATGAAGTCAATTTATAACAAAAGTAAAATGGTAATAGTCTCCATTGTAGACATTGAGCAAAACTAAACAAATCAGCGATAATAAATTACTTCTGCAAATCCAAAAAACCGCTAACTCACCTATAGATCCAGTTGTGTAAAACACAGATCTCCATCCAAAGTTAGCTATGAGAAAACCACACAATGGATAGGTTATTCCAATGCCTATACTGAAACCTTGAAAACTGGACATAAACCTGCTCCTTTCTGGTACTGGAATCCAATGCCCTACCAAGGCGTACATTGCAGGCCACGTCAGACCCTAAATAAAACGAATGTAGTAAACAACTTAAAAGATTACTGAAGATCCAGACTAATGGAACATGTATCTAACTTGTTTATTGCTTCTTTTTGCAATTTTATGTATTGTTCAAGTAGTTTGGTTATATATTCATTGATCACTGCAAGTCAGTCAATAAAAAATTACATAATGTTTGGCACAATTTAATGGCAGGCTTTTTACGAGCCCTAACAACTAAATATTGGGACGATTGCAATTTTGACCGTAAACATCGCTCAGTTTTAAAAGGGCGTTCCGTGCGTTGATGCTGAGTAGAATTCTAGCTTTAACATGTATTCAGTCAACTCTTAGGATATTTTTCAAAAGCTAACTTTATTTTTCACTGACGCAATAACACAATCCTGGCATAACGTGCAATTTCTGCTGACAACTAAATATTGGGACGGCTATGGTAAAACAAATGATACACGCGGTGTGTTTGTTGGATACTGTCAGTGATAATTGTTGGTGACGAGCAGTCGTCGTTATTGCGTCAAAAATGGTGAGAGGTGTGCCAATTGTCAAAAAAGTTCGGGAAATTATTATTTCCATGTACTGCAAGGGGTTGTCGATACAAAAAATAGCAACGGAGCTGAACTTAAGTAAATCATCAGTGGGAAACGTTACCAAATACTATGCCGACAGAGGCACTTTAGAAATCAAAGGCAAAAGTCCGGGTAGACCTTCTGTGGTAAAGCCGCGGGACCAACGAAAACTGGTCAAAATTTGCAAAGGTGGACGTCGCAGCACGTTACGAGAAATCACCGCTTGTTGGAATAACGAAACAAATTTAAATTTGTCAAGAGAATGTTGCCGTCGATGGATACATCATTCGGGGTTGAGCTTTTACAAAGTAAGCACAAAATATGATACTTGTACTGCAAAGCTAGGTACAAGTTTAATTATTTACATGGTTTTAGGCAAAAGAAAAACCTTTATTAACTGCGGAACAGAAGAAGCGTCGCTTAATATGGGCAAAGTCGAAAGTGACATGGACTTATAATGACTGGAAAAAAGTTATCTTCAGCGATGAGTCCAAATTTGATGTCTGCGTTGGTGACAGTCGTAAACGTGTGATCAGGGCAAAAAATGAGGCATTCCATAAGGATTGTTTGAAGCGAACAGTCAAGTTTGCCAAGGGGCAGATGGTTTGGGGTTGCATGTCCGCTGAAGGTGTCGGGCAGTTAATGTTTATAGAGGGGATCGTAAATGCAACGAAGTACCAATCAATTTTGCAAGATTGTTTACTTCCCAGTCTTGAAGTCCTCTGTCCTGAAGGACAGTGTATTTTTCAACAAGATGGTGCGTCCAGTCACACAGCCCGCACCACTAAGGCATGGTTTGGAACCAACAACATTAACGTCTTATCTTGGCCAGCAAATAGCCCCGATTTGAATGTTATCGAAGCCGTATGGCATGAAATGAAGAGACATTTGCGCAATCATCCACAACGGACAATCGCGGACTTACGACAAGAAATTCAGCGAATATGGGATGCTCTATCGCCTGAATTCTGCAAGAAATTAGTGGAAAGTATGCCCGCCAGAATTCGCGCGGTGATCAAGGCCAAAGGGGATGTCACCACCTACTAGTTTTTATGAACGTCCCAATATTTAGTTGTCAGCAGAAATTACACATTGTGTCAATATTGTATCATTTTTGCAATCAAAAATAAAGTTGGCTTTTGATAAATATGCTTAGAGTTGACGGAATACTTGGTAAAGTTATCGAATTCTACTCAGCTGCAACGCACGGCACGCCTTTTTAAAACCGAGCGATGTATTTAGTCAAAATTGCAATCGTCCCAATATTTAGTTGTTAGGGCTCGTAGTTCTTGCACAACAAAAAAAAATAGCGTTTTTTATAAAAGTGGCAGCATTTGTTTTTCAGAAGTTGGTCCTGTAGTTCAAATGCCCCATTTTGTTAGGTCATTTGAGCTTATAATTTAAATGCCAAATAATTTGATTACAATACATTTAAGCATTAGCGTAATGATTGATTTAATTATGGGACAATTGCAAAAGAATATGCGATTTGAAAAAACATTTGGTTGCCATTTTGGTCAAAAAAGGTTCATAAAGCCCACCACAAGTCAAAAAACAACTTACCGATGCAAATCCCTGGATGCTCCTCAAACAAATCACTATCCCATAGTGAGTTTCGGCAGCCCACGGTATGCACAAACTGCAAAGTGCCGTGGCCAACTGCGCATATCCGAAAACCCYCTTGGTTCCCAATTTTTGCGTGGCCAATCCGCCGACGATTTGGGATATGATGTAGGCCCAGTAAAACGAGGCCAGGACGTAGCTCTGGACGTCCTCCGACCACTGCAACGTTCCTGGGGAAGAAAAAGAGAAGTTCATGTTTTCCGACTGCTCATTGATGGATAAGCTTTCAAGTTTGGTACCTCCAAAGTGTCTTTCCGCTTCCGGTAGTATCTCTTCTTCTTTGTAACAATAACGTTCCTCAGTAGCGTTGAATACATCCGATGTTTTTGGGTCTTCCACCATCGCCACGATGGCCAAGTTTATGTCGGTGCGCAGCATGAAGGATACCAAGAAGCCTGACCATGATAATAAATAAAGTACCAATCGTGCCGGTACTTGCCCTGGATGGAAAAATAAATTGTGTTATGATCCTAATCACTAGTGTGTAATATTTTTTATTTTACACCTGCTGCTCTTGACAAAATGCAAGAGCCAAAGGAACACTTTTAACTAGTTTAAAAAGTACAAAAACAGTGGTATAATAACAACAAATCCTCCAAAGTGTTAAGTTCTAAACCTTTAAAAGTAAAAAATGATCTGTCATTTTTTTGTAATAAAATGGAGATTACACAAATTCTTTTATCCATAATCACTTTATAATTAAAGTTTTATCCACTTAAGAAAATTAAACCCTCGAGCTCGTGCATGCATAAAATGCTATTTGGAACACTTATACAATAAATAACTATTAATTTTACCCTTAAGAAAATGTAAAGAAATATACCCCTATAGTGAAAACACAAAGCCATAATAGATGCACTATTAAAACAAAACAATCTAACAACTAGCTATTTAATTAATATAATTAAAGTCTTAGGATTACCCCACTTTAATTAATAACATATTCTTTAGTTTTTCCAAGTAATCACTTATATGCACATGACAACATACAATCAAACTCTAGAATGAACATTGAATGTGCATATTATACCACACGATAATTAGTGCATACAATTGACGCAGTAAAAGCAAGAGTACACAACTTATCACCATTTTTTACTTAAAATGTAAAAAACGAAGTGGGAAACATACAAACATTAGTGAATGGTACGCGGAATCTTTTACTGCATAAACGAGATTCACCATTAACACATATGTTAAATTTTATACACAAAACATTAGCACTGTAATGGTAATGTCATATTAACTTTTCTGGAACAATTAACGCTTCATTACTGCAGTGCATCGACACCGTCTTATTTAAACAAATTGAGTACAGTCAATATAATTCATACACAATACATCAAGTCACAAGTTCTATTTAATTGATTGGTCATGCCAGTTTATTTAAAGCACCACTTAATAAACTGTGTTAATGGGGAAAAGCGCAATGTGGGTATAGAAAAGTATTGGTCTTTTTCCCCAACTAACATTTTATGCAACATCACTACAATGTTATGAATAACAGTATAATGAAATTTTATCTGAACCGTAATATCAACCAAATGATGATTTATGAGTCTGTTCAGTGGTACATTACTTTTAACGATGTTTACACAATACAACTAATACCTATCACTCTAATTCAGATAAGAAAAATGACGTGGCAGATTTCCAAGAAAAATGTTAGGATAAGAATGTGTTAACGTTGTATAATATCTAACACAACCTTGTACACGAGTTATTTTGTTTGTTTATTGTTTGGCAAAAAAAATATTTGCCACAAGGCCTGATTGCTTCAGCAAACACCATATACAATTGAATAAAAGAACCTGGCAAAAAAGATATTGTTCTTCCAAAAAAAAATTTGAACAGATGCATAATTTAACAGAAAACAGATTTGAAATTTAAATGAATGAGAAGGTTTAAATTTTAGTGAAATCATAAATTCCCTTACAAATGTATTTTTTTACAATGAAACACTACATACTTTAGGTATATAAATATGTGTACATTATTGCAGGAAACACAGTTTGAAGTACTTAAATGTTAGATCATTCAATTTGTCTTCAATATCACCTTGAATTGATAGAATAATTGGGTATTTGTTATGCAAGCTATTTTTTTATTTACAACCATCAGAAGATATTAATAATTGTTACATAACAGAACTTGTAGAGTATTGTAAGTTTGTGCAATACATAATTGTACTTTTTTACAAAGCTCATATTAATCATCCTTTGAAAACTTGTCTCAATTACATAATTTTATGAACAAATTCTATTAATTACAACAAATTCAACCTACTTTTTCTACTTTAAGATTTATGTTCCATAATGTTGTTCAAATATTTTAAAAGGGTATTCTATAAACACTTTTAGGGGGAATTCCCAAATGAAAAGACCTAGTTTTGTTTGGTACTCATTTTCTATTAGTTAAAAGTTATTTTATGGTGGTATCTCTTTTTCAAGCTGTGTTTAGAAAGAATTGAAACTATCAACTTCAATTTTTTTATTCACAACCATTTTCTTCATTAGCTAATTTCAATGGAATAAAATATTTGTGGCCCATTAATAAATATTTGTTACTAATGGTGGCTAATAAAAACAATTCAGTTCGGACAACAAAATTATCAGTTGTATGTAGATCTTTATCTATGGTGTAGATAAGGGATAATTAATAAAAAAAACATTATCTATAAGGTAAATCTGTATAAGTTGATATTTGAAAACAAAGTAAAGAATGTTTAACTATTCAATAACATTCACCACCAGAAAATGCAATCCAAAAATAGCTTTTAATTAACAGATTCAAGAAAAAATTAATAAAAAGTAGATGTGACATGCTGTATATAACAATAAACTCAAAATTTATTAGTAATATTACAACTACATACAGAGTGAAACGTTCAATTCAATCTATCTAGTCCTTTTCAAGATAATGGCAAATGGAAAAAAATAAATGTAATGCTCTGTAAGAAATATTCTTCCATGCAAAATCTTTTTACAAAATAAATAGTACTTGGCTTTACAAGTATTTTGGCACACATATAAACTTATACTGTTCAATTTTTCAAACACTTGATATTAATTGCATTCGAACGATTATCACAATGAAACAACTTCAAAACACTTACCAAATATGCGGTAAATTAGGCATTTGTTCGGCTCCGTACTCGGATAACTTAGTTCACAATCGTAAACTTTGCTTTCGGACATTTTCGTTACGTCGAAGTCTCTCAGCTGGTAAAATCACCTTGTGGGGTGCAAAACCATTTCGTTTACCCAGAAACTAGTGTAGTTTTTGACATTTTAACCGACTGATACTTCTCCGAGCGTCCTTTTTTTTGGCCAAGAGAAATATTGTCGTGTTCCAGCAAGCAATACTTTCTGCAAGAAAAGAAAAAATTAATATATTCGACGCTGATTTTATTTCAATTTCATCCAAAAAAGTAATGAAGACAGATCACGAAGCAATGTGCATCCTGTTTGTAAGTTATCTAATTATAATTAATCAGTAAAGAAAAATAACATTTATATAGCCACTTAGATAAACAGCAAAATAAATTGTGGCTTGAATCATCATAACTAATTCAAATATTGGTTGTATGGTCTCCCATATGGTATTGATAGTCATTAATTTATGTTGCCAAGAATGTTTTCAAAAACATTTTCATTTGTTCGATATTTTTCAGCAAGGTCTGTACAATGAAACTTTAAAGTTTATTCATGTTTTGTTTAGATGGTTAAAGAACATTTTATCGAATTAAAGTGCTGAGGTATTCCTACTCTACATGAATTACACAATGTTAGCAGTAATTGCTTTCATGTCCTTTTTGGACAAAACAAGCATTTTTTTAAATGCATCTACTTTTGTTTACACGCTTTATTTACTCAAGAACATTAAAACATGCAAGAGCAACATTATTTAAACTTCCAAATAACAAAAATTCAGACATGGTTGAAGCCGTAAGATGTTTAAAACACGATAGAATTTTAAATACAGATTGTGTAATAGAGATTTCATAAATTATCAATTTATTTATCTGAATTTAAATAGATCTGATTTTAATAATAGACCTTGTTGATAGTTACTTAATAAAAAGGTGTTGTACACACAAATACTGTTTAAATACACTATTTACTTTTGAAACTAAGCTGTTTGCCTCTATATTAAATTTACATCAAAATAACAATTGTACTGGTACAAAATTAACCATATTTGCACCACTGCATATCACTGAACAAACCTAATGAAAACATATGACTAAACAGATATCTTACTAAGAATCGACATTTAGAATGCCAATATGCCTGGCTAGATCACCGGATTTAACAAAACTTGATTTTTTTGCCCCTTCTCCAATTACTTTAGATAATATAAAAAAAGAATTTGTGCAGCATTTTTGGAAATCTTGCCAAATATGCTGGATAATGTGGACAGAAACTTTAAGGAATAGGGTAGATTGTGTTTACAAAGAGAATGATGGTCATTTTGAACATAAAGATACCTCACACGTTAGGTTCCAGCATACTCTTATTGAAAAGTTTTAATTTGTTGTTCTTTGTGTCATCTTTTCATTGTATACAAACAGCTACAGAGGCAAAAGAAAGAGCTAAATCTGTTCAAAGAAGATCAAAAAACAATAAACATGCAAAAAACGTTATGGTTGAGTAAAAATACTTTTAAGAAATAAACAATTGTTCACAACAATTGTTTTTGATTGCTATGCAGTAAACACTAAATAAGAAACTTTTTTGGTAAAAAAGTGAAATCTTGGATTATTACTTACTAGAGCAGTGTATATTCTATTTCTGTGTAATCATTTTTAGATATTTTAAAAAAGAACTTAAATTTAGACTCTTCTATAATAAAAAAATGTCACTAGTTTTCTTTAAGTTCATATATGTGTTTAAATCTTTTGCTTCGTATATTATATGATTATTTATTTATTAAAATAAATTATAACATCTAGAGTTTACTGCTTTGTGTGTAGACTGAAGCAGAAAATGCTATAGTTGCAATTTCTAGTGTGAATGGTAAAATGGTCAATTTGATAAGGAAAAAAGAAATTGCCAATGTAATTCCAAAAAAATCCTGGTTTTACCCTTTCAAAAGAAATGTTAATTTGCTTGTATACAGTTTATAGTTGATGGCTTTGACATTTAAGCTTGCACCTTGACTTTTGTGGATGTATAGACGAAGTTTCTTAGAGTATAATTTTTTTATTGAGAATTTAGGAAAAATTTCCTTTATGTGAAGAATATTTTGGATTATTACTAATTATTTTCAAAGTATTTTTGTGAGTAATATTCAACTAGAAAAAAAAGTTTTTCCCCCAAAATTTTATCGACCAGTCTATACCACAAAGACGTGGAACCTTTTTCAGTTAAATTAGATATATCTAATCAAAGTTCCAATCCTAATAGACACTAAAAGTCGTTAGCTAATGGACACTTAACGCCCACGTAAAACAAACACACGATTAAGAGCTGATAATTAAACCGTTAAAGGTTCCAAAAATGAGAGCTATTTTTATCGGCGCAAACTGGGTTGCTTTTTTGCGCTTTTTACTGCAAAAGCACAAAAAACTAAAGGTCGTGATAATACACCATGAAACGGCCGTGTATTACAATTAATTGCATTAAGTTGGGATAATTATWTGCGGCAGCTCTAMTATATTTAAAAGCGAATTTCCATAATTGTTCATTTCCTTATGTGATCAAGCGTAACTACGCAAAAAAATGCCAATAAAAGAAAAAATATCAATGCCAGCATACGCGAATGTATGCAAATTTTGAAGAATGACACGCAAAACTGCGCAACATTACTACACGCAAATTAATACAGCTCCGAGAATCATCAAGGAATTGAAAAAAAATCGCAATATAACAGATTTCTTTTTGTTTTTACTTACAAAATTTCCTGGTATTCCAGAAATCACTAAAAAAACGCACAAAAATCAAAGCCAACTCCAATCACGTACCGATCTATCTCAAGAATGGAGACACAACTATCGTTACTTGCGTTTTCTGTACAAACTCACGTTGTACAGACCAATCGTTACGAATCAGATAAAAAAAAAATCATAAACGCAGGCCCAACTGATAACGAGTGACTATACCACTTCAACTGGATAATAAACCGCAACTGCAAAGTGATTTTGAACGTGCCGCCTAATGGAATGAAACCGATAGTGTTTTGTCTCCAATTTTTATCTCTGATTGGTGGTCAATTGGGACAATCGATGCTCGATCAATCATTGGTCGAATTCCAGACGTGCCGGCGCTTACATTTAATTGATAAAAATGTGGAGTGCTAGCTTATCTACTTACGTTTATTGGAAGCGAATTTTAAAATTTATCAACAGCAATGTTGGGAGGGAAGACAACTGCCACCACGCGCTACAGTCACATGTTAATAATGCAATACTTGTTAAAAAAAAAAACACGTTTCCATGATGAATAATGAATGAATCGACCTTGACCCAAAGCAGCAAGAAATCATGTAAGGTGACCGAAAAACGAGCATTGTAATCACACAATAAGTATCGCTTATCACATAATAGTAGGTACTTACAGTATTATAATCAATAATGTGGTCGGCAATAGCCATATTTACGTAATGCACTGTTAACAAGAACTAGGAACAATAGGGAATGAGAAGCAGGGAACGTCAGAATAGGGGCGATGCGTGGGAGTAACACACTGCAGGGTTAAATTCGACCTTGGATTCGATTCACAGCGTTAAAATCGCAACAACTTGAAGAAAAAAACCTCTTGCACGCGAACACAAAGCGTAAAGACGTCAAACTAACCCAAAACATGGAAAAACATCGATAAAAAAAAACTGTCAACACCCAAGTAGTTCATATGTCCCGTAGTTCCGATGTAGCACAGTCATCGAGAACTGTCAACGTCACTTGTCATTGATGCGTCACCTAACCTATAATCTGTAGGGCGGTGTATTACATCAGTTTTAAGCGAATCTACGCAATGCCCGTAAGTTTTCAAGCTTTTTGTGGTAGATTTAAATGGAAATGTGCTTTCAGGCGTACCATTCAGCTATCTTAACGCCGGAAAAATGCGTGGGAAACACCGCAATTCTGCCTTTCAAGACGCAGTTCCGCGGTCCAGCCCCGACACAGGTCGGTCAAGACTCGGATATCATTGACGAAGCCCTGTATTACTTCAAAGCGAACGTGTTTTTTAGAATCTACGAAATCAAGGTGTGTCAATTCCACGTATTTTTTAACCCTTCATCAATTGCGCCTTGTTTTTGCAGTCCGAAGCAGATCGCTTGCTTATTTACATTACGCTGTACATAACAGAATGTCTGAAGAAGCTGCAGAGGTGCAGTAACAAGAACCAGGCGCAGAACGAGATGTACACCTTAGCGATTTCACGTTTCGACATACCCGGCGACCCCGGGTTTCCTCTAAATTCCGTTTATGGGAGACCTCAGTCGCCCGCCGATGCTGGTGTGTATTACGACACTGTAGTTACTGTTTTTAGTTAGTACGATGTATTTTAGACTTCCTACGAGCGTATTTGACCCAGTTGCGACAAGAGGTGGGCGCGAGGGTTTGCGAAAAGGTTTTTGGTGAAGATGGCAAACCCAGCAAGTGGTGGTTGTGCTTCGCAAAGAAGAAGTTCATGGATAAGTCACTTAGTGGGCCTGGTCAATAAATTCCAAAAGAAATTTGTAATATTTTAAGCTTTATACTATTAACAGTTTTTTTTATTTCATAATAAACGATTTGCTTTAATTGATCTATATCTTTCTTTTATTAAAACAGAATATCTAAAATTGGAGAATATGCGTCATTGTGTAGTGTAAATTGACAATGCTTTCTATATCAAAAAAGAGCAAATAAATGTAAAAATCATATCCTCCTAAAGAGGACCATTTTTGTAGCATGACGGATGGTAAAGATCCTTATTCTTAAGGAGAATTATCCGCTGTGCAAGGTTAAACATTTCTGGCTGCCGGACATATGTTTGCGAAACATTTTAAATAAATATATGACGAGACATCGTAAAAATGAAAGACAGCATATTGAATGACCTCAAGTGCCAGTTATGAAAGCACTGCAATGTGGTTATCCCATTATTTAAAAGAAAAACCCACAAATCTCGTATTTAAATAAAAGTCTTACCTGATACAATAATTTTCATGAAGGTGGATTGATCAACATTAAATAATGTTGGAACTGCATCTGGTTCGAGTTTCCTGCATCCATCCTGTCTATGTTTTTCAAACTGAGACTTCAGAATGATCTAGTGGAATAAAAACACACATAAACAGTTTTCTYTTTAAACTGTTAAAGGCATTCTGGCTMATTTTGATAGAAAWTGGGTTAACWCCTTTAATATCAGGTGTAGATACAAGTAGTTGATTCATGCGCTMTAMAAACATGTTTTTAAAGCACAGAAAACACTTGTAAGAGACACTATAGCCATAATATAGATTTACACATAAATTTATGGGTCAAATATGGCACCTGTGAATACCTATGTTTGCAAGAAGAATGCAAAAACTTACCTATTTACTAAGTTGCACCCCTGAGAAGTTATAGGCCTTCAAAGTAGGGTTTCAAATTTAGAAAAAAATCAATATATCTCACTTATACTTGAACTTGTGAAAACCAAATTTGCTACACGTAGTGAGTATATCAAGAGCAGTTTTCCAAAGTAATTAGAGTTCAATTAGAGCATTTTAAAGGGATGATACACTGTTAAAACGTGACAGAATTTTTTCACACGTTGGTGGACTTAAAAAATTAGTTATTTTATTTTATGGGGACTTTAATTCTAAAACTTTTTTTACTCTTGTTATCTTTCAAAAAATCATATCGTTTTCAAGAAAAACCTGAACAACTAAAAACATGTATTGCAGCTGTTATTTAAAATTATCGAAAATTCAAATGATGGTTATGAAATTAAACAATTTCATAACCATCGTTTGAATTTTCATCAGTTGAATGTTCAGACTTGACAATCAGGTAAATTAAACACTAAATTAGTTTAATTAGTGATAAATACTTTTAATCTTTCATCCCGGATTTTGTGGGACAATACCAGATAATGGTTGTTGTTTTCGCTTCAGTAAACATCTTGAATATGGATAATGCTGGGCACCCTTACGTTTTTGGTATGTAGCACCTTTGAATAAAGAGATGTCGCATGAAATGTCAGCAAGATACCTGAATATATGGGAGAATGAAGTTTTATTTTCAATATACTTACAAAAAAATTGAACTTACCAGTTATTTATTTAGTTAACGGTTTTTTTACTGAAACTGGCAGTTTAAAACTGATAATTGAGGGTTCTGGTTCAGCATATTTTCTCGTAAATAATAAACACCCTGGCTTTGAAAAGATTTTATTTGTATGTTACACGACGAAGCTGATGTTTCACCTCAGCCGTCCTCTACCATTTTCTCGCCAGTTACACGAAAATCCAGTACACTGAGTGAACGAAAAAAAATCAACGGCGTGAACGTCCCTCTTTCTGCGGTGAACAAAACTCTTTTACCGGTGCACATACGAAAAACGACCATAATAAAAACCTACAGCTAACTAGAAAAAAAAAACGTAACCTATTTCTCACTGGAGTGCTCAACGAAGGGGATATCATATGTACAGTCGGCGGGAAAATAATTTAAAACTTAACTTACAGACGGGCCGCTAAGCTTCAGTTATAAAATTATTTTTTTTTTTATGGATATTTACCCCTCCTCCTCGTGACAACACACAGTACAGATAGCAAGTCTATACCTTTTTTTGTTTAAATTAACGACACGACGATGKCTGAATACTTCAAGGTCCTTCGAATAAATTAGTTGGCTATTTAGAACGTTTTCTCTTCCGTTTTTTCTGCMTCTGAGGACAACGCTTCTATTAGCGCCTCAACGCAGGCCTTGGGTATTAGAGTCCCTGGAAAAAAATGCGGTACACAATAAAATGGCAAATTAAAACTGTATGACGTCAAAAACAGTTACAATATCACAAGAGAGTGGGAATAGATTGAAAATAATTCGACAGAACTTCGAGTAATCTTTCTTATTCATTTTCACAAATAATGACAAATGTCAGCATTGAGAAAAACATGTTGTCAATCAATAAAAACAAAGTACTACAAATTTTGTACGGAAGGAAACAGAAATGACATATTACGAATATAACAGGACTATATAATGAGCCTATGATTCCACAAAAAGAAAGAATATTTTATCTACCATGAAAGAAAGTTGATATTATGTCAGCATACTCTGTGTTTAATTCAATTGGCTTATTTGTTAACACCCCACCAAAAAAACTGCAAACAGAAATCTTAAAATCTTTGATCAAGATGCATAGAATTTAACCAAATATCATCACCCATGTAAATATAATTTAATAGATGAGTCAGTTAGATTGGAACATTACATTTTTGAATGTGCTTTATAACATTCCATTAAAATTTAATATTTGAAAGTTAAGAAAATAGCAGTTTAAGGAAACACTCTTTTCAATCAAGCTTTCAAGCTTTAGGAATATTTTATTCCTTATTCAGGGCACTACAAAATATACAACTTGCAAGGATACATTTTAAGAAAATAGCACTCAAAGTTACATTACGATGAGGTTAAAATTTATATTACTACTTTCTAATATCTTCAGAATCTTCTGATAAATAATAAAACGGACAAAAAGATGAGATAAAAAATAACTGCCTGATAATCCACTGGCATCAAAACAAAGCCGAATTGTAAATATCACTATTTACTGGTTTTTTTACTCTTTATTAACATAAACCATTTCTAAAAAACAATCTATTAATTAAATTTAGCTCAGAACAAACAATTTTGTCATTATTAAAATTAAAACAATGACTTGTACTCATACAATGTTTAGCTAAAACAGAATCAACTTTAACCAAGTATTGATGGCAAAACATAATATTTGGTGTATCCTTAAAGACGTTACTGATTTTTTTCTGTCAGGTTTTCAATATTTTGATTTAATGACGACGAAAGATTAGAATTTTCCATTAAAACTAATGCAAGTTTACCTATATTATTTTTGCCTAAAAAAAAGTTACTCACCCACTATTTTCGCATTGTCGTCGATCCTTAACCTTATCACTTGCATCTTGTTGTTGTGCGTGCCCATCTTACTGGCAAGAACGCCCTCTACCCTGCTCCACACTGACAGCACCGAACCGCTGACCACGTTGTACGTCCTTCTTCTCAGCCCAACCTCGCAGTCTTGACCCAAGTTGACGTTTCTGCAGTTGCCGCGCCAGTACGCGTGCGAACACGTGTTGACCGAAGAGTCGTACTGCTGCGTCCACGCCTCCTGGGCTTCGTCCGATTGAACCTGCAAAAAAGAACACATATTTGTCGATTCTGACCAACCAGGTTGTTAAAAAGGTTCTCCTAATAAAAACATAAGATCAAATCAAAATACCTTTGGAAAATATTGAAACATTTTTTAACACTGCTCTAAACGACGTAGAATAGGATGTAATTTGTTATTTATCAGGATTTAGAATGACAATGGGCATTTAATATTATTTTCTTAACATTAAAAAATGTAGAAGACTTTATTGAAATATATTTCTTCGATTCAAGTTTTTGAACTTTTCAATTCTGCTAAAATAATTTCAATTTCCTTGTTCCGAACATAAATTAGATATGCTTTCATAGGCACTTTACTTTTACATAGATATAGAAATTAAATATCTTTTTCACAGGCAGGAGATTCTTCTGACATCAAAAACTTGACGTAAGTGATGAATTGCTCCTGCAGTTACTTAATCCCAAATTCTTAGGAAGAAATTAATACATGGAAAACCCAAAAATTTTTATAACCACCCAGTCATATGATAATAATAATAATTTTAACACATATAATATTATATTAATATTATTATTTCTTACCATTTCCCTTGTTCATAGGTTATAATTGTGATATTTGTTGTAGTTATACACTAATTTTTAGGAGTTTTGCACTTTATATAATAGCTTTTGTTCTAAAATATTTAGTTGTGTAATTTTTAGAATCGGGTACTCAGTATATGAGGGTGAATGCTTTCATCATCCATAATGTTAGATAATATATTTTTTAAAAAATCCCTCTCACTATAAAACACTGCCAAAAAAATATTATTCTGACATTTCGATTGACAAAGATTAGAACCTCATAAAACGATTATATAAAGTGCAAAACTCCTAAAAACTACAACAAAATAAAGAGTATCTCAATTATAACCTAAAAACAAGGGAAATGGTAAGAAATAATTTTTCAAGAACAAGAAAAAGGTCAAGACTCTCCTATATATCGAAGTATTCAAGTCTACAGTACAATGGCAAAGATTTGAAGGAAGTGTGAAGTTGTGTACATTAATCTCAAATAACAATTATTGATCTAATGGTTTATATTGATGAGAACTTTATAATTAGATTATGTTTGTTAACTGTTAACTTCTCTCGATGCCAGATTTTTTCTTTGTATCTGATTTGAGGTCAGAAATTAATCACTAAAAAATACTCTTGGGACCTTAATTTCAATTCAATTCAATTCAATTTGCCTAAACTGCTTAAAAAAGCAGGGCAATGATTAAAAGATGACCAAAGCATGGAGGGGTTTGTGCGCAATTGGTGCTTAACACAACCAGCTTCAATTAAAGATGCTGGCATAAAAAATCTTCCTTTTTGCTAAAAAAAATGTTTTTCTAAAGCTTGAAACTATGTAGAAAAATAAATTATAAGTGCCTCTTCTGTTTTTCAATAAATAATTTCGTTATTTAAATAAAATCCTGTTTATATTTGATTCACCCTCGTATATAATTTAAATCAGAATCAAGCCAAGCTCAGCTTGTATTGTACAAAATATAGATAATGGAAACATAACTTTTAGGAATGAACAAATTAGAAGAAAAATTTCTTGACCAATTGTATGCAATTTGTCATCTGGTGTTCAAAACTAAGACCATGAAAAAGAACATTCCAAACACTGTAGCAAATATTAAAAGGAATATACGCCCAGTCCAGTCACCAGACTTAATACCGAGTGAATATTTCTGTGAAAGATTGGATCACCGTATTCGTTTTTGCTCATATTACAAACACAGTACAACCAAAAGAAGATCAAAACCACGATTTCTGATTTCTTTTTTTTTTTAAATAAAAGCAAAACAACCAACCTTCTTATACTTCTTCTCCAGCTCGGCCAAGCTCTCCTGCCTGTACTGCAGGCCCGTGTTCGGCCTGTAAACGAAGTACATCTGTTCCTTCTTCGACTCGGGCTTCTTCTTGGTGCCGGTGTCGACGGCGACGGCCAGTATGGCGGTGTGCTTGCCGTTCCTGACCTGGTGCGACAGGTAGAAGCCCTCCTTGGAGCCGGTCAGCTCGGCCCACTTCTCCAACGCCTCCTCCCACGACATGCCGCGCTCGACGTGGACGGTGTGCAGCTCTGTGGGGGCCGTGCCGGTGGCGTGCTTGCGCAGGAACGTCACCGTGCGGACGCGTTTTACGGTCTCGCCCGACGTGCCCAGATCGAGGATGCCGAGGTCGAAGCGGCCCGAACGTTTCGCCTGCGTTATCACGGCGGCCAGGGTGTCCGTGAAGTACCTGGGGGGGGGGAAGACAAAATGTTGTTTGGCTGTGATTTTTCGGGGTTCCTTATTAAAAGAATTAGAATTTTCACGTAAAGTTTCATTAGATGCAATTTTTATTTTCCGGCACAACGTTCATATAAAATTTTTTTATGCAAGTGGACACCAACTTCATTGTTTTAAATGGAACACCCTGTACATTATGGCATTTTTTGACTGACCATAAAAAATATCTTAAAACAGTGAACTGATCCATCAATGTGGAGTTTTGATTTAATGGAAATTATTTTAATATTATTATTTTTAAAAATGCATAAAAGTATTAGGTGGACAAAATTTTACTATTTTAAATGATTTTTGTAATTTCAAATGTCCTGTTCTAAATTATTTATTTGATCTAAATTAATATTAAGTATTTGTAAAAATTCTTCTTTTCTTTATCTATACTGATTGTACTAAAGATGACTACTTGTTAGCCAATTACACTTCAACGATATTATTCTTACAGAAGAATTAATTATTAAAATTTCTAGTTCGAGAAATATAGATCAGTTGTCATTTTTTTGTGAGTATCTATTATTGATAATTTATTAGATATTTAAATTTCTCTTTCATTTCATTTGTTTGATAAAGGGTATGCAGTAAAAATGTTGATTGGCTGTAGTTTTACAATTACAATGACTAAAGAAAGAAACCAACTTTTCTAAATGATGCAACAAAAAAGACCAAACAACAAAAAAAGAAAGATTTTCAAAAGGCAAGGTCTCAAAACACAAGCACAAACAAACTGAAATATCCAGAAAAAGCTACAAGATTGAGGCAGAACAAAATCAAATCTCTCCCATAAAATCAGTGAAAAATAAAATACCATTTTCTACCAACCACTTATAAACAAGTTCTTTGAATTAAACAGTTGACGTAGTTGCTTTGATATTAGCAGACAAAATAATCAAATGTTCTCAATGTTCAGAATACTGAGGTATTTAATGTTGTTAACCCGTTTTATTTGAATCGAGCCACTGTTCAAAACAAGACTTTCAAAGGCAGGCTGCTTATCGCTGTAACAAGAAAAAACCAGGAATCTTGTTTTCTCAAAGTTGATTGACAACAGGTTGTTATCAAATCATTTTTATAACTTGTCCAGGTCAGATTCAGTTTTTCTTTTGACAGATTTCAAATTTTCCTCCAAATCATCAAATTGTCTGAAAATCTCTTCACATGCTGATTACCAATCTAAAATCAATTCTAAGAGGGGATATTTTTTTTTGCGGACTTGAGCGCCATCTTTTGACGTAAATTCAGAACAGATATCTTCCGGCAATTGAAATTCACCACACTTATAGAGCTGGAGTCACTCTATCAATTGGTAAAAACCCCATTGCCCTATCTCCACACGTTATATTTGTACAAATTTTTTTTGCACCCAAAAAATACAGTGTTCGATAAATATGGGCCTGGCATCCACAATTGTCGTCTAATATCAAATCTGACGAAATAATCGGCTTTTTTAGCTTAAAATACCCAACCACAGTTTTCCTTCGCCCAAAAAATGCTTTTTTATGAAGCTAGCCCGGTCTTCGATCGTGGCGTCAAAAATGTTCCGACTTCGAAATTGAAAAAATCATCAGTTCTAAACGAATTGTTGTAGGGCAATGAAATTTGGTACACATATGTATTGTGAGCTGCTTTTTAAGAATCTTGACTGAAATCGCATATGAGTCATCAAACTGTCTGAAAATCTCCGGAAAAGAAAAGCACAAATCAATAACCGATAAATAAATGTGTCAGAAACTACAAGTATTGACAATATTGTATCGTTAGAAAGGGTTTTTATTCTGCCTCTAACTGTGGCGTAAATAACAAGGCGTACTATTAAAAAAAAATGAGATTCTTGTGTAAATTAGTGAAAATTGGGATTCTTGCATACCGCCTAATAAAACCAACACATCAGTAAAAATACTTTGCACTATTACATACCTGAATAGCCTGTTTTGTAGTTCAACGGGCATTCCTAGTATACGATTGAGGAACTTTGACATGTTATTATAATCCTTATCTAAAGATAAAACTCCCGGCATCGATTCACTATTAACAATCAATCCAACACCAACCAGCGCATCGGCCACGTCTTTAAAGAAGTCGCCCTTGTAGTCTTGCGGCGGAGGTACCAATGGAGGCTATGAATGATAAATAAAAAAAAAAAAGATATAACAGCATGAATACAAAAAAAATGTGACAGTATAAAATTGTAAATTTTTGTATTAAAACACAATTTCTATTTTAAAACTACTCACTTCGTAGCCCATGATTGCTTTCATGGTCGTTTCCAAAGCACTTCTGCCGTATTTGTTGTCAATGTTAAACTGGCTCAAGTCTCTAGTCTCTGTCGCACGTCTGTCACCATGTGTCAATGCACCTGTCAGAAAAGAAAACCAATCAAACAGTAAACTAACCTTTCAGAATAAATTGTATTTAGTGTTATGTTGTTTGGACCTGTTTTAAGCTTATGTGTGTACGTTTCAATCAATCAACACATCTATTATACTGGTAATAAACACAAGAGCTTATTATCACTATGAACAGGTCAACAGGAAGGATAACTAATTCACAGAACCAATAAACCAGAAGTTCGGTAACTGGTTAATCCAAAGACTGATGATCCAGTCAATTGGAAGATTGGTTAACCGAAAGATTAGTCAGTCAGTTAAAAGACAGACTGATTGGTTTGTAAGCCAACAGCTTGGCGACTTTTTAAAAGCCTTCTTTTTGGTAACCAATTAAATATGTTGTAATTGTAAAACTGAAAAAATACATGTAAACAATTTCAATTTAATTATATAATGGAATCAAAAGTTCAATTTTTTTATTAGTTTACAGGAAAAATTAAGCAAGATGTTCAAAAAGTTTGCTGTAATAAGTTTGTGGCACTCTTACTAACATAGTGATTAAATTTACTGACAATTTGCTTAATGATGTTTATTACGAAAAAGAAATGCAAATCACGGCATCCATCACATTAAAATTTTGTAGTTTCTGGATTACAATTCCAAGGAATGAATAGTTACCGCATTAACATTGCAACAACTTTCTAAGTATAATTCGGCATAAATGTCTTTCAAAACAATGTAATTTATAATTATAAAAAAGTAGTATTCAAGACTAACAATCTGAATGCAGTTTTTGCTATTGTTAAGATCAATGGGAACCAATTTTGAAAAAATGAAAAACGTACACAAGCCATTTTGAAACTGTACCTAAACTTATTTTGGTTCAAAAGATACAAGGTGTTAAAAATTGAATGATATTTGCAGATGGCCCCACCTGTAGTATTTCTTACGGCCTTCCAATGTCATAACCTGTTTGTGACCCTCTATGTCTATAATTCTGGATGATATAGCTATTTTTTCACAAAAAAATGACACACTAATAATCACAAAATTTAACAAAAAGAAAGTAAAAAAATGACATCTGCTGATTGAGTGTATTACTTAGACACTGCATTAATAAAATACAAAATATCTTGAAAATGGTGTATGCAAGAGACTTTTATAAAGTATACAGGGAGAAACAAAAAAGTTATGTTACAACTGGTAGGACGCTGCAGAGAACAGGTTCAAAATGTACAGTGTAGAGAAGACTTGTAAAGATGTAGTGCAATAAATTCTGTTGTTAAATTATTAGTCTTTCATTAGCAATACCCAAATCTAAAAAGTTGTGACGTTTGGAAGCCGTGTGAAATACTTGGCTCAAGGAATTCAAAATTCTGTTCAAATATCTTGTTATTAAAAATTTCGAAAACAAAACCTAAATTTTGGACTAAGATAAATTTGATTAGTTACTTCAACAGCAGGAAAAGAAGCTACAATCCATAACAACACACAAATCGCTCAAAAACTCACCCAAACTTTCCAATCTCTTCGCCACGATCGACGCGAACCTCCGCTCTCCCGCCAGATCGGAGATGAGGAATATGTACTCGGGCGCGTTCACCTGGTTGCTCCTGTGCGTCCTGCCGAACTGCTGTATCGCCCTGTCGGCAGACCACGGCAGTTCCAGCGTTATGTGCACCCTCCGTCTCTGGTTCTTCGCCCTGCGGTCGCTCTGGAGCGAGATACCGCTCGACGCGGCCTCCGAGATGATCGCGACGTCCTTCTCACCGTCCATGAAGCGCTGCTTCTCGGTCAGGTTGAGCGTTTCCAGAGGAACGTCCATCTCCGAACGGCTCTCGTACTGGATGCCGTCCTCCGTTTGGACGACGCGACCTTCGATGAGTTGAGATGTAATTTTTGGAGGATTATTACATGACCGAAACGAGACATAGGGTCAATCGTTTGTTTTTAATTGATAATCGTACCACTGGGGAGCTTAATTATAAGACAGAATATAAATACTTGGGATTACATATTACAAGTAATTTAAATTGGAACACCCACATTGAGCATATTATTACAAAATTGTCTTCCATGGTGGGAACTATTAGGAGAAATTCATATTTCTTAAATGAAACAGTAAGACATATTCTATACAATAGTTTTATAGAGCCACGTTTACAATATTTGATACCATGTTGGGGTAATGCCCCTGGTTATATGACACAGAAACTCCAGAGATGTCAGAATAAAGTTGTAAAATTTCTTTTTCAAATCAACTATTATGCCTCGATTGAATTAGCATATAAAACACACAAAAAAAAATTAATATAGAAACAGAGCAAGCAAAACTCATATATAAGTCAAAACATTTAATGCTAAAAAGCAATACACAACTCTTCCATGTAAATGACTTTCACAATTATAATGTTCGATCAAAAAATGAATATAGGAAAAAATCTGTGAGAACTATTAAAGTGCAGAAATCGCCAATTTGTTGCAGTGTTACAGTATATAATAATTTGACAAAAAATGTCCTTTAAAGTACAAACTATAGTAAGTTTTGTCATAGCCTTAAGAACTTTTTAATGTATGACATATGAAAAGTGTTACTTTTGTTACATACACTGTTATGCAGTATTCAGTAATTTCTATTGTATCTATTTCATATTTGTTTTTTGTTTTTGATAGGCCCTGTTACCAGTACTGAAGTACTGATTTAGGGGTCATGTATAAATAAATAAACAACCCCATCTTGAAATATGAAATATGTACATGCGTTATTTGCCGTTTTGAATATTGATGTGAATCTTCCAGTTGCATCTTCAAAGGCTTGCAAATAAAATATCTATTTACTTCTTTCTCATAATTATCTATAGACAATAACATGAAGTGTCCATTAAAATGCATTTTAATGTATGTCGGTTCTTGCCCGCTAGCAAAAAGTGCCATGGGGGCCTGCTGTCAAATTCAAGTATGCAGTTGCATGCGAATTTGTCGGGCTACAGGTCACTTCCTTTAGGAAGTAGTACCCGTTATGGCAGCTAGGTGGCTTTGTTATCATGTCAGTGTAATGCTGACAGATGGCATTGCCATCCTAAATTCTTATTAAGTGTCCACATTTCGAAGTTTATAAATTTAAAAAAAAAAATTTAAAAAGCACTGGTGTAGTTAGGAGAAGTTGATATATTCCAAGCACAGTATTCCTCTATATTCTCATGCATACAGAACTTCATGATTACCATGGTATAGAACACTAGTTGCTTTGAAGCCATTTTCTACTGTGAAGCACCAAGTGCACTGCAGTGATTTATATGCCATTGGAATTGTCCTGAAATTGGCTATAATATGTTGTGTCCAAAATAGTGCTCTCAAGATATGTATTAAAAAAAAAATGTTATTTTTTTCTATGATGTCGCTTTTCCAGGCAGATCAAAAAAAGCCCTTGTGCAGATTAATGTTGTTTATATGAAATGTCAATATAAAGGGTGTTCTACTTAAATTAAAGAAATTGACATCTACTTTCGATTTAACCACAAATGCCCAAAACTCTAAAATATTTTAAACCGGATGAATTCAATCAAAAAAGTCAGCGAATTTTCAGAAAGATAATATTTTTTGATTTCTGATATTTTTAAAATGAAATCTCATGACCCAACCTGTGTAAATGTTGCAAGGACAAAAAAGGCAAAATTAAATGCTTCTGCTTACCCTTCCGTCCAGTCATCTCTGCGACGTTCTCAGGTCCGCCCAATTCATCGATCAGCTGATCTAACGTATTCGGTGGCAGTTTTTCTCCCAACTTTTCTATTTGGTTCAGCAGTTCCTCTTTCATATTGCACGCCTTCTCTATTGCATCTTTGGGTGGAGCGTAACTCGCACTATTGTTTATTACACCACCATTCGTTTTGGCTATAGAAAGCAACAAGCAAAAAACACGATTATAAAGACAATTTCCGAAAAAAATTTCACCACAACCTTTATTACTCTTCTGGGTGAGCAGCATACTAATCTTCTCCTGCGTCGAAGGCCTCTTCTTCGTAATCTTCTTCTGTTTCTTGCCCTTCTTCTTCCGCGCCCACGGATCGTTGTCCGAATCGCTGTCTGAATTGAACGGGTTGAAGTCGCTGCTCGGATTCGAATCGGAATGTTCCTCGGATATTTCGCTCTCGGCGTCGCTCATTTTGTACTCCGATCCGGAGCTGCGTTCAGAATCGCTTTTTTCAGTGTCCGATGTGGACCATTTGTTCCTTTTGACGGCGTTTCTCGCCGCTTGTCTCACTGTTAAGAGATCAAAGAAAAAAATTGCTTTTTAATTTTCTCTCTTGTACATTCAAATTTATATTCCAGCACTATCTAAACCTTGCAGCAAAAAAATTACAGGTTTATAAATTGCAAGTACGAAAAATTGCATTGTAAAAATTTGCAGCTAACAAAGTTGCAAGTTTATAATTGCTACAAAAAAAATGTGAGTTGAAAACTTGCACCTAAAAAATTAAAAAATTAGGGTTTGCAGCTAAAAAAAATCCAAGCTGAAAATGTACAGCTATAAGCAAATTTAAAGCTTGCAAATAAAAACTTGCAAGTAAGTACATAACTTTCAGCTAATATAAATACAAGTTACTTACAGCTAAAAATGTAGATTTATAACTTGCAGCAAAAAGAATTGCAACTATTTAACTTAAAGCAAAAAGAAATGCCAGTTTATAAGTTACAACTAAAAAAATTACAAGTAGATAAGATGCAACTAAACTAAAATGCTAGCATATAACTTGCAGCTAAAAAACATCGCAAATTTACAACAAAAATTTCTGCAAATTATAAACTTGAAATCATTTTAGCTGGAAATAGTAAACTTGTAATTTTCCAAATAAATTATGATAACACTTGCCTTTCAGCTGTCATAATTCTGTGTATTATTAAACAATTACTAAAAGCTTTGAAAATGAATACATAATATATCAATGAAGATATCCAGGTATTCTACAGATTTTTCACAACACCCAAATCTTCTATAGACACACACACACAAACAAAAGAATGCAAAAAGATTTAATCGGGTGAGATATTTCCGTCTCCTAAATTGTTTCATATCTAGCACCACAAAAATCTTCCTCTTTCGGTGATAATTTTTCAACGTGATGGCAAGTATGAATTAATTTTCTCCCGGATTTCGTGTATGATAAAGTCCAAAAACTCATTTGAAAATGATGTTTAAAAAAACTGACATAATCTTAAATATAAATCAACTTATGCCACTGCAAAATTTTGTTCGAATTAGAGAGAGTTCACAGCCAAAAATGTGTGCCAAAGTCATTAAAGCAAAAGTCAGTCATTTTCATTTCGTATTTTTGTGTTTGCAGTTTTAATTTCTATAAAACACCCTCAAAACAATTGAAGAATGCAGATACAATGAGTTGTTTTTGGTTAAATAAACACATTTTTAAATAACTCCTTTTTTTATGTATATTTAAACTGTGGCCGAGCTGTACTTTCAGAAATAAAAATGTTTGTTAAAGACAACTTTAAAAAATGTATGACACTTGTCGCATCCAGTTAACAACTGCCTTTCTTTCTCATTCTACGAGCAGATGTAAAATTTACAAACCTGGTTTCCTTTTCCCCGACGAACTGTTGCCCTCTTCGGTGCCGTTCGATGCGGATTTCTTCGAATTCGACGGCGGTTCCAATCCCAACAGCCTGTGTATCCTGTTCCTGTCCGGTGCAGGAAAATGCTTCTCGACCAACGTTTGGAACACTCCTTTCGCCGTCGAGACGAAGTCTGTCAATTCTCCCTCGTCTCTTTCTAATTGTTCTAATGTTCTTGCCTCTCCAGTACTCTGTAGACCTATCACAACACATTTGCCTGGAAGAGGAAAGAAAAAAAGAATGTTCCTGTAGGAAATAACCAGTAAAGTGTGAAGGCACTAAAATAAAACGAGTAAAAATATGGAAATATCAACATTCGGTGAATTATTTTCAATCCAACCTAAATAATAGCAGAATATTTCATTTCAAATTAGAGCTTCCTTTGTGCATTTATGCATTTATAGGCACTAACATCACTATACCGGCGATATATAGTGATTGTGATAATCCATATCGAATGTCTTAAAAAATCTTAGCACGAAAATATTCAAACCATTCAGTTTCATCTTTTGCCGAGATGTAACTCAACTAAATACAAAATAAACAAATAGCGTCCATACGAGGGTGAATGCTTTCAGCGTTCATAATATAAGGTAATATTTTCTCGGAAAGCCACAGTTATTTTAGATAGAACAGATTATGAGAATAAAGTTAGAGAATTGTTAGATGAGGAAACATATCAAAAATTATCCTGAGATCCTACCTCAAAAATGTCTAAAATTACTAATGATCTTATCAAAAGTTCAAATCTTTCGAATGAAGAGAAGTCTCTTTTAACTGTTTCCGATTGCAAGGTACCTAAATTGTATGGTTTTCCCAAAATCCATAAAACCAATGTCCCGTTAAGACCCATAGTCAATACGATTAGCAGTCCTTGTTATAGATTGGCAAAATTTTGTGCTAACTATTTAAAACCTTATGTAGGAACTACCAGTAGTTTCATCAAAAATTCTTCATACTTTATTGATATTATAAAAGGTTTAAGTATTTCAGAAGGTGATATTTTAGTTAGTTTTGACGTGGTTTCTTTATTTACGAAAGTACCCATCTCTGAAACGATAGACATCATCAAATCCAAGCTTAATAGCGATCCCCTGGGTGACATGATAGCCAAATTATATGAACATTGTTTAAAACCTACTTATTTCTTATGGAACGATAATTTTTATGAACAAAAATCAGGTTGTGCAAAGGGTTCACCTTTAAGTCCTGTAGTAGCCAATTTGTTTACGGAAAATTTTGAACAGGTAGCGATAAACAGTTTTCAGTTTAAGTCAAAATGTTGGTATAGGTATGTAGATGACACTTTTGTTATTTGGCCCCACGGTATAGAAGGTTTCTAAATCTTTTGAACAGTCAAAATTCTGACAAAATTTACTATGGAATTAGAAAGCAATGGTAGTTTACCTTTCTTGGATGTCCAAATTTACAGAATAAACACTGGACAGTTAGGACACAAGGTTTACAGAAAACCAACATAAACAGACAGATATTTACATGCCACATCTTACCACCCTCCCTCTCAAAACAATGGTCTTATAAGGACGTTGTTTGTTACAGCACAAAGGATCTCCGATGAAAGTTCTTTACAAAAAGAAATTTATTATCTTAAATCAGAGCTAGTGAGAAATGGTTATAGCAATAAGAATATTTGGTCAGTTTTTAATAAAAAAGCTTGGCCATATCAAATAAATTCTCAGCCAGGACAGAGTAAATTGAAGTTGAGTTTGCCTTATGTACAAGGCCTTTCGGAAAAATTAAAGAGGATGCTTAGAAAACACGATATTTTCGTTGTTGATAGTACATATAATAATTTAGATAAAATTTTAAGTTCTGCTAAAGATAAAGTACATTTAGAGAGTGAAGGTGTTTACAAAATTACTTGTTCTTGCTGCAAGCGTTACATAGGTCAAACTAAAAGAAAAGCAGGTACGCATTTGAAAGAACACATACGTGCTACTAGGTTGCAACAGATAAATCTTCTGTAGCTGAACATTCTTATTTGACTAAACAGATGATTGACTTTGATAAAACAAAAATTTTACATAGAGAAAAATATCACAAACATCTAATAAAAGAAGCTATAGAAATTTGTAGGAATACTAATAATTTTAATAGGGATTCTGGAAATTATGAGTTAGGTGACATTTGGAAGGCTATTTTGTAGTTATCTTTTACCAAGCACTTCAAATATATCTAGTAGGTAGGTAATTCCTTTTTCGTCGTTAGGTTCATTTTTATCAGCTTGGGACGTTGTTTCTATGACATCTCGCTTCCTTGGTGATTTGTTTATTTACTTTCAAAATTTTGGTTGAACTTGTGTCAGGCAAATTTTGTGGTTCTTCGTCTTGAAAAAGATTACAGGTGTAATCGAAATGTGACTAACAATTTTTAGTCAATGTTTTCAAGAAACTGCGATCTTTCCGAGAAAATATTATCCTAAATTAAATCAAATTAATTTCTGACAAAAAAAAAACAATATTATTTTTCTCGTCCTGCTTACCACATTTGATGGCTTCGTGGGCAGTGGCAACTGCATGAGGAACTTTCGCCGCTATACACAGATACTTGAAGAACCGCTGGTGCGATGACCAGAACTGACCCCACATGGTCTTGCGCATCCGATTCTCGGCGTCGACCAATTCCGCCGCCTCCTGAAACTTCTGCATCGCCTCCACCCAAAGCTTGACGCTCGCATCGTAGACCTTCTCGAAATCTTTGGACAACGGCACCTCTTCGATTTTGAAACTGACACCGTGGAAACTCAACTGTCTAGCTATGTACATTCCTGGCAAAAAAAATTATATGAGGTCACAGAATAATTCCATTTTTCGTTCACCTATTTATCGATACTACTTAAAAGTAACGAAATATTGAAAGCATCAAAGTTGTTTCATTATGTTGTATTCTATAAATGAAGTGTAAAGTTATTGAGAAGTTTCGATACTTTTGGGTACTTTTCATACTTTTGAGAGCTTTCAATAGTTTTAAATAATTTCAATACTCTTAAATACTTTGATACTTATTAATACTATGAATACTTTTGAGTACTTTTAATACCTTTATATACTTTTGAGAGCTTTCAACAGTTTTAAATACTTTCAATACTCTTAAATACTTATGATACTTATTAATACTTTTAATACTTTTAAATACTTTTGACACTTTTGAGAGCTTTCAATCGTTTCAAATACTTTTGATCTTATGAATACTTTTGAGTACTTTCAATACCTTTAAATACTTTCGATACTTTTAAATACCTTCATATACTTTTAAGTACTTTCGATTCATTTGAGTATTTTTGATACTTTTGAATATTTTCGTTACCATCAACACTTTGCACAACGCTACTATTTACCTCTAAGCTTCATGTCCATCGCCACGATTTCCATTGCGCCGACGCCTCGTTTCTCCACTGCCGATATGAAMTCGGCAAACTCGGCGAACGGCGTGCCTTCGCCCCACATACCCAAACGCACCATGTAGGCCATGTTTCTGGGTTCCGACGCACCCGTCGCCGATGCGTACACCACCCTGGCCTTGGGAAGTTTGTTTTGGAGCTCCAGTACGGTTAAACCTAACATCAGGGAAAGGACAAAACATTCAAGAGAAAATAATGAAGTTTGGTAGGCAAACATTAACATTTGCTTCCCGTTCACTATTAAATTGATCAAATAAGTTATTAGAAAAATATGGAGGACACTCACCAGTCTTCGTGGGCTTCGATGAACCGACGGGACACAAATTTTTAGCCCTGTGACACTCGTCAAAAATTATTAGGCCATCAAAATCAGGGCCGCACCACTGCAACAGCTGTTTTAATCTCGACTTGTATTTGCCCCCGGCGGAGTTGCTTTCTCCAATTAAAGCAGAATAAGTACTGAATATCACACCTAAAAATAAAGACTATATTGAAGAAATACTTTAAAACATAAGGAATGCCAGCTTTCATTCTCGACTGCTCAGTGAATGTGATGGTTTTCTGCACAATAAAGACACGAACATAGTGACAGGAAACTAGATCTAGGTTTGATTAATAAAATAAATAAAAAAAGAACTGCGCTCTGTAGACGCCTGTCATAACACATAATCTTTAAAGTATTTAACATAGTTTGTAAACTAACAAAAATATCACCTTCCAGTATAGTACTTGGCTACTGAAAATGCAATTCAGGGAAGTATATTTTATACAGCACAAATTGATTCGTCAAACCAAAAAAATGGCAAATTTTGTCATGCAGCATTTTACATCAGAATTTGGAGTACAGAATAAATTAGTTGAACTTAAATTTTAAAAACATATTGTCGCAAAAATGAACTTTGATTGCTGTAGCTGCGGTAGTTTCTTGTGTTCGTAGTTAACATTTTTTTACGATTATTGCTACTTTGGACCTGTCAGGGCGACAGTAAAAACAAAGTGGAGGTAGTAGAAGCAGTGAAAAGTAGAGAACCCGTAACACACTTTCCATGACTGCTGACAATGTATAATATTTTCGTGAATAAAGTGGTGTTATTATGGAAATTCGTGACAATATTATCACTTTTCTCTTTCAGTAAAAGAGAGACAGTAAAAGAGCGTTGAGTTGACTATCTCTGAATCCATGTATAGAAAGACTGCTTCAAAATTGGGCCTCTGTAGTTTCGTACTATCATGTTTATTTACTATTTTGTAATAATTTTTTCTTTGAAAATGTCTTTAATTTTCTTGAACGTCCAAAAACTTCTTAGATGTTTTTGAAATAATGGACAATTTGCGCTCAAAATTGCAAAAAGGAATGGACGAACGTTTTCTTGGTTATTTACTTAAAATAAAAATGTGATCTACCTAATTAGCAATAAACGGTTTATTTGGACCTTCTATAATTTTTTTTAAACTTCTATATATTCAAGTGAAATATTCTACAGGGTGTTAATTAAGTATGTACYATAACTTTAAGAGATGATTCTTTTTCAAAACACAGGGTGTTGAACTTAAAAAATAAAATTGGTTCTTCGTAAATATCGTAAATATTTTACTTTTTTAATAATTTTTTTTTCACATTAAGCAAACATCTGTTATAGTTATGGTACGTTCTTAATTACCACCCCGTATATTCAGCAATTTGATTTCTGAAAACCTCACCTTTTTTAACGTTCCCATTAACGGCCGACGATATCTTCGCGTACTTGAACTTATTCAACGGATGCACCTCGATCTTCCCGGCGCCGATGTCCCTTAGGTCCCTCTCAGCGTCGTATTTCAAATCGTTCGACACCGACACCCATATCGCCCTCTTCCTGCCCTTCAGGTAATTCTCGAAGATGACGCCCGCTATCGTCCTTCCCTTGCCGACGCCGGCCCCGTCGCCGATCAAGAAACCCGCTCTCGACCCGTCGGGCAAGATGTGTTCGTGCGCCTGCGAGGCGTACGTTATGCTCTCCAGCTGCAACGCCGACAGCTGGCCGGTGTTTATCGTCTCGTGGGGTATCGACAGCTTGTACCAGACGTCGGCCGGCGCCACGGACGACAGGGAGGCGGTTTCGACGACCGGATCGGGATGTTTGCGGCCCAGTTTTAATTTCGAGGGCATGTAGTCGGCGTACGTTTCTGCTACGCCCATCTCTTCATCGTCAGCCTGAGGGGTAGTACAATAAAATTATTCGAAAACAATAATAATGACCTGCAATAAATAACAGACAATTTTAAATCAACTTAGTAAATTATCGAGTTTTTGGTTTTCTTAAATAATAACCTACTAAATAAAATGAGTAAAGTATGTCATCCTATCTAATTTTTCTTCCGAAATCGAGAAAAAAATTCCCTTTTTTATCTGTATCTTAAGTGTATGTGCTATTTTGACAATAACTTCAAAACGAAAAATTCTATTTTAAATTTTTTGAGAAATTGTGGAACAATTTTCAATTTATATTATTCTTCTTGAAACTCCCTTTAAAATGAATCCTAGTTCGTTAAATTTGGTTGAGACGATTAGAAGATACAACATCTAGAATTTTCAAGGTTATTTTGGTTTGTAGTGTCGTTACCATGACAACAAGAGAAAAAAAGTTGTATTAAACAGAGATTCTAAATAAATTTCACCTACATTTTATCAGCAAATTTTGGATTTATTTGCATATATCTGCATGTATTGTAAAATACGCCCTCTAACAGGAAACTTCAAGTCGCATGCCACTATACTTATTTAAGTAATGAAATAAGTTCTTAAAATTATTATACTGAAAATTAGATGTGCGTGCCGTTTCAATACAAGAAATAAACGTAGCATTTTGTTCTCAATTTGTAATTACAAATTCTTTTCAATAACTATTTCAATACGTGCATGTGCTTCCTGTTGTAGTTCTAATCGTGATTTTCTGAACCTAAAGCTAATCTAACCGTAATCTATTAAATTCTGTCTTTATAATACAATAGCAAAGGCAACGTAAGGTCTATTCTACTGCTAGAGAAAAGTAGACCTTAGATGTAACCCACTCATAAGCAATTACTTTTACTGTTGTTTGTATTTGTGGTCACCCTAAATTACCACAATTTGTATTTAAAAGTAAAAAAAATAGCTGTTGACTGAAAAAAATTATTAAATGCATCAGCGTTGATACTAACAATGATATTGCAAGGAGAATGAATGTTCATGGCTTCTTAAATGTACTGAAAGAAGAGTTGCTAATAGAAGATCCAGCAGCATGTAAAAATTTTCTACAAATGAGCAATGCTTCATTTGAAAAATTGTTTGAACTTGTCCATAACAAAACAGGGAAACAGGATACACAATTCCGTGAAAGCATTTCTTCCATTTCATTTACAAAAGCACGACAACACATCACGTTCCCGGGGTTGTCAAAAGTTTACTCACACCAATATACATATTTTAAGAGGCCTAAAACTGCATTTCATGTTGATGTATTAATTAGCTGGTAAAAGTTTATTTCGCCGATATCAGTACAAAAGCTGCCTAATTTCACAACCCTGCTTAAAGCGTAGGTTCTATGAACGTTTTGTTTATAAACAGTAAAACAGGTTGGTGCGCATCGATCTGCGCAGTTTTAACACAAGGTATGGAAATTCAGTACAAGAAAATAGAACGTAGGCTAATTTCTTGTATTGAAATGGCGCGCACATCCAGTTTCCGTATAATAATTTGAAGAACTTATTTCAATACTTAAATAAGTATAGTGGCAAACAGCTCTTAGTAACTTCAAAATATATTTAGTGTATTTTCCCAATACATTTTTATCTAGCAATATTTTTCCTCAAAGTGATAGTATGCAGGGTTTTCAAGCATCTAAGAGTGCCTATTATCATTTAACATTTACAGAAAACTATATATCACAAAATTTTTGGCCTATTAAAAGTATGCAAATTCCCTATTGTCACATCAGCAAGCCTGGACACTGTAAAATGCTAAAAGATTATAGAATTACTTACCAGCATCTAAAACAATAAAATACAATGTTGTTAAACTAAAAAGTTATTGATAAATAAATACTAAAAAAAATATTATACCTAATAAAATTATCTTGTAAATGATACAATTAAATAGAAATTTATGTATTATGGTCCCATTATTTTTATTACTTCTACATAGTCCATATTATTTAGAGCACATAAGAAATAATTTACCTTGAAACATTATATTAGATAATAACATAATAGAGCAAAACTTTTTTATTAAAAAAATGTTACTACTAATATCAGAAAATCAAGTATTTTAAAGCAAATTAAAACTCACCTCTTCTTCTTCATGTTGATGTGGCATCCTCTTCGCATCGTTATAGTTCCACATGTTCGCAACGGCTTTGTTGCTCAAATGAGGCCCCCACGGGGGTACGCTCGATGGGTGCAACAACGAAGACAGACTCTGTAGGAACGGGTACTGCATCAAAGGGTTCAACCCTAAGGTGGCCATTTCCACTGCAACACGTCAAAGAATTAACAACACCGACATCGATTTCATAAATGGACGTGCGATCCTTGCGGTTAAACGGCAACTATCTACTTCGAACTCTTGCGGCTGTGTTAAAAAAATAAATATGAAAAATTGTGATGGCCCAAGGCACTTAAAGGTGATTACAGGTGTTAGATGTGCTCGAAGATGTTAAAAAGATGAGGTATATACTACAAACAATGTCCGTTGTGCAAAGATCCGATTTAATATACTTTGTCTGCCACTTTGCTGCTGGATTGCAAAGGCAAGCAAAAAATTACAGTGATCATTCTGTTTTCAATGTACATTAAATTATCATTATTATATCGTGAGTGTTTTATTCGTGTGTTTACGGATTAGTAACTATCGGAGCTGAAACAATTGTAAATTAGAAAAAGAACTGCACTTTTATGAAAATATCATTGTGTAATGTACTCTAAACCAACCTATCCATTTTCAAGTGTTCAAAAGTTATTATTAGTAAATATTTTCAAAACAGAATATGTAGCTTTTTGTAATGGGCCATTTATCTAATTTGAAAACAAGCTTCTTGCACTGTGACTTAAAAGTTCTTAACAGCGGGATATGCATTTTTGTACACTCTATCTACACATCTCTAAAATCCACCTACAAAATTCTAACATCTTTTTTTTTAAGTTGGAAGACACTGTCAAAGAGCAACAATGTTTCCTTCAATTGTTTTCGAAGATTACTATATAATTTTAAGGTAACAGTGGTATAATTCGTTTGTTTCTGGAAAAAGAATTATAAAATGGCACCATTATTATGTACAACTATTTTTTGCATAACTAATAATAAAATTATGATCTCTTGTGATCAGTTTTTCTGTAATATCTTCTAACCCTGTGTGCATCTAAAAATAAACAAAATAATAAAATTGTGCACCCGTTTCACCTACACTTGACATACTTATTTTTTATAATTAACACAAAAAACACATGATAATGTTTAAAAATCTTATTCTCTGAAATGAGTATTTTTTTAATAAAACTGGACTATGGCCTAAAAAACATAAACAAAAAAAAAGAATGAAAACTGCAAAAAAAACCTGCCTCACTCTCAATCCTATAAATTAATCCAACAGTCAAGCATCCAATCATGCGGTTAACAGAGAAGAACTCAAGAAATCCGAAAAAACCAAAAGAGCGAGACAACAAAGTTCCTACTGAAAAATAAAGAGAGACCGCGTCCGCATGCATTTCCATAACGACGTGGGCACACTTACTCTKCTGCAAGAACTGTGCAGCGCTGAACCCTGGATTAAGGGGGGGAGGGGCCGCGCCCGAGGGGGGAAACATGGCGCCCAGGTTCGTCGGGCCGCCCAGGCTGTTCAGCATGCTAGCCATGGCGGCCATGCTGCTCATCCCGTACGGGTTCGCCACTTTGAAACATACACACAAATCTGTTAGGTGATGTTATTCAAAAACGTAGTAGGGTTCCCTGGTGATGTCAAAGTTTCCGAGTGGCGCAATGGAAGTTATTGACACATTACGGGTGGTGAAATGAAATGTTGGAAGGTGGTGAAGTGATTGCTTTAGCATGAAAAGTGTTATTTACCAATATTTCTCAGTATACACAGGAAAACCTGTGCTGTAAGTTCTTACAAGGCGAGAATAGTGTGGCAAATAATACGTGATAACCCAGTACCTACACATTTAAAACAAAAAAGTTATTACTAATGGCTTTTTTAATTGTAAAGGCTGTGAACTTACAGATTTAAACAATATAGATCCTGAAATCCGGCCTGTAATTTCCATCTATATCCCTGAATGTGCTTACTATATTAAGGAGCATTCGGATAAGTTTTGTAATAACAGAGTAACAATTCATTATTACCTCAGCATCAATTGTCTCTTACACCAAGAGGACTCTATATAAAGTTTATTAAAATCGTACGCAAGTACAAGTTTTAAGAACATTAGCATTTTTAAGAGTTAAAGAAAATATTGTTAATAAATCCTTTTACACAATGAAAGAATATTTCTCTTTTGACTTTTTGATAGAGGAGATAAAATGTATAAATTGTATTAATAATTATTAATGGTATTCTCAGTTTACCTTTTGATGTTTTCTACAACTGCTATAAGTTCCTAAGAAATAAAAAATAAATATATAAAATAAACAAATGCTTTGCCGTAACGAAGTGCAGTACAATTCCGTACATGAGGTTTTTTATAATGAATAACTTACATAATTTATTTTTTGTCTAAAAATAGGTAAAAACTACAATTCTGGTGGTGTAGAGAGGAATTTATAAAAAAAAACATCATCCACTTATCCCAGAATTTAACACATGTAGAAAAACAAGAGTTTTTCTATGACCTCACAAGAAAAGACAATTTTAGTTTAGGTGCTTACCACAGACATGAATTGAATGTCAAAGATTCTGGAAGAACACTTCTTATTGAAATACCTAACACAAAAACAAATATATCACGATCTAAAAAATACATGAAAAAATACATGCAGATCTCAATTCAAAAAACACACCTTTTTTTCCTAGCTCACATCATCCCCATTTACATATGACAGTCCACAAAACTGAAAATTGTTACCAAAGCATCCACTTCACCCACCGTTTCAAGTTAATACAACAAATAACCCCAAAAAAAGAAACAATCGCCCATGACTTACTCGGCTGTCCACGCATAAAGTCATACTGCTGCGGAGTTATGTTCATCGGCATGCCCATCTGCATCTTACTGTTGACCGGCATGCCGCTTGGCATTTTCATACCAACGTTTTTAACTGGATCTTCCTGCTTCACTTTAACATCGGGTTTCTCGATAATACCGGCGGCGGCCGCCAAATCCTTACCGCCACCTTCGAAAATAAAAATCGATGGAGTCTAGTTATGAGCGTGGCAAAGCCCAGCTTACCAGGTACTTGAATTTTGTCCGGATCTTCGTCATCGTCGAAATCCGAACCAGACGATTCCTCGATATCGTTATCCATAGTCACCTTCTTCGACTGTCAAAACAAAAACAGCAACACACGTTCAGATATACACCAACTGCAAATCAAAACAACAAAACATGCTGGTCACTGTTATATTTCTACCCAAGCGCCAATACTCTTCCGACGGCTTGAAAAAACTGGTCCGGTAGCCAAATTACAACTTCTGCAAGCGAAATTGAAGCAAAAGCGCCTCGAACTACAAAACAAGCAATGCTGTTCTGCATGATCTAAGATGTAGAGCATTATGCAATACATTTGATTACAGCATGTGTTAATTTTTTAAACAAGTGCAAACATGGCGTGACCAACGCCCTATTCTGAGAAACCAAAGCTGGGGCATCAAATATTCATGCATTTGTCTCGATATCAGCTCACACTACATCGTGAACACCAAAAATAGGGGTAGGTTTTTTTGTATTTTTTGGTTATGAATTTTTAACAATGCCTACCGGTGAAAACAGGCAAAAAAACGCGATTTTCTTTCGCTCCAACGCTTAAACATGAATCTACTGAAGCAAAAACGAAGCACACATCAACGAAATACAAACAAACACGCAGCAAATTCGCAAAATCGGCCACTTGACAGCAGAAGACCACCAAAAACGTAAAAAAAGTCATTACCATTCTTTAAATGTTCCGAGCCATGCAAGCGGCTACAGTATCAACAAATCTTATAGAAAAACGCAGCGACTACGTAGTATCCTTTCCACTTATCACCAAACACCTAACTTACTGCTTTTTTGGACCGCGGCATTGTCAAAATCCAAACAAACTAGCGAAACTCGTCACGCTACGCCATTTGCAAATTCCCAGACTGCAATGCGCTGCCAACATTGATTTCTGGTGACAAAAGAATTCAAAAAGCACCAGGAGTTTTGGGGCTTTTTAACTACGGATAGTCGGGTGCGCCGCCGCCAGAGGGCAAATATTTTTTCGTAGTTGGCAGTGCGTCGGCAACGTTGCCAATTGAAAATGGTGCATTAGAACTACAGCACGTCAGAGTCGTTAACCTAAAAAATCCAACATGTCTTGGAGCGAAGTTGAGACCGCGAAGAAGGAAAACAGAAGGGAATTGGTGCTTTCAGGAAATGCAGTGAGTGAGCGTATAACCAAATCTGGACTGGACCTATCGATTTTTAATCTGACAAATTTAAATTATCTCGCCATACATGACACCAATTTGGGTAAAGTACCGGATGAGATTTCAAAACTTGTCAATCTTCAAACGCTGGCGTTGCATTCCAATAAACTTACTGAGATAACTCCAAGGATTGCGGAGTTGGAAAAACTCAAAGTGCTGGATTTGTCGAGGAATTCGCTGCGTGAGATTCCGGAGGAGTTTTCGAAGCTGTTGCAGTTGGTGACGATAAACTTATCGTTTAACCAGCTCGAAAGCATCCCTGCGTTCACCGAAAATGTGAAATTAACATTGGTGGATGTATCGAACAACAAATTGAAGTCGTTTCCTGATTTATGCCATTCGGGATTAAATTTGTCCGAACTGAAGTTGTCAAAGAACGAGATTGAAGTGTTACCTCCAGAAATAAGTGTCTTGGGCAGCCTTAAAAGTCTTGATTTGAGTCATAACAAGATCAAGGTTATTCCCGGAGAATTAGTTGATTGCAATAAGCTAAAAGAAGTTAATTTTAAAGATAATCCCATAGCAGACCGGAGATTATTGAAATTGATCGATCAGTGCAGAATAAAGCAAGTATTAGATTACGTTAAGCAACATGGAACACGTACATCATCGAAAACCGCTAATGCATCCAATAAAGCGAGGAAATCAAGCAAAAATAGCATCAGCGAAGATAAGAACGACATGGAAAATGATAAAACGTTTTTGTATACTATAAACGTAATACATGCAACTGATGATGGTTTACAAATAATCGTTGAAGAAGCTGTGAAGACAGTTAGGGCACATATAGTTGGATGTGTAGTGGCTGGGTTGGAATTTGATGAACAAACGTTTAAGAAATTCATACAGCTACAATCAAAATTGCATGATAATATTTGTGACAAGAGGAACGCTGCTACTATTGCTACTCATGATGCTAAAAAGCTGGTAAGTTAAAATCTAAATCTACTTGATAACATTCATGTAGTATGATCAGACATAAAAGAGCTTATTACACTGTACAGCATAGGAAAAAAACAAACAGCAACGCCCTTCATTCACATCTTCCTTCAAAAATTGACACTAAACATTATTCTTATACCATATATTTTGTCCTTACTTTATGAACGTACCTTGTAATGCAGATTTACCCATTTTTGTAGGCACCAGGTCCTTTAACGTACACAGCCTTACCCCCAAAAGGACTGGAACTGCAGCCCTTAAATCGCACAACTTCAATGAGTGGTGCTGACCTCTATGCTAAGCTCCAGTCAGAGGCAGAAGCTCTAAGAAAAGAAAAAAAGCGAAATGTATACTCTGGGGTCCACAAATACCTCTATCTTCTGGAAGGACAGTCTAAGTATCCTTGCCTGATGGATTCTTCAAGAAAAGTGATTTCTTTTCCCCCGATAACGAATTCAGAAATTTCCAAGGTACAACTAAATCATTTGTTTAATTGTTAGTGGTAATTTTTTGTTTGTAGATTTCTATAGAAACGACAAACATATTTATTGAAGTTACCAGTTCCCAAGGGATTGGTATAGCGAAGAAAGTAATGGATACTCTTTTGAAAGAAATGGTGCTGTTGTTTAGAAAAAGTTTGACCGTGCAGCAAGTGAAAAATGTTGACGTAGATGGGAACATGAAGAGTGTATATCCATCGAGAGCAGACTTAAATTTTGAAGACAACGTCAGCATTAATATCAAGAGAGATTAACATTGTTTTGAAATCATTACATAAGGAGTATGTTATTTTGGAGTGCATGAGGAATTTTTATTGTTCATTAACTAAATTAATTTTTTTTCTTAAAGTACAAGTTATAGTTTATCAAGGATTTTAATTTCTTGTAAGACTTCCTTGTATTTTTCTTATTTAATAAACTGTAAATGAGTTACTATGGCTGTTTTTATTAATTTGTTGCTGCCTGTCATTTAAAAAGATTGAATTAATAACAGTTATAGCATTTATTTTCTACCTTATGACAGGTAATCAATTCTAGTACATCTTGTTTAATAAAATAATTGAAAAGTCCCATTGAAATTAAGAATTCTACAGGTGTCTTCTAGGTGGGCAGCTAATGTCAATTGTACATGCAAAACTATTTTTAATCTCTAAATAAAGTCCAAAGACTACTATAACACTTTTTATGTAAATCTGATATAACTTGTAGCTGAAAAATAGCATGCAATATAGATACTGTCCTCTACTTGAAAAAGAAACAACCATAACACAACTAATATCTCTATACTAAAATGCACTCTCAATAGATAAAATACAACTTTATTGTTTTGTATAATAAATAACTACTGTTTCATCAATCAAATACCACATTCCATAATTGACAGTGATGGTTTTGGAAATACACAAAATCGATTCAAGTAAATGCAAATAGGTGACCATTTTATGTATTTTTCTGACGGAAAAAAAAGAAAGATTTTTGATTAGTGTAATTTAATGTCAGTGGAACAAAAATGCATTGCATATAAAACAGAGTTCCTAAATTGGCAAGCAACTACTAAACGTGAGCGTTAAGTGTTTTAATATTAATATTTTCTAGACAAAAATAAGACAACTAAATTTACGGACAGCAACAAAAGACAAGTTTATGCAAACATACAAAGATCACAAAGTATTTTGAAACGTAACATATACTAACAAACATAAAAGCAAATAATCTTATTATTAATTTTGAACCATAAAGTTTCTACATTCGATACAGTATTAAAGTTGTCAGTCTTCATCCTTTGACTTGTGTTCCGTCGCCTTATCCACCATATTCTTCCGCTGCTCTTCTAAAATGTGGTTCCTCATGTTTTTCAGTAAGTAGTCGACGTTCTCCTGGTATTTCTCCACGAAATTGTGCCTTTGTGTCACTTCTTTTAAACGCACCATGCAGGTTTTCAGTTTGGCCACTTGTTCCGCCAACATACTCACTTGCTTCTGATCTAAAATGTACGGGGGCGTATTAATGTCTAGTTCTCCTGAACACTTTGCAGTAAACATGATTTGGTTGTTGTGGTAACAGCTATTATGTTTTATAAGTAAGCAGTGAACTGGACCATCAATATGGAGTTTTGGTTTGAAAAAAAATTTTAAAAAAATCAGTGTTTTCTCCACTTTATTAAATGGCCATCGTCAGTGCTTTATACAATTATTATGAAAAAATACAAACTATGGAGAGACAGAAATTAATTTTGATACAAGTCAAAAAATGAAAACAACTAGACTTTAAACTTGCCAGTGTAATTTGTGCAGATACAGGAAGTTGCCAACATTATGATTGAATATTGAACAAATTGTTTAAAATGGGTGAGTTTTTACATTATTTTTACATTATCCAAGCTGGTAGAGTGCTTCTTAAGCAATAAATGGTTGGCGAAGGACGAATTTGTCACTACATCTGTGTTCTTATATTTTTGGAATCGTTTGAGGTGTTGTTTAGCTCTAACCATCTAAGATTTCCCAGTTTATCCCATATAAATGGCAATACAATCATTGCAAGTAAATCTGTAAACACTAGAAAGATTTAAGGGTAGAATTTTGTCTTCATTCCACAAGATAAAGATAATTTTAAAGTATTTACTGAAACTAAACCAATAAACTTAGGTGAATGCCAATCCTTTTCTTTTTAATCTGAAACAATAGTATGAAACGATTTTGTTAAGTATTTAAAATATAATCTTTCTATTTAAGAGTTTGCAAAATTATTGTTATAAGCAATTTGTAAAATAATGCCAAGTGCTTTTTCAAAAGCCATGTAGGAAAAAGGTATTTTAAAAAGTCTATTTAATAAAGAATGAAAGACAGCTATTTTATGTTGGTAAGGATTGAAAGAATTATAACAAAGAATATCTGTATATGCTGGTTTTCTAAATATCAAAAGTAAAGTGTGGATATGATTCGTTATGTTTAATTAATAAATCCAAGAAAGAGATGTTGTTTCTTTTTCATGGCTGAAATTTATAGGATGTAATGAATTAATAAAAGAAAGAAAATTATTGAGATCCACTTGTTTTTCTTTAAAGGCACAAAATATCCTCTACATAAAGAAACCAAAAATGTACATTAGACAGAAAGCATGTATTCTTAAAAATCTTTTCAAGTTTGTTCATAAACAGTTCTCGCAAAAGAGGGCTAAGGGAATTTTGAATGAAATTTTGATACAATTGTTAGGAGGAATAAAAGAAAATAAATTGGCAATGTTGAAAGAAACAAAAAAAGATTCCTTAGGAACATTGAAACTACTAATTTTGTCAGTCAAATCCAAACTGTTTTTAACAGCAAAAGAATTATCAAAATTTTATACTTCATGGAAAACTAGATCTAACCACTTTGCTAATTTGTGACAAGGAGAATTTGCGTATCAAAAAACTGGTCTAATAGAACAACCTTCTTTATGTATGTTACAAAGACCATAAAGTCTAGGATTCATATAAAAAATTTGTGACTTTTTGCAATTAAAATACTTTAAAGCTAGTTTAGCCCTATATAACAAATCCTTTAATTTTGAAGTAAATTTCATAGTCTGATCTATTTCTCTTAAAACAAAACTTTTATGGACACTTTATTCTTTTTAACTTTAACTCTCTTGTTTGTAATATCCAAAAGTAATTTAGAAGTAGTCGAATGGGAGTGAGGTTGTATACTTGACCGGTTGTAGCTTTTTTGATGTTTTTATTTAGAATTGAATTTATTCATGGTATTAACTTCATGATTTAGATCTTCAAATAATTGGCTGCGATAAATTTCAGTCCCTAGATTTTCACAAATTTAAAACCCTAGAATGAAGATTAAAAGAGTGGAAATTGCCAAATATTTTGTGTGAACTAGAGTGAACTCTAAGTGAAGGTCCATTTATGTAGTTTACGAAATCTGTATGTGTTACAGTTTTAAGTACATTATAATTGGAAAAATGTATGTTCTGATTATTTGAAGATAATKAATGATTTACTTCTATCAAAATTAATTTMATGCCAAATAGTATTTAATAAAATGGAGAATACATTGATTTTTGAATAAATCCTATTATAAGTAAGCTGTCAAAGTTTAAAAAGGTTTAGAATTATTTTATGAACGTACTGCCTCACCTAAGTCTAAAGTTTTGAGATATTTTGGGGTAGTAGGCAACTGCTTAGGAGAATATTCCTTCATCAGTTCTTCTAAGGTCGATTCTCCCTTTAATTTCTTTGCATCTTCCAAATTTTCCACCAACAACTCCTTAGATTCCTCCTGAACCAATAGCACTGCACTCTTCTTCTTATCCAGTAAGCTCTTAACAACCTTCTTCTTGCCCACGTCGCCTTTTTCGCCCGTCAAACCCGAATAGGAGCATTGTGGTTGCTGGTCGTCAACGTTAATCTTTTCCTTCGACGCAATCTTGCTGCCCCTGGCAACGATTTCGCCCTCCATCTTGATCGAGATGAATTTCTTCAGAAATCCCGTTTCTGTCACGGTAACTGACTGTTTGTAGTTGGTGAATATGTTCAGTGACTCGGCGTTGAAGCCCAGATCGAGCGTTTCGAGTTTGTCGGGGAGCGAGACGTTCCTTAGCCAATCCACAAATWGGGATAACATTACAGATCAGAGTTAGGTGGATACGCGGTCTAGATGGTCATTAAAGGAAGGGGTTTTCATGATTGCTGCCTATGTTTGGATCACTTGAAATTTTTGACAGGTTGCACTTGTCAATCTGATAATGAAACTGGGTTTCTTGGTTTGCTTGATGATTTGTGGTGGATTAAAAAAAAATATGTCACACGTCTAAACAATTTGTGCGTCGATGAATCAAGCATTCATGACTAGAGCTTGGCAAATATGCACTTACAAAATGACGTAATAATAAATATTTTTTACCTTATATTATTTATTGTTAAAACTATATTATACAACATATACAAAATTAATAAAAATACAATGTTCACAGTCATAAGAAATTTATTATTGTTGGGTCAATATATTACTAGGTATTTTTCTAAGCTGTCTAAATTGAAACTTTGTCTTTTATGCTTTAAGATTAATTTCTAGGTGGATAAAAGTGCATTCCACTGCATTCACTCGAGCAAATTGAAATTTATTTATTAAAGACGGTTCTAAACCTAAATTATCATCACTGCAGAATACTATTTATTAGAACAAGTTTTTGATAACCTTATTTTTTTTCAAAATGGTGCATAATTTTTGTAGATTTTATTATTTTGACCAAGCTGTTTAGTTTTATTATCTACCGAATTGATTATTTTGATACCGTGATCTAGTGAAATATTTTGTTGTTCCAATGTAGTGATTGATGAAGCTATATGAACTAAATTGTTTGAATATGTKCCAAGTGGCRTTTCAATAAAGGAAAACATTAACACATTTTTTTATCACATTAGAACTTTAATGTATATGCATTTTGCATATTTCCCAAGCTCTATCCATGATTATCAAACATAGCTTGTTGCCTACTAAAAATTCCAGGTTTTTCAATATAGTTGAAACATTTACTTTTCATATTCCCATATAATATATAACATATAATACACCCCCATAATAAAGATTTATCAATTTACCTTTGATGCCTATTACTTCTATTAGGTTTCACTAGTTTAATTTCTATTCAATTTTTCTTTTAACTGTGTGAAAAGTCTCATTATTATATTTAAAAAATCAATATTTAGGTGGAACATTCAAAAATAATACAGTATTTTACATTCTTTAAGAATAATAAATTAAACAGTTGACTTACCTAGTCTACTTTAATATCTAACAAATTTATTCTATTCTGCTTTTTCACCAGTTTACATAAAAGTTCTATATTGTGGCATTTTAAAAATTCTTCGATACCTATTTATATATACAACATTCAAAAAACGCTCCCTTGTGGTGAGTGCACAAAATACTTACTAGCATTTTATAGAAAGGATTGGAAATGATATCTGGTCCACTTGTTAAACCAGAGATATTAGAGATTTTCCATTTCAACCCCCCCACTGGTTTTTTAACTTTTTCCAAAAAAATGTAAGGTACAAAAATGATAGTTTAGTTCAGAGAATATTATACTATTAATTACTGCATACCTTTGTACAGAAAACATTGGAGATACCGTAGCGCCCTCTAACAGTGATTCTATGAATTTGAAAATAATTGGGCCCAAAATATAAGTTCTTTTAAATCATGTAAATTGATTTCAAACTTTCCTAAAAATTAAATCCTCACACGTATGTTCCAAAATTCATTATAAATAGTTATAAAATAAACCACATTTAAATAAAAAATATGTATATTTACATCAATTTAGCATCACTTAAGCAAGAAAAGTCATAAATGCGACTTTATAAATTGGGTATTCCACTTTGGATTTGTAATATCAATTGGTTCTTCTAACGTACTTTCGATGAACTCGAAATTCCAGTCCTTGTCAACGAGAATGATTGTGTGGGTCCTGAAAATATCCAAATTAACGTTAGCAAAAAATAAAAGTATGCAAATCACATACCTGGAACCATACCCAGCTTCTACAAACTTCACAAACACCTGTGACAGTTGTTCGTAAGCTAATGGTGCCCGTCTTTGCAATTCTGGGTCAGGTAAGTGCCTAAAATAAACAAGTATAATTTAAAAAAAAAGAGTTCAACTTAAATTTACCTACCTATCTTCCCATTTCAACAAATCCAGTAAACGTTCTATTAATTGATCTCTACATGCAGTAGAATTTGAATTTTTTACTACATCCTCAAATTTTAATCGTCCATTTCTTACTTTCGTCAATGGTGAGATCAGATTGCTATTGCCGAATCCCAAGACTTGTTTACCTTCATATGTAAACAAATCTTTAACCTTGTTGCTGTGGTGATAAACTTTCGCATCTCCCTCCCTGAAAAACACGAGCTAGATTAAGAAATCATGCACGTTATTACCACGTACCTTATCTCAACACTAACCAAATTATACGCGTTGTACTGTTCGTTGATCTTCGCCAAATCATCGACGTAATCCTTCAACGTGGCACCACCGCTCAAATAATCCTTCACCAAAAACCCCCTACCCTTAACGCCACTGTGGCGTTCTTCCCCGGTGACGTTCAAAAGCGCGCCAAATCGCAATTTGAATTCGTTTGTTTGCGCGAGGGAAACCCCTAACCACATCCCTCCTTCCCTGCCACCCTCCATGTCCCAGCCTATAAGAACGTTTGTTTACGGTGACGTCAAGCGACGGGAGTTCACTAACCTCCTATCACCTTGGTTTTTTCGTCCAAAAAGGCCGCCCTGGCAGGTCTTACGTAATACTCGTCCCTGTTGGAGGCAATAATCAACCTGTACGCCCCCTCCTGGGGGTTGGGGTCCGTGAAGATGAACAGGATGCACATATTAGCGCTTCTTTAGCAAACAAATGACTGCCTGGAGCGATCGTCTGCGTTGCACTAACAAAAACAATTGAATTTAAAACCGGTGTTATCGTGTGAGGTGGGTTTACCTTGAGCTTAAAGGCGGCGGTTGACATAATATGCCAAGGTCCAATTTGTGCGCGGTTGGCCTTAGAGTTCAGTGTCGCGCGTAAAAGTTTTTCGATGCTGTTTGGCGAAATTTCGTTTTGTGCGGTGCGGCTGATGAGTGGTATCGGAGATGGGAGGTATTTTTTTTTTATTAATTGTATAGCTTGTCACGTACTTATCTGCTGTTTACTGTTCTAATGTTATCTTGAAGTGATATGAGGCATTTTAAAATTAGCTTTCGAACTGTTTTGTTTAATTAAAGACACTTTTCAAAACCTGTATGGAATGGATTTAAATTTGGCCTTTTTGGGAAACCCCAAATTTATTCTATGTTGCCAGATGTATACAATAAGTTGTAATTATAAAATACAAACGCAGATAATCAATTAATTAATTTATTTTATTCAAATCACTAAAGGCTAAAGATTCTTTTTTGTTAATACTGAAATTAATTTCTACTTACAATATGTGACAGTGTTTGCGTTTTCTGGTATTTTATGCTGTCATCAGTTTTTTCACAAGGCATGATAGTATCAATAATATTATAAAAAGCAATAGATAGTAATTGTAAGCAAAGTTATTAATTGCTTACTTGTGTAAGTTAAATTTAATTAATTAATCAAATCAATTGGTTGTTGAGTAAAGAGTGGTGCAAGCTTTTGTATAAAAAACTACATAATACCTATTTGGTCTAACGAATTAATGTTTTACTATCTACTATTATTTCTATGCTTTCACTATTAAAAAACAAAACTGCAAAATTATTGTGGGGTATTATCTCTCGTCTTTTTAGGGATCACTATCAAAATTCATGTTATAATCTTTGATTTTTATGCTTTTTTCCGTTTTAGATTAACTTTTTGTTGCATTATTTATTATTTGATACAGCTTTTTTATTATTTTTATTACTGCAAATAAACTCACTATAGTACTTATTTCTTGCATTTGTTATAGTTTTACTGAACAAATTTTTATAAAATTATTTATGTAATAAATCACTGTAACTTTAGTGAAGTCCCTAGGACTTTAAACTTTAGTGTTGATTGGCGCCCTCTATGAACAGTTGCAGAGACTAAAAACGCGGTGTTGCCCAACGTTACCATAATCCTGTTAGTTTCAAGACTTTTAATCAATCATTACTTGCGTCGTTACATACACACAATGACAGCAATCCGGCTATCAAACGCTAACTTCCTATTTTTAGTGCTGAAAGCTAAATATTTATTCCGCATTTCAGCTTTATACACTCGAATATTTATAAAGGAATCTCCCGGAACGACAAATCAAACCGCTCCTCAAGGTTTCCCGAATCCAAATTTTTTAGCCACTTACTCATCACGTACCTACACAAAAAATTACGATCATTATCACGGTAATTAGCGATAGGAGTCCACAATGTTGCCGTAACAGCGATATATACGTATTCCAACAAATCGAAATGTAAGGGGTTTGCTTATCTGGTTTGCCTCCTCTTTTATCATTTCTAATAACGTAACACTTTCTCGCTTAAACAAACACGCCGAATCAGTATAGTTGCGGTCTTCACGTGTAGTTTTCGTGCTGATGCTGTTGTGCTCTTGAGCAGGATGGTAAAACTGAGGCCAGGTAAATTATATGTCCCAGAAATTGATTAAAAATTGTGTGGTTTATTGGGAAAAAACGACGACTTATCGCGTTTATATTATCTGAACTAGTATTTCTCAAGTAGATATGGACTCTTTGTTCTAAATCAGGTTTATAGTTGATTTGCCTGGTGACCTATGATAAAGAAGCTTATTTACCACAATATTTTTATATTTCAAGACTTATCTAAACTGGGGCCATAACTATCCTGTGAATACAACTTAATGGTCTATTAACTTTCCTCAACCACAGAAAAAAACTAAATTTTGGTGCAATATTTTTCCCCCTTACATGACTTGTGCCTAATATTTCAGTTGGATTAAATATAGTGATAAAACTGCGTGTCCATGCTCTTTAGCCAAGCTATCAATTCGGAATGTTTTATCAAAACATTTTGTCTTTAGAACCTCCTTTGTATAACATCTCTCAAAATGTAAGTCATATTTTAAAAGAAAATCTTTAATTTCTTCATTTGGAATTTTTTCGAACTGAGCTGAATGACAGCAGTTTATTCTCAAACCAATTTTCAAAAACTTCAGGCATCATACTTTCATGGTAAATTAGCATTGCATCCAGTTAATTCTTAGCTGTTTTAATTTTCTTGTGTAATTCTTCCATTGTCGATACAAAATTATTTTTGTATACCTCATACATCATATTAAATTTGCATCTTTGAAAACCGTAGAGGAACCGTCTTTTCGTACTTTTCTGTCCTGAATTTTGGTCATTCTACTGGTTTTTTTGATGGCCCCACTTTCTCCCTCTGCATTATTTGTGTATCCATAAACATTCGAAATTATTATGATTCCGTTTATTGTCAAAAACATCTTCTGCCATTTGGACCCAATTCCATGGTCCCCACATTTTCATAATAAAATAAAGTGCTATAATCATTCAAATCTATTCTAAATATTACTACATTAACATATGCCGTATGAATTGATTAAGTGTGTTATTTTGTAAAGTTGACCGATCACACTTTGAACATTTGCTTGCTTACTACTCTATATAATTTTTTGAACTTCATTTATACAACTGTAAATTATTTTTTCAATTGTGCCCATTTTGATTGTTTTTTTATGCCATATGACATATAGGTTTAGTTGAATTACTCAAATAATAAGCATTATATTTACTAAATATATCTTTAAATACAAATTCTCTTAAATAAACTGTTACTTCTTCAGAAATCTACAATAATCAGTATAATATATTACCTTTTGTGTATAACTGATGGTAATTCAACTATTTTAAAAGAACCCATTAAGAAACAATACCCAATAGCTTTTCTAAGAATAGCATTTATGTAACTGTGATGGACATTTTACTTCATGAATCAGCCACATACCTATTACCTTTATCTTGTCCTTAGTCCTCACACGAATTCTTATCGCAAACGCCACCCATTATCATAACAATCACTCAAGGGTTTATCAATAAAAACTCGTTTTCCAATTAGCAACCAATAAATAACGATAGAATTATGTTTTAATTTTTTGTAGAGCAACCTGAAAGACTGCAAATTCAACTACCCCATTATAGGCAAAAGTCTAATTGGGACTGTGGTATAGCATGTGTACTTATGGTACTACCCAGAAAAGAGAGATTGGAGTTCTTAAGAGATTTTGCTATGGTTTGTAGACAAGAAGGTTTCAACAAGAGGTAAGACGAGTTTTTGTCCTATGCTTCAAAATTAATTCTACATTTACTTTGCAAATTATTATTTTTAGTACACTTTTATCACCCTAAATCTATTACAACCAACCCAGACTTTCTACAAACAAATTCTGAGATTCGTTAACCTCATTATTGTTTTCATACCATAAAAAACAAACACAAAAATTAAATAACTGTGTTTATAACACAGCCTGTGTACATAGTTTATTATATTTGCGCTCACATTGATTTACGAGTTGTTTACATTTCCGGGATGTGTTTTATTTGCAACGGTTATTGTTCTGTTTCAGCACGTGGACCATAGATTTATGTTATCTGTTACAAAGATTTGGAATACAGCACAGTTTTTATACAATCACTTTAGGTGTGCATCCTGGTTACAAAACACACTCATTTTATGACCAAGTCTTGAACAAGGTGAGTGCTTCCAGAATACTACATAAATTTGGGCTATTTTATTATTTCTCTGATAAATAAACAAGTAAATCATCCATGCTAATTGCAAATGACATAATAATTTAGATATGTGTGTTAATTTCTAAACTGGTTAATAATATTGAACTGGCCATTATTTGTACAGCTTCTCTAATCATATAAATAAGATTATAGAAGCAGTTATATTCTTTTTTTCGTGTGAAGATAACTAAATACAGTTCTTTCAAAGACGAACAGAAATAATAGTTTGTAAAAGTTTCACTGCATTTTTTTGTAAAATCAAAGAAATTTGGACATCATTTGAAAATAAAGTTATATCACTCCCAAATAAAGGACCATGGTCAGATAACATACATTCCCCCTTTATAAAAAAATTGCCGCACCACCTTATGTCATCCATTCCACTATTAAAAATCATGAGAAGAAACTGCCTACGCATTATTTTACGAAATAGTACACGTTAACATCAAATTCTTTTAAGGACGAAACCAGAGTGAACAGACGATTCAAAGACGCGGAGCAATCTGGCATAACCATTCACAGGGCTTCGGTAAACAGCAAATTCTTAATTGACCACTTGATCTATGGTCCTGTCATCGTACTAACCAATGCAAGACTCTTGACTTGTGAATCCTGCAAATTCAACAAGGTCTCGACGGAACTCAGGAAGTGTTTGCCATGGAAACCGCGATTCCAAGGACACTACATCGTGCTGTGTGGCTACGACATCGCCAGGAAAAGGATTTACTACAGGAATCCTTCTTTTAGCGACCGTAAGTACTTCAGGGATTTTTCAATGCGCAGGTAACGAGATTTCACATGGTTCAGCTAGTGACATCTGTGTACGAATGAAAGTGGAGAATGTTTATAAATAACGTAGAATATGCCTTTGCAATCTCCTAAAAAGGTAAAGTAAAGGCACACAATTTAAATATGTGTATTGTGTAAGCAGAAATTAAAAGTTTTATCTATATAAGTGCTTTCAGTTTTGCTTCTTGCTTATCCTTACATTATGTAATTGTATTTCATCTCGGTTAATCAGAGTAAATGATCTCAGTCTGTGTGCAAATATTGTTTTAGTTTCTTATGGATCCTGTTGATCAGAAGATGGTTAATTTGATTGTGTCTTCATTTTCTTCTGTAACTTGCACATGTATATACAATATTTATTATAGTGTACTTTCTCTCAGTGTTATATGACTTATTAGTTTCTCTAAGCACTTTTTTTACTGTATTTTCTTTTGTGCAGTTAACCTATTTTTCATTCCTCCCCCTTTTACCAATACATACTTTTCTGTTCTATGTATCTTAGTGCCTTTTATATTGATTTTTTGTACCACAATAATATCTGTTCTGTATCTTTTGCTTTCACCAATCCAGTTGCTACTATTTGCCAATTTTTTAAGTCCTTAGATCCATACACTTAACTGATTTCTCTTCTTGTATTTTTGTTGTCTTACATGTCAGTGCCACCTTTTCCTTTTCATCCCTAATTTTTTGGTCCTGGTGTTATTTCTTTTCCACCTGCAGCCACTTTTTTCATAATATATTTTGATATTTTTTCCTTTCACCTTGTACTTATTTGCGTCTCTTTCTTTTCACCAATCTTCATGTTTTACCACATTTGCTTCCTCCCTAATTTTTGCAATTGACTTTACTGAATGCTTACTTTTAGTCATTCCTTCTTTGTGAATCTTCTACTTCTTGTAGTACCATTACTACTGTATTATTTATCTTATTTTGCTTTTATACTGCAATTCACCACTTATTTTATGTAAATCTCCTTTCATTTCATGATTTCTCTGCTGACTGCTTCATTTTCTTATAAGTTCTGGTTTCGTTGATTACTTGCCGATTCATTTTTCTTATTTAATTATTTTCATGCATTATACGAGGGTTGTTCAATAAGTTCTTAGCAAAATAGATTATTTCCGGAAGATTTTTGTTATTTTTCTTTATAACCTCCTTTTAACTCTATACACTTTTCCAAGTGTTTCTCCAGCGTTTTTAAGCCATCAAAAAGAAAGGTTTCGAAAGGTCTTCAAAATAGGTGTCTGTTTCGACGATGATCATGTTCGCCAAGTCACTTTTTTAAGTTTGGAAATAAAATTTTATTTTACTCTTCTGCATTAAGCCTTTTAAATATGTGTTTAACTCCCTTTTCAATTTTTTTTAATAAACGAAAGTTTCTTATGTCAATGGACAATAAAAATGACACCAATAATGGATATATCTGAAACTTTGTCAGATGTCAGTGAGTAATGATGCTTAACTTTGCAAAGCTGACAGTTTTATATTCAAAGATCCTTAATAAAAACAAATCATCTTCATATAGTCAATAAGTAATTCAACACTAAGAGCACCATCTGTTGGATTTTTAAGGAGTTAATAAAAGACTGTCGTATTTAGCATTGTCCAGATTATACTCACTTTTTGATGTTTTCCTGGAGATTTTTGGGTGTTTGTACTTCTTCCAAAACCTGCTTTTGTCTCCAGTATTTCTCTTCTTCCCAAAATAAATTAGCGTATATTTCTTTCAATTAGCATTGACGAAACACACTGGTTTTAACTTTTAATTCCATTTTAGTAGGTTTATGCTAATTTTTTTTCAGGTGTATGCGTGATGTCCCTGCTCCATCTAGAAGAGGCCCGTAAAAGTTACGGAACTGATGAGGACGTCATTTTGATATTTTCTTGAAGCTAGTGATGTGACCAATCTTAGGACGATTTTTATTTATTTCTTTTTCATACCTAATAAAACTAATTTTACTAACACATTTTTTTTTCAATAAAAAACATTCTGTTTAAAACTAAACTTTATTTATCAGAAAATAACATTCTCCTCGTTACAAATATAAAACTTCACTTTAGTAAAAAGCGAACTGCTAGATTCCGTATTATATAAACATACTCTTTTGTTTCTTCACATAACAAAGGCACAGAAATTCCTTTTTTGATGATTTGTACGTCTAGTCGAACAAGAATAAAAGAAGCACTATACACACGAGTAAAAATAAAATACAACAGGAACATGCAAAAAAAGAAAAACTGAAAGGAAAAAATTAAAATGGATCACTGGCTCTACAAACTAAAAAAGTGTTGCTTTGGGAATTAACATGCTCTGGATCACCCGTGATTTGGTCTGATTCACTTCTTCTTCTGTCTCCTTAGCCTGAGGTTCTTGTTGTACTGATTGAGGTTGAGCCCACTGCGCAAGTGGCGACCCTGCTTGAGGACCGTGGTGCACGAAGATCTAGACCGACCCGAAGACTTGGGCTGGACAGTTTCCGGCACCTTCGAAGGTTCTTTCTTCGTTACCGCTGAAAACGGGAGGAACATGTCCGTTTCACTTTTGAGCAAAACCAGCACAGAATTTCTCACAGATTCATCTCGAAATTTAATCCGCATTTTATGGTTTACATTCGGCTGACACTCGAAAGGTTAATATTTAAATACAAACTAGTCACTAATGACAAGGTACTGAGGTAATTTTTGTAATTGACTGTATCACATAAACAATTTAGAGTTCATTTAGAGGTGTTTCCAAGCTAAACGAGCAGCAAAATTAACTCTACACAATAAGAAACCAAATAAGAACTTAATTAATAAACTGGGAAACATAACTATAGCCCCATCCTGAATTTTTGATTTTTCTTTGTCCTAGGCAAATGTAAATTAATGTAACTAACAAGAGTGATAAAAGAAGTCATTTATTAACAGTTCTCATATTTTAATAAAATAATATTTTTAAATTGGACTGGTGCACGACTATAGCCCCATCTTTCACACAGAACTGAAATTTTTTTAACAAAACATTCGTAAATTTGGCCTCCATTCTCCTAGTTAGCTCAAAAATTCTAGAATTCATGTTTCAAACGAAATTATTTAATATTCTTCTTCTATCTGCATATACCTGCCGAACTAAGATACCCCAAAGGTTTTCAATTGGGATCATGTCAGGTGAACAAGAAGGGCACTCTAAAAATTCGACATTTTGGTTGGCAAACCAAGCCATCGACTCTCTACTGACATGAATCCTCTCATTATCTTGTTGGAAAATGAAATCTTGTTCGTAATTGTTATTTAAAAAAAGGCGTTAAATTTGTCTCAAGAACTTGAATGTACTCTCGACTGTTCATTCGTGTTGATGGGTAAGCCAATGTTGAAACGCCTGCTTTTGTAAAGGCACCCCATACCATTAACGTACCACCTCCAATGTTTCGTTTAAAAAAATACTCATCTGGACCATCAAGATTAATTTTTTTTCATCAAAAAATCAAAATAACGTGTTTTAATTGTAAAGTTTTGGTTTACAATTTCAATTCATATTCTCACGAGCAAATTCCTTTTTTTTATGTTACTCAGATATACCTTCCACAAAACATTTTTAACACAATTGTTACAACAGAGTGGCAGTTAATAAATAATAACAAAATATAAACATGCTTTTGACACTGTAGTTATGTTCCCCAGTGTATAATTATAACAAGAAATAAGTTGCTCATTATCATTATTTAGAGAGGCAATGAGTGTTTTTTTGTGGATAGGACGTAAATGCTAAATAATATGCCCAATGATCTATGGATACATTTTGCTTAAAAGTTGTGTGTAAATTAGCTAACTTTTCACATCGTTTACCTAGAATATTAGTGCGAAAGTTGACAGACAATGTTTTTTTTTTGTTATACTCGCATTTATAAATAAAAACTTATTTACTCTGAAAATTATTTTGATGAAATTTTATAGCAGTTTGCCTGTATATCTGATATTTACTATAAAACTAGCAAATACTTAAATTATATAGTTTTTATAAAATATATTGCAGTTAATTTGTTAGCAGTTAGACCCTCGAATAAGTTGACTTAAAAAGGTTTTTGTCGAAAAAATTGAATATAGCAAAGCAATGAACCCTGAAAATTAAATGAAAATAATAATACAAGAAATCATCTATACGGTTGCAACAAGTACGACATTAATGGGCTTGTATTTCTTTATTGCAGAATATGAATCTACATAAAAAATAATAGACCCCTGTGTTTTCATTTTTTTCCAAATCACTTGGATAAACGTAAAAAAATGGTAAAGTTTAAATATTTGAATGTGTGACGTAGGTTGACCCTGCCGCTTGTGATAATAATTTTCAGCATTCCAGTTGCCTATGCGTGTTTTTCGCTGTCAACTCGTGTGTTGCTCTAGAGAAGAAATTTTTAATTAATAAACAGTGTTGCCACTGGGGCTGATAGATAACGGGATTTATTATTTATTTTACATAAATAATTATTATGCTATGTTTACTTGTTCTAAGATAATATCTGTGTTAACGGTCTGAGCTGCAACGTGAAACACATAAGCACTAGCGAGACGTTGGTAAAATTTTGGATTGGTAGGTAAAATAAGCAGGCAAGGAATACTTACTGTATCATCGAGTCACCTAGCATAAACAAATCATTGTAGATACTTCATATCTAAGTTTCCCATATTTATACGCTAAATTGAAACAGTTAATAATAATTAAAAACTTTCTTTTTTCCATTAAAATATCCGCTAACTGCTAAAACGTATATTTTCAAGTGTCAAGTGACGTTGCTAGCAATATTTGAATTTGGCGGAAAACTTTAGAGGGCGAAAATAAGGCAATATAACATTAGAAATGTTTTTTGTTGCTAGCGTCTCACCTCATTGGGTCTAGGAAAACCTACAAATGTGATGCAATAACGATTTGTGATCAAGGGCTACAACCCCATTCTGCAGGCTAAATATTTAATAAACTCTTATTCTTCATTACTAAAGAAGATGGAAGCAAATACATACCTTGTTCAGCTTTCTTGGGGCTCCGTAACTCCCTCTTCTCACCCAATGTACTCCCGTTGTTCCTACCCGGACTCTGTGATGATATGTTCGAGTTCTTTCTCCTGTCGTTTACCTCCACCTTCACATCACGATCCTCCTTCTTCGGCGCCACTTTCTGCACGATCTTCTTCACCTTAGTGTTCAAATTCGACGWCTTYTTCCTAATCATCGYCTTCTGCAGGAACTGTCTCGAGGACATCGGTTTCAGGGCGAATTTCATCCTACGTGGGGACAGCACGCGACGCAACAACTTCCTCTTCCTGATCGAGATGCTTTTATTGACCATCACCTGTTCCGGTTCCTTCTTTTCCAACGTTGGCTGTTTCCTTTCCCTCAGAGATCGACTTGATGTATTTATCTCTTCGGGTCGGAGCTTTTTCACGATCTTCTCGAGACTTTCGGTGGCCAGGCGTTTCTTGCGTTCCTCGCTCGTGTCCTGCTTCCCCCTGCTCCTCAGATTTATTCTATCGCTTTCTTCTCTTTTGGTGGGGGTTTCTACGTTTTCGTACTCCGTAACGTCAACGTCGTCGCTGCTGCTCGAAGAGATTTCGTTGATTTGGATGCTCTCTTCGTTGATTCTGGCCGTCTTCGCCTCGTTGCTGTCTGCTTCTCCACACTCGAGGTTCTTTTCGTTCGGTTTAGTTTTTACAGGACTCTTCTCGCACAAGCTTGTGTTAGATGTACTCGTCTTATCTCTTGGGTCGTAACTTGTGCTCTCCCTCCCTCTGGGAACAAAATCTTCGTCGATATCCGGCTGATCAACGTTAGTCTGAGAGGGTTGGTCATTTTCTGGTATCTTGGGCACATCAGAACTGGGTTCATCCTTCTTCGATTCTTCTGTTGGTGTCCTTTTGTTGGCATTGTTTGGATTTTCCTTTTCGGTGTCGGCATACCTAAACAATGAAACACCCATATTATTTATTGTAAAAATCAAACCAATGGGAGTACAAAAACTCCATGTGACTGTTTCTTTTTTTCCATAAGCCAACATAGGAATTTTAAAATAACACTGACTGGTACGAAGAATTCGAATTGGTATATGGAAGTTAAAATTCCTGTATTGATAATATTAGAAGTTAGAATCTTATATGCAAAAAGAAGATCCATTCTAATTCTCGCCGATTCTAGATTTGAAATAGAAATGCTGGTAAGTAGTAGCAAAATCATGATTCATATAATGTAATGGATTGCCAATTTTATAAGCTGCAAATCTTAAATATAAATGGTTCAATGATCCAATTTTCTAATCAAACATAATCATGAATTATGTGGTCTCCATATTGTTGAGGCATACATTAATTTTGAGTAAATAAAAGAGAAATAGAGTACTCGAAAAGTATCAGTCCTTTTAAATTTAAAAGAAAAGAATCTTACTACGTGTACTATGTGTTTGTGTTAGTCTCTCCTTAACCGACTATGGTTTGCATTTAAACAAAAAGTTTAAGTCATATTGTTTTCTTTAACATACTATCAAAGATGCAGAAAGCAAATACCTGGTCATAATCTGTAGTCCGCTGTTTGGATAACCGTTCTTCTTCTTGTTCCTAAGAACTTGTGCTCTAGGTGGACCAGGTGGATCAAGCATCAAAGTAACTACTGAAGTGTTGTCCGCCCTCATTTTGGTGGTGCTCCATCGTTCTAACGCCTTGTCAACGAGACACCTGCTGGGATTTAACCAACCGTTGTTCATGGAATCTCCCAGTGCCGCTTGTTCGTTGTGCCGTTCCGCCTGTGTTTTTTTTTTAAGGATAGAGAAATATAATTCCATTTAGAAAATAAAATATGTTTCTTATTATCCAAAATTATATAAATGTACTTAACAACAAACCTAAACGAGTTAAACTATAGAGTTTACTTGAATTATCAAGGTTGTGGCGCTCTAATTATTGATACCAAAACTGTGAGAAATATCATAAAATGTAGTGAAGAAACAAACTACAAAGAAAATTCTGATGATGTCCCACAATCAAAAATCTAAATCCCTCTCAAAAAATAAAAAAAAGAGCATGTAACACTGTTGACTAATTTAAAGGAGAGACATCTCTACGAGTTTAGTGGACCAATTATTAAAAAAAAAAGACTCAGATTTTCTGACAATAAATTATGTTCATAGAACGCATTTTTTGACAGACTATGTTTGATTGCTGAAAGATAATAATTTTTTGTGTTCTTCATACCACTCAGAAATATTAATTATTAATTGGTTACATGTAAAAAAATTATTGTTTCTATTTTGCATTCATATTAGGCCATTATGATACGCAACTTGCGTTTCTTAATAAAGCCATTTGGAAACGCAACTTTTTATTTTCCAGTGTTGGTATCAATAAAAAACATCAAACTCCTTAAGTCTTATCAAAATTAAGTGTGGCAGGTTAAATTTTTTTAATGAAATTTCTCACAGACGTGAAATAGAAAAAATAGTATAAAATAACCAAAATTCATAATTACACATCAAAATAATTTAATTTTGACGAACTGTAAGTAATAATCCATGTCACCCTTACCTGTTGGACAATGTGAACCGCCATCTGCGGACTCAGCATATTGTACAAGCCGTCCGTCCCGAAAATCAAACATCGGAAAGTGTTCGTGTCGATAGGAATAACGGAACAATCGGGATCCGGAGAGACAACGAATTCATCCAACTGCGAGTTGTAGGACCACAGGTCGCCCAAGCTACGTGCGACTGCCAGAAACGGGATCTCGTCTATGGGCGTTGACCGTCGTACTGGACCCTGGTGACCTATTCTGGGTCTGTTCCACACAACTCTGGGGACACCTGTTGCCATAGATTTGATTGTAATAATCTGACAAACCAGCAAGTCAAAAACAAACAAAACAAGCTAATTCGGGGTGCAAAACCATTCTAATTAGTATACAAGTCAAAAACAAACAAAACAAGCTAATTCGGGGTGCAAAACCATTCTAATTAGTATACACAAAACATTAAAAGGGGTTTTTAGCACATCTTGCATATTTTTGTAATGTAAAATTTAAGTAGTAAGTCTGAGACCACATATCATATTAGCAAAGTGATAATGAAATTAAAGAGGGCTCTAAAAATGTCATAATATATAGGGTGTTCCTACAAATTTTCAGAAAGTTGCTTCAATTGGTCCCCGATACTCTTTTAATGAAAACTTGTCGTGGAATACCCTGTATAATCTTCTCTTTGTAAATTCAACCACCTACCTGACTTTGAAATGACTTTCCCGCCACACTGAGTAATCCTCATCATTTCCACTGCATTTTCAGGTTTGTGATCTTTAGTCAAGGGCTTCGCCTTCCATTCGGAGCAACCCGGCTCTTGGTATCCCAAAATTATACCAGAATCTCCGACGTGTCCCAAATATATCTTCCCTCGCCTTATAAAGGCTATACTTGCTGTAGTACCAGCGGTACTAGGTAAGCCCGTTGCGGTTTTTGGCCATTTTTCTGTAAAACAAGACCAACAGGTGTCATATAGCCTCAAATTATTCCTAGAACTTGATGAGAAATCTACGACACTTACGAGAAAGCAAACTCGAGCTACAAGATTTACAATAAACATGTTGAGTGGCATGCGTAACACCTAACCTAACTTCTCAAAGTTTCGCAACTTTGCATCGTTTACCATACCCTTTCAAAATTTGTAAAACAACTTGCCTTGCTCTTTCCACATGGCATAATGGGTAGCAATATACCCATCCTTAATTGCTCGTAGAACATCTTCATCATTATCCGACCAAAAGTTCTTGTGTCGCACTATAGTTTCCATCAAGTGTTCCTTGGCATAGGCTGCGGCTTCTGCACCACCATGCCCGTCAAAAATCCCGAAAAAGGCATATTCCAGGTCCTTCTCATCCTCCGTTTGCTGGTAGGCCACAGCAAAGAAATCTTCCATGTATTTCCTGCCCCCTTGGCGGCAGTGGCCAGTCACACGCAAATTTACCCCTATCGAAGCTGGCATTTTGTTTATTTGGCTTCTCGTCTCCCTGAGTGCTGGTTATCGTGTGTTTTTCTCGAAAGTCAGTTGGGTTTTCCTTAATTTTTGCATGTTATTGTTCAAAAACTTCCACAGGTTTTGGCGTAACTGTCATTAAACGTGAAAGTGTGTCAAATGCTGCGACGTACGTGCTAGAAAGGGATGTCGTTATCGCCACCTTTGCAGTGGAAAAGAGATGGAAAAACTGGCAGCATGCATTCATTTGACAGCCTGGATGGTGGCGCTACCTATGCAGTTATTTTGTACTTGTTAGATAACACAGGTACCTGTATTATGCGAAACTACAGGGAAATTTAAAAGAACATAAAGTACTTTTTAAATATAGGAATACTGATCTTATCAGATTATATATGAATTGATAATAGATATACATAAGCAAACATATAACCAATAAGTTATACCTGATTTTTATGTACAATTTATATTTACGAATATGTATTCGACGTGACATCAAATGAAAGGCAGTGTATTTGATTTTTATATTACCGTTGTCTGTATTACTTTGAAAACTTCCTTCTCTAAAAAACAGTGTGAGTTGATATTTTCTAGTAAAACTGGGTACAGGCCCGTTTTGAAAGATGTCGAATCCACTGGCGTGCAGATTTTTTCTTATAAAATCACTAATATGGTTTATTCAAATTTTGTTCTTAGAAACTAGCAAAGTAAGCATTGGATTTTGTGAGCAAGGTCACTTTTGCTGAAAATATTAGGTTTGTCAAGCCCTACAATTAAAAAAAACCCGAGCCAAATCGCACAATTAATAAACTTTTTTTCAGGGTGACCTGAAGACAAAAGGGTTACACTGTAGAGGAACATGAAGAAAAACAAAAAGCCATAATATCCATTTGCTTATAATATATTACAGTTATATAATACAATTTAAGTTATTATCATACAGCAGTTTACCAAAAATCGTACCAACAGCATTTTGGAAAACAGCTCGCACATTTATAACCTAGCAAAGTATGACATCCTGAAGAAACATTCAGAAAAAACATAAATAACATTTCTATTCCTGTGACTATACTAAAAACGTATAGCTCTTCCGATACAGTGCTTGCGATACTGGCAAAAAAAAGGGTATTCTTGTCTTTTCAGACTGTACATAATCCTGGTTATAAGTACTTTAAAAACGTAGGAACAGAACACAAAGGAATGTACGTTAAAAGTCTTATATGGCAGTTGGAAAACAACAAAAATGGCTCACACTTTTTGTTTTAGGAAACGATTCGTTGATATGAAATTCTCGATAAAATAAATACTGAATTAATTAGTAATACTGCAAACGATATAAAAATAAAAAAAACTTGGCAAGTTCACTTTAATATCATGGCAATTTAGTCGCCTCGTGTGTCATAAAGGACGGTAATCACTTCAAAACGAAGGAGAATATCAGTCGACACGAACTTCTCTACCTAGTCGATAAATAAAAACGTAAAAAAAGTCGTGAACGAAAACACGGCCTCTGGGGCCCATTTTCGTAGCTGCCCCGTTTACAGCACGCTATTCTAGTAAAGTCCATATATAAAAAAAAATTCACTTAATTTAAACGCTATGTACATGTCAATATACAGCTCTTTTCTAAAATTAAAAGTATATAGGTCAACTACTTGCTACAACAGTTAGTTTTAGGTTACTCTCTGCACTGGTTAGATTCAATTATCAACATCTTATAGTACGTAATTGAGTTTTGTAGAATTTAGATCTTCAAGAACAATTTTTAATCGGACAAGTTTGAAGCACCATCAAGTCAAGTCTATTTTTTTATGAACTGTTTTTAATAGAACTGTCACTCAAATGTAAGAATACCTTTTGATTATTAACAGTCAAACAACCCAACTGCATCTAACCTGCGCAGAGCAGTATGCAACTTCTAAAAACCGTTCATCCAAACAGCATTCGGTGGAGCAAAAAACCTTACAACGATTAGGCGAAAGTTTAGGCTTTTAAAAAAAATACATACACCCTGTACAATTAGTATAAACCTTGACAAAACCGAGGACAGTCTCAAAAATCTTCGAACAACCGATTGACGGTGATGTTGACGCGTCGTGCTAGTTACGCATCGCTAAAATGCGGGACGTCGCCGCTCTGTTTCTTTGATTTCTTGGGTTTCTCATGTTCGTCCTGCAAGTGTCGGAATCTGACGAAACCTTGGTCGTCGACCAACATTGAGTCGGTTAATTGGTGGCGACCGTCGTGATTAGGCAAAGTTTGAACCCCCAGATGGGGTCTGGCGTGATTTTTTCTCGCCCTACCAGTGGATCTTCTCCCGGAAGTGTTACTGGAATTTCGAGATCGCCGGTCGAAATCTGAGCGTTCGAATTCGTGTCTGGTGCGTTCGTAATGGTTGTTGTCTACTGGCTCGCTATAAACATTGTGGTCTTGATTGGTGCCGTTAAAGAGATCGTGCTGGTAATCGTCGTTGTTATATTCGACATCGTATTTTGGTTTAGTGTAATATTTTGCGGTGTCGTACGTTTTTCTAGCCGAATTCCTATCGTTTCTCGAGCTATTGTGTTGACCACGTTCGAAATGACCTGAATTGGGTTGCCCGAAATTTTGTTCTCGGGGTTCAAACTGGCCCGACCCCCATTTGGGTCTGTCAAATCTGTCGAAATTACTGCCGTGTTCCGTGTCACTGTGATAGCGCTCTAAAGTGCTCTTTTTGTCGAAAGAGTCGTTTTGGAACGAGTTTTTCAGTAAATTGGGTCTCTCCACCGTTTCCGTGGGTATGTTATCGAGTATCATTTCGTTTCTACTGTAATTCATGGCGTTTGGATTCGTGTTGCAATTGTTTGGGTAAATGTTGTCGGTACTCGAGTCACTAGTAGTGCAGGGGAACAACGGGAAACCGACCGTTTGTTTTTCCCGCTGCGACATTTTCAAGCTAACCACAATCGCAAGCAATGTTATTATCGAGATTTCTAAGAAACGAACTGATAATTCAAAACCCCATAGAATCCAGTGGTGCTTGATTTCCCCGTTGAATTTGTCGACTTTTATGAAGAATAAAGCGTATAATTGCACAAACCCGAGCAAAATAAACAAAAGAGCAACGGCTATTGTTATGTGGGAAGCGTAACTGATATTTTGAGTACACATCTCACTCAAATTCTGACTCTTCTTGGCTAAAACGTTCTTGATTATACGGTAGAGGTATAAATAACTAAAACCTAAGGCCCAGGCCAGCAAGATGAAAACGGGCTTGCAAACTATCAAGCTGGCGTGATCAAAATGACCAAAACTCTCTAATATGCTCAGTACGAAACATAAGAGGACGTGTATGACTCCAAAAACAACCAAAAACATGGGACGGGTCTTTACTTCCAAATGGGTCAAAGTCCTTTTTAGTAAGAACAGTACGAGAACTGCAAAAGTCGTGGCCAGCAAACTCAAAGGAAAATTGTGTAGGAAATCATACAGAAAGATGTTAAATGACTTGTTGAAGTTGTAGGGATCATACGTGAGATAGAATATCCTCAAAACGCAAATGACGGTCAACATCAGATGAATTGTCAAGAAGTAGCTTTTGGAAAACATGTGAGGATCATTCTCGTAACAGATCAACTTGTAAATTGAATAAATCGCCAATAAAATGTACCCGAAAACCACCAAATAAACGTGGACATTCCAACAAATCAACCAAATCTCGTCTGAGTTTGCCTTAGTAACGTTATCTTTTTCTTTCACGTTCGGTAAGTTAACTATGTCAGAAATCTGTGTCGTGGTCACGTCCTGCTGTTCCCGTTCCAAAACGTCGCGATTACTGTTTTTTGAATGATCGGAGGGTCTCGTCTGAACCACTTCCTTTTTTGCCTTCGATAGACTGTCGGTCTGCATACTCTCGTTCGGTGGCGTCTTTTTTTCATCAGGACGTTCAAATTTCGTCTCCTCCTGGATTTTTGGGGAAGACTCCGAGCTGGGAGGGCGTGGTTTTGGACTTTTGGGTTCGGATTTTTGTACATTAGGTGTGGCCGTCACCGTTCTTAAAAGGACATCGGGAATTTCGTCCTGCCTACCGTTAGAGCCACTTAGAATTCTCGTTATAGTTGGAACGAAACTTTTTTCGTATTCAAACCCATTTTCACTGAAATTTCTGTTGGAACCGTAAAAATCTCCGTAACGCCCGTTCTGAGATGGCGTGTTTAACATTTTTTTCCTATCATTTTTACTGTCAGCGTCGGTAATGTTCTTTTCAGTATTTTGAGACTTCTCAGGCGTTTTTTCCGCATTGACAGCTTTGCTAGGGGGTAAATCCGGCCTGAAAGGTACACGATCTTTCGTGGGCATCAAACTGGGCGGGGGAATCGGTCTACGATTTATAAAACTGTCCGAGTTCGTACCGCGTAAAGTCGGCTTGTCCGCGAACGGATTCAAAAAATCTCTGGGTAGAGGGGGAGTAAAAAATGTCCTACTGGGCGGAACGTAGCTTGGGACGTCTTTGCTATAAATCGATTTCGTCGGACGAACATTTTTGTTAGCATTATAACCCGTAGTTGTCTTGAAAACGTTTTCCGTCACCTGTTCCGGATTCTGGGCTTTATAATCGGGCCTCAACCTGTCGTTATTGTACCGGTTTGGGTTCCCGTAGTGTTTGTTGTTGTTGTTCTTTAAGATGTCGGCGGCGGGAGCGCTGGTCGGTAACGCGTGGTCTTTTTCCAAATCGACGCCGTAACCGGAATCAAACTCTTTCTCGGGCTGTTCGAAGTCGACGCTGCTCCTCCCCGACTCGGTGTTTTTAACGTCAACGCGCAACCACTCGTCGTTACCGTCCGAGTAACGGTACGTCGTTAGTAACGGGGTGGCCAGTGTCGTTAAGGGATAGGCGTTGTCGGGTATCGATCTCTTCGTGGTGCTGCCGTAAGCGACTTTGTTGAATACGGCCGCGATGCTTTGCTCGAGATTTATCTTGTCGAGAAACTGCTCGGTTTTGTCCAGTTCGTTGGCGTACCCGGCGACGGGCCTGGCCGTTAACAAACACACGACGATTACAACGGATCTTGCGTCACACCGAATTGACTGAAAAAACCTGTCTTTAACCACTAAATATAGGCACGAACAATATCTCAAATACATATACAAAATTACAAATAACCTTAATATTAACTCACTAGCTAACGAGTATATTCTAGTTGCGAACTGAGTTCGACCGTTTTTGAAAACAAAATCACAGACATCTTTCCTATATTCGGCGTCGTTACTGGTAACGACTGCATCCATAATGGGCCCGTTACCAGCGAGGGTAACGACACCACCCGTAACAGGTTTACTACCAGTAGCGACAGTACCCGTAACGGGCTCGTTACCTGTAAGAACAGTACCCGTAGAGGGTTCATGAGGTTCCGTCACAGAACAGTTGTGAAGGTCAAAATTAGCATTTCGACTTGTCATGTTAACATTCGAGCTTAGGGGTGACAAATGTCCATTTGCACTAATGTTGCTTTGCATGGCCATCTTAACTCATGTTAGTGGGGGGAGTGCCATCTGTTGGTGGGATGAATGAACTGCAGCGGGGGTGGGGAGATCAGGTGGCGCAGCTATGTCATTCCCTGGAACAAAAAAAAAATATATACAAAAAATTCTACATATAAATGCATGTAAAAAAAGAAATCTTTAGGAAGCTTGCAAAATTGTTAACAAGTATCAATAATAAAAATTGTACTGGCTATTAAAATTATTGAATTTTCTACAAAGTATAATAATAATAACACACTTTATTAATTAGCACAAGGCTAGTATTTGATACATTGGAAAATAACATTTATTAATTTATTTAATGTTCAACATGAATACACAAAACAAAAACCCAAAACAAATTAAACAATATTCACACGCTACCCATTGCCCATAATATAAACCAGCAACTGTGATTTGAAGCATCTAAGAGATTTAGCTGGTCTAACATGAAGTGGCTATGAATTGTATTTTATAAAACCTTTAAAAAATAGAGATTTAGAAGCAGTTGCGTAAGTTCAATTCACAAAAATATCACCAGCATGTCGATTTTCATACTGATGAACATCATGTGCCCTAACTATCATTTTTGTTAGGTAAGGTGGCATGATATTATTTATTATTTTATATATAAAGACCATCGTAAGATACAGCACCCTATCCGCAGTATTCAACCACCGTAGAGCAATCAACATAGTCCTAATCGGCGTGAGCCTAGTACACTTTAGAATAATTCTCATTGCACAATTTTGAAGTTTTTGCAAGCAAGACATCTTGTTAAGGTTGAACTGGAACACCATCGACGCACAGTATTCAAAATGAGGTTGTATAATAGTTTTATATACTCTAATGGTCGTTTCCATAGAGAGAAATTTACCCACTCTTGATAAAAAGAACAACTTTTTAGATATTTTCTTTTGCATGTAGTTAAAGTGCTCACCAAACGATAACAAGCAGTCAATTGTGAGACCTAGGTATTTATTTATCCTTACAATATCAATTCTACAATTGCAAATATGCAAATCTATTTTATCTAAATCTAAAAATTTATATTTGTATTTAGTAGTCACAATCATCCCCTTAGTCTTTGATACATTAAGCTTTAATCTATTTGAAGCTAGATACTGCTCTACCTTTGCAAGAGTTTTATTAATTTTTGCTATTGCTACATCTAAATTACAATCACTTTCAACAAGTAATGTATCATCTGCACATAAATTTACAAAATCACAACCAACAAACAAATCAATATCATTAATATATAATGTAAACAACAGAGGCCCCATCACACTCCCCTCAGGTACCCCGCATTCACTCACCGCGTCTTCCGAAACTATGTCCCCAATCCTGACTTTTCTACTACTTAAATAATTAGCCAACCAAGTATACTGACAAAGATTCTGATTCTAGTAAAACTAGGATCCCTTACAAATTAAAACACATGTAACAAAATCATCCAACAGAAGTGTATAGTATTATGTGAAAATACCTATAGTGTTTATAGGAAAACAAAATTCTTAATTTGGCAATCACTTTTGATTTGCAATTCCACAGTTATTGCACACTCATTTCTACATTGTATGTTTATTATTGAAGCAGAAAACCTGTTGATCTAGTTCAAATCATGTTAATGGGACCTGATAATTTATACATAAAATTTATAAATTACATTTAATCAAGCCTAGTGCATTTTTAACAGCAAAAGAGTAAAAAAAATCAAAATTTCAAGATGAAAAAACGATTTTTATAATTAATGTAGGGAATTTAAGTAACAAACAACAGTTCTGATAAGAAAAGTCAATAAAGTCTTGTATTAAAGTGTCCATTTGTTGTTAAATTTCACTGTTTTGTCAGTTATGGCTATTTCAGAATCACAATTATAAAAAAGTTAAAAACTTTTACATAAGTAATCGTTTTTATCTAAATGTTTTAATTTATCTCTTGCAATCAAACCTCTCAAGTAATTTGTTAATATCATTATTGCATGGTATCCTTCACAGACAACTGCTAGCGGTAGAATCAATTTTAAATCTTAATTTAGAAGCTTTAGTTGTTTATATAATAAACTAACTCTAAAATAAATGTAAGATTCTATTGAACAAAAACGATTTTAATGTATTTTGATACATAATTATTTACATCTGAACTTCCAAACTTGAAATTAAGGAACAAATGGAGGATGTTTCGGAATATTCAGTAAGTAAATAAATTTTGCTTTAGCACCACAGTAAATTCTAAAATGATCTAAAATGTATCGAAAAAAAAAGTTGTTTTAGAACTCACATTTCTTTAAATTACTTATGTTATATCTAGTTAGTAACTTAAAACGTTTAATTATTATATTATCAAATACAAGATTTATTAAGTGTATGATTTGGCATCAATAAAAAAAGTTTAAAAAATTCACTTAATCCTTCTTCCAGTGTTGTTTACCACATGCTTTGTGGTATTTTGTCAATAAATAAACTGACAGAGAGTGACATATGGTAGCTTTCTTCCTTTGTATATTTTATAGTTTAAGGACCTCAACATATGTTCCTATCCAGAGGAGACAATAAACATTGGTCCGAGGTTATTAAGTTATTAATAGTATATTAATAGTATTAATTTATTAAGTGGCAAATTCTAAAAAAAAACTAATAATTAATAATGTAAATGCACAAAAAGTGTATTAAGTAACTGGAAATTTGCAGAATACTGTGAAGTTTTTAACCATGTGAAAAGTTATGAAGCTAACTGCATCATCCTTCTGATTATATCTAACAATGAATGCGGTTATAGTTTGCCCATTACTATTCCAGGAAGCGCAAGTTTACAACTTCCAAATAAAACCAGTTCATCCGTAATTTCACCATCATTGCAATAAACCAATTTACTATCAATAAATTTAAACAGTACACACGGTGCATGTCAAGTATGTACAATGATGCACAGTCAGAGTGCAGTGGTGAAAGCTGTACAGTTCAATTACGTTTAATGGTTCTTAAGGCTCGAAATTTAATGGCCGTTCTCATAACGTTCTAAAATTAAGGCCATTTGAAGTAATGAAGTGGAGAAGTTATGGCTTTTGGAGGAGTGTGTTATCTAATACCCTTAAATTGGATAATAATGATTTGATGAGACAAACAAAGTAAATCAATACTGTGTGGTGTAGAGGAATTCTGAAGTATCGTTACAACAGGAGTATGGCTTTTCTATGCAWATGATTCATTTGATTTTAATGAAGAAAGCTTTTTTTCCTTCTTAAACTTCTTAACTCGTTAAATTCCTCAATCATATGTAACTAAACAAGGCATTTAGATAATGACCCCCATGTTTTGACACTATCAATTAAGAATAAGGAATGCCCGCAACCATTTATTATTATCACTCAACAAGAAGATGTCACAGTTTTTTTTTAATTACCCTGCGTAATTTAAAATCAATAAATTTTAATTTCAATATATAATGTACCAGGCCTTGTTCTTATCTAGGCTTTCAATTAATTTAATACCAATGACACATGTTTGTTTAGTGTTTCGAGGGACAAGAAATACAAACAGGTACTTATGTTGATCTCAAAACAAACATTTCTGTTTACACACGTAACTGCATTTAGTGCATTATCTATAAAGTGACAAGGCGATATTGACTTTAACAGTGATAATCAAGTGTTATACCATGTCGAACTGTTAAAGTTGCCATTTTTTTGATACGACATGGAATTCCTGATTTCCAATGTAGCACTTTTTTTTTGTTTCTTAATTTTGTTCTCCAAATCTGTCCACTAATCATTTAAGTTTGCTTGCTACTATTACTACACGATATACATAGTTTTAGTTCATTATGAAGGCAAATAGTAAATGAAATTTAGGAGTTATTACGGAACTACTGTAATAATTAATTAGTAATTAAATGGCAATAAATTTTGCCATGAGTTTCAAATTGGTAATAAAATGTTGTAGTGCTAACTGCTGTCTAAACTTTACAAATACCGAGAACTAAAATTTATTGCTAATGTGGACGCACGGTTTAATATTCAGTTTTTATTTCTCGTCTTTGCAATCTAACCTTGTTACTTATCTGATAAATACCAAGGTCATTTTTGGCAAAGAATTATATACTTCACTCTAGCAGTGGCTGCTAAAAATTAGTAAAAATGCAAGATATTCTAAATTTGAGCAGTAAAACACAAAAATTATAAAGCATACACTCACATGAAATCACACAGTTGTTATTTTACTGAAAACATTCCCACATGGCAAAAACTTTCTTCAACAGTGCTAATTGTCACACATACAGGTACAAAATACTTGTAACCATTTCACAACAAGTGGCAAACTATTTGTACTTGAGTGCTAATCATAAATATCTAGTGTAAACCCTTCAGTTGTATTTAGCAGCTAATATTATAGGTGCGGCTTCATTTGCTTAGTGGGAAAACATGATTATCGTAGATAGATAAAAGTAAATCCGCTTTTACAAGTAACTGAGCGATAAATATGAAATTTCCATAAAAAATTTAGATTCTGTCTTCCTCTAAAGGAATATTTACTAACATGAATCAATATAGGGAGTATTTGTTAATGCAAAAAAATATAATAAGTAAACTTTTCGAAATTAATTTTGTGTTTTGTCTAGTTTTATATTTTTTTTAGAAGTGAAACATTAATAAAAATGTGAAAGAAATGTTGTATATTTTAATTAATAATTGAAATTGAAAAAGTGTACCTGCACAAAAATGGATAAATGGCACTACGATTGAAAAGGTGAAAGATAATGAACAGATAATATGAACAAAACAGCAACAATTATGGAAGATAATTACTTAAAAACTGTTGGATGACAACAAAAGCAATAGTAATAAATTGTTGGAAAAACTTAAAATCGCTACTACCAAATTGCAGAAAAAGGAAATATGAAATTTTATAGCTACAGAACAGATTATTACCAAGGTTCCTGAGCATGAAAAATTTTAAGGATTTGTGTTACTAGCTTAAATCATAAACGATTACTACATTCATTTTGATGTAGGTACTCATTTGAGGCAATTAGAAACCATTTTCTTGACAGATAGGGTCCCATTTTGTTTGTTTTGTAAATAAATGGTATTCTTAAGTACCTATGTATAAATTAGTAACTTATTCATATTTGCTGATGATACAATATCAAATGTTTGGGTGTCATTTTCGACAAAAACCTTATTTTTATGTAATATTAATTATATTATGAATTACATGTCAATAAAACTGTTTTTTAAGGCAGATTAGTAAATGCTTTTGTCTAATTATGCCATATTTGCAATATTATACAATTTTGGTCACTGCCAACCAAAAACAACTAGAACAAATTAGACAAATACATAACCGAGCAATGAGGGCTTTATTAAACTGTCACAGATATACAGGGCGTACCGCATTATGTGGCCAACCATTTGGAATCCGAAAACTGGTGTAAAAATAATACTATTTTACAGTATAACTTTTTTTGAAATAACGTCAGCCTACTGAGATGTTCACCCTTAAACAGGGGGGGGGGGAGAAAAACAGTTTTTTTTTTAAATATCTCAGACCAGTTGCTATAATTTCATCAAATTTTGGAAATCATTATTTAAGGTAGAAGCCGTGTTTTTCAAACTCTTTGTTGATGCTGCTAAAATTGACCCTATCCGAGAAAATTGCAGTTAAATGTTAGGGTTCACATTTTCCCTGCTGAACTAATATGATTTTTTCTATATCAAATTGGTTGTGATAGATAATAAAATAAAAAAATTAGAAGTCTGAATTATAGAAAATCATTAAATGCATGTCATTTATATGGATATTGCATTATTATTATTTCAGAATTTCAGCAACAAATACCCAGTGTTACTATCAAAATGTCAATGTAATACAGTTTTATTATTTATCATGGCCAATTTGATAAAAACAAATCTCGAAGTGTCAATTTTAGCCACATGAACAAAGAGTATCTTTTTTTTTGTTTATAAGACCCAAAGATTAATATAACAGATATTTTAAAAAATACCTGTTTTAAAGTTAAGGGTTAAAAAGTGGGAGGTTGGCTCCCTCCCGGCCCCCCAAAACATTTATTAAACAAATGTGTGCATCATTTTCACGGCTTATTAATTAAATAATTAATTAAACTGTAAAATACTGTTATTTTGACACCGGTTTTCAGATTCCGACAGGTTGTCCACATAATGTGGGACACCCTGTATACCAATTAATGTTATGTTCACTACTTCGAAGATTAGAATTAGAACTTTGGAATTTACAAAATTCAACTACTTTATTATTATTATTTTTACAGTCAAAAAATGAGTTGCGCTAATCCATAGTAACACAAAATTGTCACCCTTTTCCAACAGTTGTACAAAAACGATATTTTTAAACAAGAAACCTATTTGGCAAATCGATTAGCACAACGTGGACTTTTACCTTACAATAATTAAATACGAAATTACTCTTTTATTATGGGCAATAATGGATTATAAGAACAGTGAATGCCAAAAAAAGCAGCCTGATTTTCCTCTAGCAAGCATTATGAATTAGACACACCTAAATCTTGTAACAAGGAAGCAATTTCACAATCCCTACGCGAAAAATTAACAACCCAACGGTGTTTTGTTATTCCCAAAACAATTGGGCAACGGTGACAAATCGGCGACCATTACGACAGTCATTTGTTTTGTTTAAAATTTTAAATGACGACGGTTCATCGTGCTTACCGATATTTGGAGATGGCGTGGAGGAATGCTGAAGCAGTCTTCGTGTGTTGAAGGGAATCTGCGAAATAACGAGAAGCGATGTCAGGACACACGACAAGAAAACCAATCTCCAAAAGCATTTTTTCAATAATCCCGATATCCATAAATCTTCCGACTCAACAATAAGCCGTTCGGGAATTAATTTCTAATGGACTAATAAAAAAGCCATGAATCGATACTTTTAATAAAAATTGAAGGTAAAATTCAATAAATCAAAACCGCGCCGACCAGACAAATACTGAAGATGACTGCAGCAGATACGCCCAGTACTGCCGTGTCCTACTTCCCATTTTTACGACCATCCAGCCATCCATGAATCAAATAACCACCGAAATAGGGGTACTTACTGATAAAGGGCGACGTTTATCACAATTCCGGGGTGCCGGAACCCAMAATCCGCCAATCCGAGATCCGTGCCAGAAAAATATGGGCACCTCACATACTTGTCGAGTGGTGCAGACAAAGAAATCATTCACATTTTTCACTCGCGCTTTTTCACTGAAACACTATCGGTCCGGACCCGTTAACGTCGGGATCGAACTCATCGTTTGTCCGTCTGCACGTCTATGGCAATCAGGATCGCCAAAAATCACTGTTTAATCAGTCTATCAATAAAACAATTGAATGCGAAGGCGACTTCAGCTACAACGGTACGTCGCCATTTTGTATATTGTCCCGATTGTTCGTTACCAACCTAAATGATACTTTCACCAAAGTCACTAGGTCCCGTTATTGCGGTACCAACTTGAAATGGGAATTCCCCAGAAACTTGAATGGTCCAGGAAATAAAATGGGAACAAACAATAAATAGTTGGAGTAATAATGCATGTAGGAACCAATTTTGAGGCAGTTGTAGGGAAAGGTGATCATAACGACACAGTATACTCTAAAGATCTGTTTTTTCAGTTCTTCTAAGTAACTCGAAAACTGCCACTTTTCACAGAAGTTAATAGTTTAAAAATTATTTTACACACAAATAAATATTTAAAAAATGTCGTAGTTTATTTAAAATGACTTGTAAAAGTGTTTTTGGTATTTTGTGTCTTGATAAGCATAAGTATACAAGTATATTAATGAAATGAAGTGTATAAGTATAGAGGCTTTTTTTCCTTAAGGGCAGTAGTTTTCCAGTTATTAAAATACTGAAAATAAGATGCGTACTTTTAGTACTAATGTACTAAAATTGATTTCTAAATTAATAAACAAAACAAAAGAAGAAAATTCATTTTTTATTGCATATAACAAAATTATAGGAGCTCTTTTTCATGCTGACTACCCTTGATTACGATGAGGAACGCAGGTGCACCAGAAATAACTTTAAACCTGCAAAATCCAAATATAAACACACACAAACCAATTTTACAGAAGCAACTCGCCTTTTGTCCCCCAAAACTTCACCCAAAGTTTTCTCCTTGTCTACGGTATATCCTTTGTTTGTATCCAAGTCTTTAAAATACACTCTTAAATTTTCTTGTGTATATTTGTTGTCTTCATCAAACTCTCGTCGTTCACTGAACATGATATTTATATGATCTGCAAATCTAAAGACAGACATGGTTATTACAAGACTTATTAACTAAAAATTACGTTTCGTCTTCGTTAAACTCCTGTATGAAGTCCATCAGTTTGTATTCCGGAATCATAAAAACTACTGGCCACACTAATCTGTTGTCTTCGTTTAAATGTACTTTGAAATCCCTAAATTGCGGCAGCACTGGCTCGAAGTCATCTAGTGTAACACCCCCATCTCTATCACTGCCTACTGTGATCCCTCTACTTCTAATTGCATTAAGCAGATTCTGTTGTTCTTTTGTTTTCTTAGTTTCAGTTTTTTCCTTTAATCTCCTGTCTCTGTCCTGAATTTTAGCAGCTTTAACACACTTTTGTCGTAATTCTAGAATTTGTGTATCTTTATTCCCCTCAAGAATTTTATCACAGTAACTTAAAGCTTTGTCGTATTGTTTTACTTCATAACAGCAGTTTGCTGCTCTTATCATGGCTTTTTCATAATCCGGCTTGATTTTCAGTGCTAATTCACAATCCCGAAGACTACTCCTATAGTTTTTTAAAAAGTAGTGGGCAGCAGATCTATTGTTTAAAAGCGACGCCTCGATTTCCAGATTTCCGCATTTTGCTTTGATTCCTTCCGTATATGACAAGATAGCCAAACGATAGTTCTTGTGTTTGAAGTTGAAATTGCCGTCTTCCTTATACGAAGTAGCAAGCTCTGCAATGTTTCGGTTCAAGGAAACAAACGAGCATCAAAAGCAACATTACCTTCAGGTGTATTTTCATCAGGGTCATACTTCAACTTCTGCAGGCCTTCGTACAGAGGATGTAGCTCACTGCCAGGCTCTGGGGCGTTCTTCATAAAGAAGGGATGCTTCTCCATCTCCTATGCAAGCAATATTAACAAAAAGATCAAGTATAATCTACAAAATTCACCTCTTCCCAACGATCCTGAGGCCAGCCATCTGAGTACGGTTTCTTTTCCAATCCAGCTATATAATCGTCGAGTTCTTTATCTAACTGAGCTGCTAATTGCAATCTTTCTTCGTCTGTGAGGGGTCTTTTGGGGTCTGTTTCCATGATTTCTTCAGATAATTTTAATTTAACCTATACTACCATGTTGCTTTAAACACAGCCATGACACTTACTGCCATCTGTTGATAAACATGCAAAAACAGCAAAATTCACGTTGTAATTGGTGGATATTAAATCTCGCGCCAACAATCGTACACAAGCGGTCTCCATTTTTAACTAGGACCAAGTTTTGTAATTAATCTCCAATCATCTGCGTTTATACTGCAGTTTTTAGTCGAAAGATCTTCTTGTGGTCATATAACAAAGCCAAAATGTCGATTGGTGTACCGATTAAAGTGCTGCACGAAGCTGAGGGACACATCGTAACCTGTGAGACTATTACCGGCGAAGTATACAGAGGGAAACTGATAGAAGCTGAAGACAACATGAACTGCCAAATGACACAAATTACCGTCACCTACAGAGATGGACGTGTGGCACAGCTGGAAAACGTTTACATCCGGGGATCCAAGATAAGGTTTCTCATACTCCCGGACATGTTGAAGAATGCCCCGATGTTCAAAAAACAACAGAAGGCCGGAACAGCCGGAAGGGGAAAGTCTGCGATACTTCGGGCTCAAGGTTAGACACCGAACTGTTTGTTTTGATTGTTGACAATTATTTGTTTACCTTTAAGGCTCATTTGTTTTCTCTTATGAATATGCTCTAAAGACACTAATTTTTTTCAGCGGCACGAGGTCGAGGAAGAGGCGGGAACCCTGCAATGCGTGGTGGAAGAGGTGGCGGAGGGTGGCAAGGTGGGCCTCCAGGACAMGGGGGWCAACCAGGAGGACGTGGTCGATAAAACCACCAACTTTAAAGTGACATTATTTTTTAAGTTATGTAAATAAGATTGAGAAATGCGTGGTGAGTTTAGTTTGCATGTATCATGTAAGAATATGATTTTGATTAAAACGATAATTTACATAGTTCGAGTATTTATTAAATCTTGAAACCAGAATGGATGGCCACTACGCCTAAGGTTAGGTTTTCGTAATCAACTTGACGAAAGCCAGCTTCCTCTATCATAGATTTGAAAAGTTCCTAAAAAAAAGAAGGTAACATGATAGAAATTAAGCTGTAGCCATCAATCTTACCTGGTTTGGAAATTGACGTATACTTTCAACTAGATATTGATATGGTTGCCATTGTCCTGCGAAAATGTGCCCGAAAACTGGGATTAACTGAAAACTATACTGATCATACAACCATTGAGCCGTGGGATTGTGAACTTGACTAAACTCTAAGCACATAAACCTCCCACCTGGTTGAAGAACTCTGTAAGCTTCTTTCAGTACCTAAAAATGAACCCACAATGTTTTCGTCATATTTAATAATCATTTTTTCTTACCTTTTCTATGTGGGTACAATTTCTAATACCAAAGGCAATCGTATACGCATTGAATGTGTCATCTTTAAACGGTAGATTCTCTGCATCGCCTTCTTTCCAATCAATCMTTTCAGAAGGATACTGTAATTCTTCGCACCTTTTTCTGCCAACATTCAGCATGTGAGCATTGATATCACAAACAGTAACATGACATCCATTCTCAGCATTAACACTCTTAACGTAATTCAAAAACCTGAACGCTATATCACCTACAATAACACACCATGTAGCAACAAGTTGTTCCAAATTGTTTCAAGCTTAATACCCGTTCCACCCGCGACATCTAATAACTTTGTATTTTCTGTAGGGCCCAGACGATGGACAAAAATATCTTTCCACACTCTGTGAACACCGAAAGACATCACATCGTTCATTAGATCGTAGGAATTCGCCACGTTTTCAAATACTTCATGGACTAGAATCGAAAAATTTCAATGTTGACGATATGTGGTTAGTTTTTCATGTATGTAATAACACCTTTGCCGGCCTTTTCGGACTCTTTGACGGTCTCAAATCCGAAGTGGGTTTCTTTGGCATCTTGACTTTTGAATTTCTCTTGGGTTGTTACTGTTCTGACGAAATTAAAGGGTCTTTTGAAGCGTAACAATGTCCTTACGAGCGAAGGCATAATTTGAGGTTATGTAAGTGCAGTTGACATTTCGCCTAAAGTCGGTAAAACAGGTAGCGCAAGATTAATCTAACCTCAACACTTAAGATGAAAGATGCACTGTATAAATAGCGCAAACCAAAACATGGTTGTTTATTACTGATATACTTCCTAATGACTTAAATCTGAAACTTCCTGAGGGGATCCAAAAGAACGTCAACGGTAAATCTACAAACTTACTTTTAATACTTTATTAACCCTTAACTCAACATGACACACTTATAAATACTGAAAACAAGACTAAAACGCACTCGTTTCACTCATTTACCCTCCTAATCTATCGCCCTGGCCAAGCGAAAGTCCAAAGCTTCGTCGCTAGTCAAGAATCGAACGTCACTCTGGCTATCCCCGTTAGAAGAGTTTCTGAACTTGCGCATCCTCAAGCAGTGCATTATACTGTGCCTCTTGACGATCAGGATAACTGAAATTATGCAAAACGAGACGAAACCAAGCCCCGCCACTAATGTAATCAAAAATTTGCTCCGCGGCTGGTCGTTTTCGATCACTATACGTTCTTTTAGAGTCTCTGAATTGACGAAATGCCCATGCATGTGTTTTTCGAACTCACTGTCCAAGTTCGCCATTAATTTTGGAGTCGGGCTGAAAATCTCTGTTGCGCCCGTGGTGGTTTGTTTGGGTACCGAAATAACGTCGTCGTATTTAAGTGTAACCGGCTTTCTCATGAAAGGTTTCTTTGGGTAATGAATCGGAACGAGAACGACTTTTTTTGGGCCAACTGTCGCCGTGGTTTTTGCCATAACTTTTCTGATGATTTCTTCGGTGGTGATCGGCTCGAAAACCAAGGGGGGGAGTGTGGCTTTTGAAGCCCTCATCGTTGGTTGAATATCGTTTGTTTTGATTACCACAACTTTGGAAGACTTGTCGATTACTTCATTAATTCGTGGAGGGAGGACAGTTTTGTTTTTAGGCGGTTGTAGTTTGGTTGTTACAGGTTCAATGGCGGCTGTTGGTATGATTGTTTCCAGTGTTGACTGTCTGGTAATAGGTTTTGGAACTTCTGTCGTAATAGGCTGTTGATTGGTTCTACTGTAGTTTTCTGATGTTGTGCTGAAGTATTTAGTGCTCCAATCGTCAGTGGCACCTACAGAAACATGTATTTTCTTTAATTTCATTTATTTATCAGCACTTTCAGCTAAAAAATTTGATGGTTCCAGTAAATTGAGTATAATAACTGCAAACTGTTAATTTATAATTAGGAAATTAGATGCTTTTTTTTGTAAAATTTTTAACACACCTGTTGATTTTTACTATTTCCACTACAGAACTTTTAAATAATGTTTCTTATGGTTCTTAGAATGAAACTCTAGATTTAATTGGGTCAACAAGATTACCTACTATAAAATATTTCGTTTATTATGCTGATAAAGATTCATAAGTCTACTTGTCTATGACACCTACCTGCTATACATATTGCCATATAATCTGGACAACAAGTGTTATTTAACACACAGTTTTCATCACAATCACAGCTAATTTGATATCCATCTTGAACAGTAGAAGATGCATTGCCACATCTATTCTCGCATGATTCAATGATAGGGTAAGTTTCAGAATATACTGGTTCCCTGCAATTAGAAAATGGATTTTTACAATTTAAGCTGCACAAGAAAAGCACCTAATAACGTTTTTATCAGTACAATTATTATCTTATCTCAGGCAAATTTTGTGACAAACTATAAACAGTTTTTTGCAAAATGAATTCCTTTTATACTCTTGATTGTTTAAGTAGGTATTTTTTTAAAATAAGTAAATGAAAAGTAATAATTCATTTTCACAGACATAGCTGAAGATCGCAAATTGTGTTTCCAAAATAAAGATGAATTAAAATAGCTATTTGACGTTGGTGACTTTTTTAACCAACAAAAATTGTCCAATACTTGCAGAATAGCAAATGCTAGTTTTAAAATTTAATATCACAACTTACGTTGTTGTTTCCAGATCTGTCTGAGTGCAATTTTCGATGATCTTAACATCATCTATAGCAATGTCACTAACATAACTCGAGCCTCTCACTCCTTCAATAACAATCTGCAGAAGAAACATTTTCTTTATAACACAGCAAATAGTGTCTTGTAATGCCACATCTTCATTATTAAATTAACTATCTACGTTTCACTTGCCTGGAAGTCTTGATCTATGATCCCGAGATTGTGGAATCCTTTATACCAATTATCGCCCTGGTTTCCCGATTTTGAAAAAAATGCCGTGGTAGGGTCAAGCTGCCAAGAATCCTTAATTTTGTGGAGGTACACTCTGAGAGTCCCTATACTGCGTCCGTACATGTGATAAAAGAATTGGAAGCAGGTGTCAGTCTGCGTGGCATTGTATACTGGAGATATCAGACGAGCTGTGTCGTTTTCTGAGCGAGACGACGACTCTATGTACATGTAGTAGCCTAGGAAATATAATAATAAACACCTGGATTAATGCCAGTGAAAAAATGAAGAATTAGAACCACCGAACACATTAAAAACAGTCAAGGGTGCTAAGTCTAGAGAACAATATGGGTCACTAAGCTTGGAAAATACAGTGTCTGCCATTACATTGGTATTCTTCTGTATATACTTCATTATTTATTGTAGAAAAAAGTGCAAAAAACAAACTCCTTCTATTCTCAAGATAAAAATGTTTTCGTTTCTATCTATCTACTCTTGTATTTTAAAGGAACATATTATTGCTTTTTGAATTGATGGCCATGGTTACGGCGTTATTTTGCATTTTTTTGAAAAAATTGATGTTTGTAGCATACTCAGTCTTGACTATATCTTGTAAGGTAACATGCGGTTTTCATCATTCAACAGAACATTAAAAAATCAACCAAAATGGATTAAAAAACATTTATAAGTAAAATAAAATAAAAAAATTATACTGTTTTTTTACTGAAATTTTCGATAGCCAAAACAATTTATTTTACTGTTGTGGACATCATATTCAATTCAGCAAACTCAGGTTATATACTACATTATTTTTTCACTACCTAGTCACTGTATTATAGCGAAAAAAGGAAAGTGTAATATAGAAAATACATAGCTAATTCAGTATTAATATAATCAAAATAAAATTCAACTTTATTTAAAAAAGTCGAGTTATCCATGATCCAATTTTCTGAAAATCAAAAGAGCAATGGCGGACTTTGCCAGACAATTGAATACAAATTGCCGAAAACTGCTTATAAAAGACCTTACCTCCTTGTCCAAAGCCTTTGGTGTGATCATAACTAGGTCCAGTACCAACATGGCCACTGGGTGTACTGAACTGCATTCTCCTCCAGTCAAAATCATGGTTGACATCATGCAACCATCCACATAGATCCTCACGTTCGAAGTCACATTCGTAGGCAGGTTTCATATTCGACTCTAAGGTGTTATTGCGTCAGAAGATTAATTTATAAATACGTTCATTTTATGTTATATTATAAATAAACCTAACATAAAGCTAGTACAATAATACAAAAGAAAAATACTTCAAAAACTAATTGTTCAACACGAACGTACAACTCAAAATTAACAAAATAACAACAACAGTAACATGTTACTCAGAGCACCTAATATACATTAATAAACGAGATCTAATAACCTAAAGTGATTCAAGAGATCAAATAATCTCAATAATTATACTCCTGGTTTTTGACACATGCAGTTTGAAGCTAAATGTTGTTCTACTTCTGCAAGAGTTTTATTTATTTTTGTTATTGCCACATCTAAATTACAATCTGTTTTGATAAGTAATGTCTAATCCACAAACAAATTTATAAACTCACAACCAACAAACAAATTAATATCATTATCCGACAATAGCACTTACTTATGCAACTAGGTAGGTTTGAACTCCATTGCTTCCCGTCACAGTAACTAATATTGGACCCCCTCAATTGAAAATCACTGACGCAGAAAAAATTCACCACTGCTCCCGCATGGGATTTGTAAATAAACCCGTTTGGTAATGACTTCACTTCTGGACATGTTGGACCTATATAAAAGAAATTGAAGTAGACAAATGTTGTGAAAGGCCTGCAACTCAAGAAATGCACGAAAAAAAATAACTTTTACTCCAAAATATCATGCTTGGGTTAAACACATCCGAGTTGCATTCCCTCTGACATGAGAGCATGTTTTACTTACGGACACACCTTGGAATTTCTGTATCCCACACTCCTCTAATGCACGTACTAAACTTATCGCCGGCTAACGTGAAACCAACATTACAAATAAACTTAACAAAACGACCTCTTTGTCTGTAGCGCACCCTGCCGTGTGGTATTTGTACAGCAGGGCATTCTGGAATAAAAAAAAATAAGAAAAAGATGGAGATATATAAAATAACAAAATAAAATAAATTTTGACAGACAATTTCTATAAACTTGCCATAGAATTAAATTTTTTGTGTCAGGATTCCATAGCTCTTGTACTAATAAAACTAGGACTTCGTTTATATACAGGCTTATACACAATTAAATCATAATTTGTGTTTTTATAAAACGAACTTACTATATGTTGGACAACAATTAGATATTAAAAACAATTTCCAGTTATTCACTTATTTGAATATTTAAAACTATCGTATATCTTCAGAATACAAAACTTATTTGCACTTTACTAATTTCAAATGGTAGAGTACCATATAGTACTTACACACAAATATTAAGATATGGAAAAAATCATTCTAACATTGTCAAAATTACAGTTATTCAAAACAATGACCACACTGAAACAAAAAACTACCTTCAAACCAGCAACATAAACAAATTAGCAAAAACTATTTAAATTACAAAATTTTGATTATTTAAGACATAATATACACAATTTACAAATAATTTAATTCAGACAATTTGCTACAAAATAGAATGATTTTTATTGCTTACAGTGGCATAGTTTTTGTATTAAGCAATTTGGAGGATTGCACCCAGTTGATTTCCAAAAGTGTTCAAGAAAAGAAATAATTTTAAAAATCTGTGAATAAGTCAACAAAAAAGATGATGGTGTAAATAGAAATAAGGGATAAATCGTCTGAATATGTAGCTTTTCTAAAAATTTGAGAGAAAAGAGAACTTTTGTTCTAGATCTTGTTGATTTGCTGTAAAAAAACAAAAACGTAAGACGAGATGAAAACGAGTGTTTTTTTTCTAAAATGGTAATGAAGAATCGAGCTAAAAATAGAGTAGCTAGTAAGTTTACTGTCAATTATTACAATATTTTATTGAAAATTATAAAACACCTTCAGAAACTGGAAGTGTACAGTATCTTAATAAGGTTGTTATTAAGCTATAGATTCGCATATTTAGGTATAGCGTTATTTTGTACTTAGCTTGTACAAAACTAAGATCAACTGAGAATTAATAACTATTCGAAATATGTACTGACACCTATTGATTCATAATGGAAAATACATGATTCTGTCAACCTGTTCATCTTCTGTGTATCTACAAAAATTACTGATCTATCATTTTATCGACTCAAGTCCAAATTTATCACTTTCGATGCAATATTAAAATTATGTGCAAATAATCAAAAACGTATTCAAAATGGTAAATTTATGTGATGCACTATAAGTTAATCGGTGCTATTTTTTTCTTACAAAAATTGAATTTCTGAGTGGAAAAAAAAAGTAAGAAAAAGGTTTTGACAATTTTTTTTTCACTAAAATAAATTAATAAATACACCCATAAAGTATTATTTATGTTGCTACATGTTTTTCCCAACAAGTAAATAATTCAAGAAAAGGTTACAATTTACTAATAATGAATACCCTATAATCAATAGATCTTTTTTGTCCAAATTTGCCGAAATTTGGTCATAATTATTCTTGACAATGCTTGTAAAGTGCCAATGTTGAGTATCTTATACAAATAGCTTTGTGAAAAAGCCAGTTAACCTTTAAATATTCGCATATCCTGAATGGGCCGTCAAAAGTAAGATCAAAAATAAACTAAAAGCAAAAAAGAATAATGTTGATTCACTTGCTACTACAATTATAATTCTTTAATATGCGAGAAATATACAGTGCTTCGATGATTAACATGTCACCAAAAAATATCCATAACTCTGATATTAACTGAATATTTTTTGGTGGTGTGGTAACTATATCCCTCGGAGCAGACATCATTAACTGATGTAACACCAATAAAACTGTCGTTTCTCATTGGGACCTATTAAATTAAACGTTTTGCATGAAGATGTTTATGGAAGTTTATTTATTCATTTAATATTTACATTTACTATTTGTATTTTGATACAGCATCGTTTTTATAGATCATATTATACACCAATTAAGCAGGGTATGTAGTTTATTGACAATAATTTGAAACCCAAACAAATGAAAACGAGAAATACTAGAGGGCAATCCGTATATACAGTTTCTATTTTTAATTTTGGCAGTAGTAGCTGTGAGACGTGTAAACAGTGGCTATATTTGATACCCATGCTAATTAGAGCAGTAGAGTGCCAAACACCTGTTACAAAAAGAGCTACAGTATATCGAACAAGACAAAACCGACTTCAAATATCATATTTTAGTTGCTAAAAAAACGTCTTACTGTTAGGAAGTAATCCAAAAACCCCATGGTCCGCAGCAAAGTGCAATACAACGAGTAACAACGCGAATTTCACCATCTTCCAACCCCTGTTTCATTATTTCAACATTGAATAACGTACTGAAGCGTGGACAACGTATTTTTCGAACTTATCTCAAACGCCAGCTCCTAACATCCTGAGGAAGCAAGATATCCCACAGGAAGCCCTAATCAGCCAGCAGATTTGCCGTTCATTGCAACCTGTTATCTCTTCCAGCAAATCTATTATTTCCCGATAGGAAAAACGCGCAAAACAATAACAAAGAATTGGGATTAAGATTTTGAACGCCCGCCCAAAGTTACCCCGCTTTATCTACCGGACACACCGCTAGATGGCACGCGTACAGGTGCAATATCTATTTTTAACCTTCTTATTCATTTTCATATCACTTTGGTTTTCGTTTTCGGACTTTTCGGTTTTCTTGTGTGTCGGGGTGTAGTTTGGGTGTCTGATTACGTTATTTTTTGGCCGCTGTACAAGTTTTCGCGATTCTTACCTGGGCGATATCCGAAAAGGTAGCATTTGTTTTGGTGACCTAAAAACGACCATTCTTGGTTTTGATTTCTTTTTTTATGAAAACAAGATAGAGTGAAAAATGCCTGTGTTCCACACGAAAACGATAGAATCTATTTTAGAACCAGTTGCACAACAGGTAAGTTGATTAAAGATGTTAAACAACTGACTTAGTCACACATTTTATATTTAGAACATCTCTTTTATTAAAGCGGTAGCAATTTGTACCGTCTTGTCAACATTCCGTGTAAAACTAGCATTATATCATTTATCTTATCTAAAAATCCGGAATTTCCTCTTCCGGTTGTGCAAATTTCGCAATTTAAATTCCATACACAGTAGGCGTGGTCATTTTGACATTTGTTACGCTATTCGTATCTTCATTAATCTTTTTTGGACGTGTGAATGAAACAATTGCACATCGCCACTGTTTTTCCCCGACAGGTGTCGAATTTCGAAAAATTTTGTAACATCAAGTGGGTCGGACCAAATAAGGTTATGTTACCGCCTTTAAAGCAGTTTTATAACTATTTCATTGAAACCTACTTTTTATGTTAATGCCAATGAATTATGCTGTGGTATTGACACCACAGACTACCCACACTAAAGGGTTTGGCCACAGATGCACAGTTTTTTTTGTTAATTCATTCACACTCGTCGGAAAAATAAAGTTCATTGAATTTTTTTTGCACATATACAAAAATGTTGCTTGTATTACCCTATCCCTATTTTTTCTAACATGTCTTCAAACACAGCTCGTCACGAATATACTTAAACAGTACGATTCAGTGATTACAGATGATATAAGTCATCATTATCCTTGTTTTCCCAGGTATCTAGGCTAGTGATACTACATGAAGAAGCCGAAGATGGAAATGCCATGCCCGACCTTGAACAACCCGTTAGGGTTGTTAGCAATGCAGTCTACAACCTTATCAAGGTATAAAAATGTTTTTCATGTTCTATCTGTTACGATAATTTGACTGTTCAATGTTTATATTGATAAGCAATAAAGTAACACAAATACAATTAAAGTTGAATGAGTAAATTTTTCTGTAATTAAGATTGATTAAACGGTATAATTAGCTAGGCATGAAACCCCAACACATATTTTTTAATATTCCATTCATTGGTGGAATTGTTTCTTGATTATTTATGTATTCTTTGAAAAGATTCACTTGAAAAAGAGTTGTAAAAGTGTGCAGCCATTTTTACTGTTTCCTCTCTGTTTTTATTAATTAATACCACAAACAAAACAGAATATGACTTGAAACAGATAGTGACATAGTTATGGAAAATTATTGTGTACTGTTAATCTAAGAATGTTTTTATTGTAATTAGCAGTGACAGCATCTAAAACATAATATAATATAAAATTATATCAGCTTCTAAAATATTATTACACTTCTTTACTATATCATCACAAAAAGTTTTCACATTTTTTGTTTATTTTCAAACAACACTAAATTATTCAATTTTTGAGACATTTTTAAGGGTTTCGAATTAGACACATCAAAAGCAGACAACAGAAAAATTTATATACTTACACCTTTACCTTTTTCTAATTAGTGTTCAATTAAAAAAAAAGTTATGAACCGTAATTTTATGTCAGCATTTTTTCACTTCAGGTATATTTGTTATGGACATTAATAAACTTTATAACCAAAGTATTGTTTTAAATGTTAAAAATGTAACAACCCTATTTTTGCTCATGCAATATGAGTCACGAAGTTGACTTCCATTTTGTTATGTAAATATAGAACGATTGTTTTTTTTTCTGTGGTCTAGGTCGGCAAAGAGACCATCAACATGTCGGATGACCCCATACTTAGACAGGACATGCCCGCCGCTCTGGTCAGAGTCGAAAAMTCTTCGAAATTACTCGAGGAAGCAAGTGCAATGCTTAAACAAGATCCATACAGCGGTCCAGCCAGGAAAAAGCTCATAGAGGGCAGCGGTGGTATCCTACAGGTAACTGTCATTAATGTCAAAATTACGGATAAATCTATTAAAGATACTGAACAAATCATTCTGTAGCGTCTGTGTTTTTGTCAACAAATTCAAGTTTTTATAGATTAATATAGGTATAGGTTATAGGTTTTTACGGTTTTTTTAACACATACAAGCACCCTGTCAATGTATCAACAACCTATAAACATCAAATTTTCCAAAAAAATTTACCAAACGGACCAATAATTGCAGTACTTAATTTATCTAAAGACTACACATACCTGTAAGCTGCTGCCATCTATCAGTCAAATTTGAAACGCCTATCTACAGAGACCCATTCTTGTAGCCTGACAGGTGGCTAAGAACATTATCCTTAATAAAGCTATCTGTAGTCGTCACAGTGTTGTCAATTGTTGACTTTGTTCTTAGGCAACATCTGCTCTGCTTCTCTGTTTTGACGAATCGGAAGTTCGCAAAATAATCCGCGAATGCCACCGTGTCCTCGATTATCTCGCGGTGACAGAAGTCATCGAAACAATGGAAGAACTCGTCCAATTTCTGCGGGACCTGAGTCCCTGTCTCAGCAAAGTTTCGCGAGAAGTCAGTGCCAGAGAAAAGGAACTGACCCACCAAGTCCATTCCGAAATCCTGGTTCGATGTTTGGAACAAGTGAAAACCTTGGCCCCCATTCTGATATGTTCGATGAAAATCTACATCCACATAGTGTCTCAAGGAGGAAAGGGTGCCGAAGAAGCTGCGGAAAACAGGAACTATTTGGCACAGAGGATGTCCGATGAGATCAACGAGATTATCAGGGTGTTGCAGCTGACCAGCTACGATGAGGAACAGTCGGATCTGGATAACTTGACTGTGTTGAAGAAGCTGCAGAATTTGATACAGAACAAGCTGAATGCTGCCAATGACTGGTTGATGGTAAGTCTATCTTCAGCAAAAATTAGATTGCCTTCGACAGTCTCACATTTATATAGTTAATCCGCGATACCTCTAACTGTTTCGGTGTCTTCTTTTCATATTGTGATAGCTTGCTTCGTACCTAATAATTAATCAGTTAATTACAGAATTAACTCAAGGTGGCTGTGCGAAGAATTTACAAGTTTTGATGAAATTAAACAGAATTTGAATACCTGAATTAGTTTTCTAAATACGTAATGTTAAACAGCAAAAAAAAATTTTTTTAGTCATCTAATACTATACAGATTTTGAACATCTACTACATTTTGAACCTTTTACCGCTATCAAAAACTATACAGAAAAGACCTAAACAAAACATACTTTTTGTATGATTTATCAGTTATTGAATACTAATGGTGAATATCTCTACTAATTTTAAAGATATGGAAAATTAACCTTTCCTTTTTAGTTTTTTTTGCTTGTAACTTTTAAGGTAACAAAGAAAATAATAACTATTCGACTCAAAATAAAACAGTTACTGGATAAAAGCTTTTAATATTTACGTTAATTTATGACCTAAAGAAATCTAAAAACGTTTGCATTTTTTAAGTTTTTTTTTGGACACTATACATTACAAAATTCTGAGCTCCAGCAAGTTTGGATACAAATTTTGAATGCCTATGAAATATCTGAGAGGAATAAAAAAATATAAATATATAATAAGCAAAAATATTTGTACTAGTTGTCACGATACAGAGCTGGAACTGAAAAAGTTACTGGTATTTTTCAGGTTTTTTGCCTATAATTTGGGATTGGATAGAAATTTTCAATTTTTGTATTACTTTGTGAAATATGGAGCGTGAACCAAGAAATGACTGTTCCTTTTGATTTTTTTTTAACTTTTAAACTAAACTAGAGAAAGTAACTTAGCACCCAACAAAGCATTAGTGAAAATTTTGATTATCTGAACTTTTTTTTTTTTGAGATATTTAGTAAAAACTGAAAGATTTTCGCTTATAATTTAGTGTTCTAATAACTGTCAGACATCCAAAGATGCAAAGTCTTTAGTTMTACAAGAAAGTGCAAACATACTTGAATATCTACTATTGTTTTATCAAACAAAAAGCCAAAAAGTGGCAGTTCCTTTTGAAAAATTATATATAATGTTCATAGTAAACTAAAAAAAAATGTTAAGCAAAATTCTAATGCAATAAAGCAAAAATTGAAAAAATGTATTCCTTTGAGTGTTCATGTTCTCTTCTCTGTTAAGCAGTATTGAAGCATCTTTTTAAACTTGTTTAATCACTAGTAATTAAATAAAATGTTGACAGTCGAGGATATTAAAAAATGCCAGTCACGGTAGGTGAATTATAGTAGCAGTTTGTATTTTCAGCTAATCTTTAAAACCAAACAAGTACAAACATTTGTTTCTCGACATATTAGACTTTTAGTTTCAACAACTGTGAGATAACAGTGAATGTTAATGTGTTTAGAACTGCATACACTTAGCATGAGATTTCAACAATTCCATTGATTTTATAACTTTTGCCATCTATATGTCATTTGCTATTTCATTGTTTGTCGATAGGACCCCACAGCAGTGACGGGAGGCGTTGGAGAAAAATCCCTTCGTGCAATCATCGACGCTGCAAAAAAAGTCGCCGAAAGGTAAGGATGAAACTGGTTGTCCACAAAACTAGACAAAAATCTTGAACAAAATATCCATTTTGGACACTAACATTTTTTTCTCAGGTGTTTACCAAACGATGCGCAAAAAATCAACAAGCTATGTTCTGAATTGACGACGATGACGGACGCTCTGTGCGAACTGCGACAGAACGGGAAGGGAACTACGCCTCAGGCCGAATCCCTGGCAAAGGGCATCAAAGATAAGCTGGGCGATCTACAACAGGCCGTCCTTAATGCCGTCGTTGCCGTAGATAAAGCTGGATTACAACAGGCGGCTCATACAGTCCAGGGACGGTAGGGGGATGATTTTAACGTTCTTTGGCCAAACTTTTTTTTTAATAGTCATTTTCTTCTGGTGCTTGTTTTAAATACGCTTATTTTTTGCTAGTGTTGTGTGTCTTTCTCTTTTTGGTAAAAAAATTGATGTCATTTTTAATTTAATTGTGTTTAGAATGGAACAAGCTCGTAAATGGTTATCCAATCCAGGACATGATGATAAAGGTTTGGGCAGAAGAGCTATAGCCCTTATAGTAGAAGAAGGACGAAAGGTGAGTACTATTTTTAAAATAATATATCCTGTTTTGTACATTTAAAAGGGTTTTGTACACAAGTTTTATTACATTAGAAAGAGAAAGTACCTAGTACAAATACAGAGGAGCAACATTTGATTTCCATTTTCAATTTGCGCTTATAGTTACTTTTGTTTAACTTTGGATTATCTGTTATTGATTTCACATGCCGCTTGGAGGTCACACAGCTGCAAAGTATACTATTAAAAATTTTACGGCCGTAGGAATTAGATACAACTGCATTGCAAACATATTAGAATATCCAAGGTCCTTTCAATTACACTTAATATCGTCTAATGTACAGTTTAACTGCTATAAACAAATTGGTGGGTTACAGTTCAAACAGTCAGTGATTAAATATAATGACTGGATAGATAAATTGTTGTTTTGTTTAATTTTATAACAATTTTAATGCCAAAAATGACAGACACAAAATAGTTATTAGGGATATTATTGTAGGTAATACTTGTCCATCAATGTATTTTATAAGATATATAATTTTATAAGGGTTTTATAAAATTTTAGATTGTTGATTGTCTATCTCATATGCTGTAAGAAAGACTACAGCAAATAACAGTTATGTTATATATATTATAATATAACACATTCTTCGACATTGTTTTTTACACCAATATGTTTACAATTTAAAAAAATGTTAATGTCATAAAATTAAAATATTGCCGATGATTGATATTATACAGGGTTTTCTACAAATATTGAATGTTGCTGTGATTTATTTAGTTTTGAAACATTAAGGCACACAGTAACAACTGTCTGTCAAAGTTTTACTAACAAAGTTTAAATATTAAAGAAATTCTTGAAGTAAAATAATGTAAAAGTAACAATTAGCTTTTGATAGTTTATATAAAGAAAATAATTTTTTTCAGGTTTGATTGCTTTCACAGGCTGGATATGTCTATTAAACGAGATGTACTGGTCTTGAAATTATGAAAGTAATGAAAGACCACTGTACAACAAAAAAAAATATAGCTTGTAGCTAATAAAAAGTAAAAAACTTGCACTTAAAAAACTGCAAGATTTAAAATTTGCAGCTAAAAAATTGCAAGGGCCAAACTTCCAGCGTTGATTGACGTATCCCAAGAATACGTCAATCAACGCTTCCAGTCAGTAAAAATTACAGGTTCAAAAGTTGCAGATTTACAAATAACAGCTAAAATATTATACATTTGCGATTTTTGCCGGTGCAGTGTTAATAACAATAAAAGGAAGTAAAAGTATTATTAAAGGAAATGAGTTATAATTGATTTACATGAAAAATGCTTAAATTTATTTCACATAGCATTGTTTTGTTATCAATTTTATTGGTTTACAAAAATATCAATTTTTTTTAATAAAAAGATAATGCCCTAATGTAAAAATTATTATATAATTGCTAACCTAAATTATTTAAAGGAGCCAGAATTTTATTTTAATTTACTTTTTTTGAGCTGCATTTTAATTTTTATCAACAGGTGGCAGATGGTTTACCAGGCGTCCAAAAAGCAGAGATCCTCCAGCTGTGCGATGAAGTCGAAGACCTATCTCGCAAACTGGCGGACCTCTGTGCTGCCGGTAAAGGTGACAGCCCCGAAGCCCAAGAGATCGCCAGAAAACTGGCGCAGAAACTGAACGAGCTCAAAGAGCGCATCAACAACGCCGTCGTGAACCGCGTAGTGGAAGATTTCATCGACATAGTTACCCCGCTGAAGCAGTTTACTGAAGCTGTAAGCCTCTCAACACTAAAAGAAATGCATATATAATTTTTTTTAATATCTCTTAATCTCTTAAAGGTGTTGGCGCCAGAGGGTACACCAAACCGCGAGCAGAACTTCTCAGATAAAGCGCAAAACTTGCAGGCTTTCTCCAACAGAGCTGTCAAAACTGCGAGGATGGTCGCAGCTAGCAGTAGCGGGGGTAATAAGAAACTGGCCGAGGCTTTGCAGAGTGCTTCAAACCAGGTAAAACCCCATAAAAACCTATAAGAATTTTAAATGAACACCTGTTGAGTTTAAGTTTCTAGTTCTTTTGTTTTGCCGATTTCTTAGGTTGAAAGCTTGACCCCTCAGCTGATCTCTGCAGGCAGCATCAGATTGAACTATCCCTCTTCAAAGGCAGCTGACGAACACTTTGAAAATTTGAGGCAGCAGTACGCTGATAACGTGTCCAAACTGAGAAATCTTTGCGATGAAGCTATTGATTCTGCGGATTTCATCAAAGCATCAGGTGAGTTAAAAAACCGCTGCAAATTGAATCAATACTTCCATATTCAATTGTTAAAATGACATTTACGTTTTTATTTTTTATACTATAGGATTAGTAATTAGGTTTTGGGCATTTTTTTCTCTCTACACATTTTTTCTAAGACAAACAGTCCTCGTGATATTAGCAAAAATATGTATATAAATTTTAAAATCGGTTTTTCCCAAGTAACTCGAAAATTATTAACTTAACAAAAAATTACAAGAGTGCTTTCTGGTCAGAAATTTGATTTTCTATATAATATCAAAATTTAAAAAAAATCGTACGAGCAGGGACCAAAATAGGTTTTTTGGAAATATTTGTGTCAAAATTTTGAATAAATTTTCTAAGACACTTTTTGTGAGAAATTTTATTTACTATCTGATGGCATTTTCATTTTTTGAATATATTAAATATATACGGAGATATTTAAGAAAAATCGTTTTCTTTAAGTGACTCTTTTTTGCTAATATCTTCTAAACAGTTTGCTGTACCGAAAATTTATAAGAGCTAATAATACTCGCAGTTATACTACTACTCACATACTAAAACGAAAAAAATATAAAAATATAAAAATTTGCAAAAAGGGTAGTTACCCCCCTTCCCGATACCCTACTTACCCCACAAACAATAGGTCTCTTTGAGTAGTTGAGATTTATACGTTTGCCAAATTTCAAGTTCATAGATTAAGTTATCGTGTCTACAAACAATACCACAGACACACAGACTTACATACACACAGCCAAGAAATTTTTTTTGCTCAAATTATGTTTTTTTGTGTTTTTGACCATTTTAAAGCGAATGAGCAAATAAAAGTTTTTGACAATTTTTTTCGCGATACAATACTTCCAATCTGTTGGATGTGGAAGTAAAAGAAACACAAAATTTGCTCTCGTGCATTTTATGACGTTTATTTTCTTGTTTCTTCAGAGGAACAAATGAAGAAACACACCTTCCTCTGTGAAGAAGCCATCAAGAACAGACAACCGCAGAAAATGGTCGATAATACTTCAGCCATCGCTCGTTTGGCCAATCGTGTTTTGCTTGTCGCTAAACAAGAAAGTGACAATTCCGAAGATCCACATTTCATCGATGATGTCAATCGAGCTTCGGAAGCTCTGCAAAACAGTAAGTAAAAGTTTCGTTAATCGTGCATTTTTAAATTAAGTGTTTATAATGAGGTAAAATTTATTCGAGCCAAACTCTAACTGTAATATGGCTGGAGGTTTCTTTTTTTTTCAATTTCGCTTTAGGTGTTCCACCAATGGTTCAAGACGCAAAACAGGTTGCCATCAATCCTGCAGATGGTAACGCCGTATCAAGATGGAGAGAGTCCAACAAAGCTGTAAGTCAATCTTTTTTATTCCCCAAAAAAAATCTCCCCCTTTTGCAATTATTTTATTGGTGAATACCCGGTATTCAAGAGTTGTAAAGTCCAGCGAGATGGGTGGGTACTTTCAAACAATTTGGTACCTGTTAATTATTTACAAAAATTAAGTATTGTTGTGACTAAATATCTCTCTTTTGTAGTCAGTCAGCTCTGATAATATAGAAATAGCTAAAAAAAATGGTTAGTTTACTTATTTTCACAAATTTATATAGTCTCTTCATCTTCCATTCCATTTTTACATGTGATGGTGTACTGAAAACTTTTTCAGTTATCTCTCAACCTGAATACAACAATATAAAATTAATCAGCTCTAGTTTTTCATTCCTAATTATATATCAGTAATTTTTGGTAGTTTTTTTATTTCAATAAATTTTACTGTAGGTCCTTGATTTGCTATAGTGCAGGAAATTTCTTTATTGACTACTGCACGTCTGTGAATAGAACACTTAAAAGGAAGTAATTGATTTTCATCAAATTTATAGCATTCTTCTATTATTTAAATTTAAAAAAATTCCTTTTTTCTAAATAAGGTGTCATAACTCATTGGAAATATAGACATTTACATTTTTATTTCTTATACTATACGATTAGTAATCGTGTTTTGAGCATTTTTTTCTCTCTACACATTTTTTCTAAGACAAACAGTCCTCGTGATATTAGCAAAAATATGTATATAAATTTTAAAATCGGTTTTTCCCAAGTAACTCGAAAATTATTAACTTAACAAAAAATTACAAGAGTGCTTTCTGGTCAGAAATTTGATTTTCTATATAATATCAAAATGTTAAAAAAATCGTACGAGCAGGGACCAAAATAGGTTTTTTGGAAATATTTGTGTCAAAATTTTGAATAAATTTTCTAAGACACTTTTTGTGAGCAATTTTATTTCCTATCTGATGGCATTTTCATTTTTTGAATATATTAAATACATTCGGTGATATTTAGGAAAAACCGTCTTCTTTAAGTGACGCTTTATTGCTAATATCTTCTAAACAGTTTGCTGCACTGAAAATTTATAATAGCGAATAATACTCGCAGTTATACTACTAATCACATACTAAAAAGAAAAAAATAAAAATTTGCAAAAAGGGTAGTTACCCCCCAATTTTGCCTCCTTCCCGCTACCCTACTTACCCCACAAACAATAGGTCGCTTTGGGTAGTTGAGATTTATATGTTTGCCAAATTTCAAGTTCATATATTAAGTCTTTCGAAAGTTATCGTGTCCACAAACAAAACCAGACACACAGACCAGAAATTTTTTTTGCTGAAATTTTGTTTTTTTTGCGTTTTCGACCATTTTAAAGCAAATGAGCAAATAAAAATTATGAAAATTTTTTTCGTGATACAATACTTTTCCGTTGGATGTGGAAATAATTAGCACTCATTTGCAAAATTGCGACATCTGTTCTAATTGCATCAAAATGTACTACCCAAACTTTATCAATGACAATTTTCATTCTAATAAGATGAAAGAAGTGTATTTTTAAAAAACAGTTGTTGGAAAATTTATTATAGAAATGGAATGTTAAGCTTTTATTTTTTGTATATGTTATTTTATAGTTGCTGAAWGSAGTGGGCCAAGTCCGAAAGGCAGTTCAGATAAACCCGGAGCWACCACCGCTGCCAGATATAAATTCCCTGAACCTGGGTAAGTACCCACGACAACGAGAAAAAAAAATCTGTACATATCGTCCCCGAAACTTCCCTAACCCCAGATGCTTTGTAGAAAGCCCACCGTTTAACACTAATACCTTTACTCGTTCCAGAAACAGTGCCGCCACCGCAATATTTCACGGAGAAAGGTACAAAGTTGCTAGGGTCTGTCGCTTCTCCGCTCTTTTTGTTTTCTTTTCAGCCAGTTTAACTCTTTTTTTTTCTCTCTGTAAATAATCTGTGTAACAGCACGCTTGGCGCTGCAAGATGTGTCACTTTTGTAGTTGGCGAGCCGCTAAGGCAAACTCCAACCCCCAACTCGGGGCTTATGCCGTCGAGTCCGTCTCCCTACCACGGCGGGAGGGCCAGTCCACTGCCTAAGTGGGCCAGAGGTACCGTTTATTTGGTTATACACGAGAAACATTTAGATATTGTCATGGCAACAGTAAAGAATTTGTTACGAATTACTTTCAGTTAATTTCTTGAAACTCACTATAAAAAAAATTAGCGTTTTGTATATACAGGGTGGGCCAAGCGAACGTATTTCTTCCATAACTCCACAACTATTGAAAATATGAAAAACTTTTACATATAAAAGTGATCCAGGTTTATATACTGTATATTGTAATAATATTTTTGAAAACGCTTTACTTCCGGTTACACCGGAAACGCATACCAACTTCCATATTTTAAATAGAACACCCCGTATATTTTTACATTTTTGCATTCCTTGTAGAATTTTAAGGTCATTTTGTATAACATACCATACCTCTAAAATGTACAGTTTTTGAGAAAATAAGCGCTAAAGCCGCCATTTTAAATATCTTCCGTAATAAGACACCTAAAAGACTGTGGTTTGCGTGCCACATAAGTTAAGAAGATGGCCAATCATTTACTTCTTCTAACAGTGTTATTACTTTTAAATTGAAATTGATACATTGGTTGCCATGTGAAATATTTCAAACTGCGATAAGTCAATTTTTTTAAATGGAACATGCAACTTTTTTTTATACCAACAGATGCAAAATTAAATTATCTTTAATTTGATATAAGGTTGTCTGAATCTATTACTAACAGTTTTCCAACAATTTGCATATTTCTGATTTTTCTTTTTGACATGAAAAAACAATCACTCGCGATTTTAATCTAAAAAATCAGAAAAATGCAAATTGTTAAAAACTGTTAGTAATAGATACAGACAATCATATATCAAATTAAAGATAATTTAATTTTGCATCTGATGGCATAAAAAAAAGTTGCATGTTCCATTTAAAAAAATTGACTTATCGCAGTTTGAATATTTCATATGGTAACCGATGTATTAAGTTCAATTGAAAAGTAATAAACCTGCTTGAAGACGTAAATAATGGGTCACTTTCTTAACTTACGCGGCACGCAAACCGCATTCTTCTAGGTGTCTTGTTTTGGAAGATATTTAAAATGGCGGGGAGCGCTACAAACGATTTCTTGCTTTAGGGCTTATTTTCTCGAAAACTGTACATTTTACAGGTATGGTACGTCATACAAAATGACCTTAGAATTAAACAAGGAACACAAAAATGTAAAAATATACTGGGTGTTCTATTTAAAATAAGCAAGTTGGTATGCGTTTCCGGTATAACCGGAAGTGTACCATTTTCAAAAATATTTTTACAATATGTAGCATATAAAACTGGATCACTTTTATATAAAAAAGATTTTCATATTTTCAATAGTTGTGGAGTTATGGAAGAAATACGTTCACTTGGCCCACCCTATAGAGTTAATGTTCATTTGATGTTAAAAATAGCAACAAAAAATCCACAGAGGAGAAAAAAGTGGCTTTTTTAGCTCTTTTAGCTCTATAGTGATTTTCTTTCTCATGTGAGATTTAAAAAAAATTGATATTGTATAACAATGATTTTTTTGAAATGTTTCACTATCAAATTTGTACGGAACAAGGACTAAAAATTAATATTAGGAAACTAAAGTAGGAAAGATAGAAAACAGAATTGGTTAGTAAATGAATAGCACCATTATTTTCTCTTCTCGTTACATACAAATTAAACTAAATTGTGAAATAGTGGACTGTATTATATTGAAATTAATTATGAGATATATTTGAGTGACAACTTTTTTCTGTTTTTTCAAAACATTTTTTTTATACCAGGCCCCTTCTCAGACAAAAAATTTAAAAACGAATTGGTCTTGTCTGGTGCTAAATTGTCCAGAATGGTTAATTAAGAAATAAGAAACTTCTACTAAGAAATAGAAAAAACCTCAATTCTTTTTATAAATTAACTTTGATTTTGCCAGTTAATAAAAAAGAAAATTTTTTCTGTACTTATACCACAACACCAACACGAACCTCTTTTTAAATTCAACTAAAAACTTCCCCATTTGTCCACGATTTTCGTGTATTAACTTTGTTTTCATCGTCTAGGTGATAAGTCAGATCTACTTTACCAAGAATTAATCCCTAACACTTACCACGAAGAAGGTAATAATAACGAGCACACGTAGCATGAATGTCGTCATCGTATCGTGCATGTGTCTCGTTCGCTTGCATGCTGCTGTTTTTGTGATGGTTGGCAATCATACTTCAAATGGTCTCATTTGAAGCATGATTTAGTGTTTGTTGGATTGCACTTCTAACATGCTAAGTAATGATATCTGAATAACTTTCATGCATATCAAGGAAGGAATTGTTTTATTCCACGGTATATTTCTGAAGATGGTAATTTTGTTTATATTTGTTGATTTGGTGATACTTCATATGGTTGATGCATATTTTATCACTTCCAGTTTTTTATAATTGAACCATATGAAGTATTACGAAACTAGCAGTTTATGTAAATGTTGTCATGTTTTTTTTTTATGCAGACATGTTTTGAGTGAATGAAAACTAGTGTGAAATATAGCCATTTTAGAACTTATTTTCATAATTATATATAAATGCATGTCAAAGAACACTATTGAAAGTTTGCTTCTTTTGCAAGTAATTACATCATGAAACATAATTATGTACAAAAAAATTGTTTATAATTTTTCAAGGTATTGTTTATCTAGTTTATCGTACTGACACAATATAGTAATTTATGCATTTCTCGAAAATAGCTTTTTATTTAATTTAAGGTAAAAATTCTGTTTGTGTTTCAAGTTATGTTTCATCAAGTTGTGTCTTTTGTAAAACTGTCGTATATCCCACATTTTATGAATGGTTCATTAAAATTCATACACTTTGTGCCAGTCATAGTTCATTCTTTTTTTTGTTCTCATAGTGAACTTTTCATTCACACTTTTTGTTCATTCTTGAATGTGCATTAGAAATATCATCGTTCTGCATGGTAAAAAACCGAATTGCGACATTATCGGTGGATCTAACAGTTTTCTATTTTAAAAAGAATCCGCCCCGCCAAGGCCTCCACTACCAACTGGCGACGGCGCTCCATTCAGACCTCCCCCACCAGAAACAGACGATGAGGACGATGTATTCAAAAATGCACCGTTGCCAAGTCAACCTATTATGGTGAGTTCATATACGACAGTAAAAAATTGAATTCCTAAAAGTTTATTGTGCAGAAAAATATGTTTTTAATAGGTGTTTGATGCTCTCTGATGGTGATGTTTGGAATTTGATTTAACTCCCACAATTCTAATATTTTTTAGGTGGCTGCACATAACCTACATAGAGAAGTTCGCCAATGGTCTGCTAAAGACAACGAACTCATCGCAGCAGCTCGTAGAATGGCTATTTTGATGGCCAGACTATCAGAATTAGTGCAAAATGATGACAAAGGTAATGCACACGCAACACCAGAGAAAAATGTCACGAACGACACTAAAAAAAACTGTTCGTACTTTAATKTGAACCCCATWTTTGTCCTTTAGGCAGCAAACGAGAACTGATAGCGACTGCCAAAGCAATCGCCGATGCCAGCAACGATGTCACGAGAATTGCCAAGCAGATTGCTAGGGAATGTACAGACAAACGGATCCGTACGAACCTTCTGCAAGTTTGCGAGAGAATTCCGACAATCGCGACGCAGCTGAAGATTTTGAGCACAGTAAAGGCCACGATGCTTGGGGCGCAAGGTAAAAGATCTTGCTTAATGTCTGATTGTTGCTTCAAAGTTGGTATGTTCTATATTGCTTTACATCATCGTGAGGCACATCGAACACTATATTTGCAGTCTTTAATTTTTGGAATTTTGTCAGAAAATGTCCTGTATATTCCAGGATTTTTTTTCTTTTTTTTTTGAAGTCGTGAAAAAAATTTAAAAGTACTTTTATTGCATACTTGCATTTAAATAATGTTTTTTTTTGTGGAAAGAAAATGCATAAAAAGTTGCTTACCGAATATTAAGAACTACATTATTTAAAAACAATTCTTTATCATTTTACTACATAGTGATTGAGCAAAGGCCGTTACAGATTATACAATTTTAAAATAGTTTGAAATTTTTTTTTAAGTAAGTAATGTAGTTCTTAATTTTTGGTAAAAGAATTATTTTTTATACATCTTTTTACCATAAAAAAATATAAGATTGTTTAAATGCAAGATGACAGAAAACAAATACAGTTTAATTTTTTCATATTGTTCCATCACTTCAATAAAATTGAAAAAAATGGGTGAGTGACACCACATATACCCTTTTTGGAGTAAATAGGCTGTGATAGTTAATAGTGTATATCAATCTTTGTGTGTGCATTGTATTCATCTAGTCAGAATAGCGCATATCGACGACTACTGTTTAGTTTTAAAACACAGAATTGATCAGGAGCTTTTTGGTAGATTTGCTAGTATTTCATTACCATTATAATACTTATAATGCTGTTTTTAGTAAGTCTATATTGTTTCAATATCATATAGGGTAGTCAACAGGAATTCTGATGTTCCCTAGTTATCTGCATTGCATTGTTTGTCTTTCCCAATTCTAAATTTACAGAATGGTTGTATAAAGAAACATTTATTGTCTCAATAAATTTGTACAGCTTGTTAAGATCAACTTTTGACGGATCAGTATCAGATCAAAAATAAAACTCTTATCTTTTGGAGTTCCTCAAGGCTCGATACTTGGGCCACTTTAAATTTAACAATCCTTGGAACTCTGTTGGGGATTTTGACTTGGTTTAACACAAATGACCTAATGTTAAATGTGAACAAATATTCAAGATTTTTTTTATATAGCATCTAAAATTTTTAAAGATCAAGTAATTTGAAATGCCACAGTTACACAAACTAAACCCAGATTTGCAGTGTTTTAAAAATTATATTCTCTTTACAACTTAGAGCAACCTTAATTTTGGAACTGATCAACCCTTTGTAAAAGCATGTTGTTTGTCGTCAATAATATCTACATAAAATGCTTTCAAATAGTTTTGCAAAATTCACTTCTATAGCGACACTTCTATAATTAGTAATATCATTTTTATTGCGTTTTTTAGACACAGGATATATGTTCGTCACTTTTCAGTTATCGGGGAAGGCCCCAACTAAATCAGGTTAAATTAAAAAATAGGTGGCTGAGAAATTCCTGTTCCTGTAGCAACCTTTTTGGGAAACTTACTGTTCTTATTATCACTGAACTTATTCTGACACTCTGACAATATTTATTTCAAATGCACCACACTTTATTGAGACAAATGAAGTAACTTTAAAAAGTTATGTGATCATCCATTTCATTCCTCACGCATTAACGCTTTTTTAACACCCGCTTTCTGTACATTGCTTTCACGCTGCAGGAAAACTTAAAAAAGGTAACACAATAAAACCCCCCACATTTTCAACCTTTTACAATCGCACCGTTACCTATCAGGTTCGGAAGAAGACCGAGAAGCGACGGAGATGCTGGAGGGCAACGCCCAAAACCTCATGCAGAGCGTGAAGGAGACCGTGCGGGCGGCAGAGGGCGCCAGCATCAAAATCCACTCGCAGACGCAGGCCAGCAGATTGCGCTGGGTGCGAAGACCCCCCTGGTACCAATACAATTAGGTCGATGATATGTTGTGTTCAGATTAACGGGACTATGTTGCAATGGTTGGTGGGMAGTGGGGRAATTTTAATTCTTTCTTTCAACTCGAAAAGGAATCTGTAATTGTGTCTTTATTATTTAAAAAATAATTGACAATCACAATCTGGATTTTTCCACTTCCGAACCAACGTTTGAGACACAGATTGTAACAGACTTTAACGACTAATTTTTAAATGTAAATAAGTGTTTGCCATATATTTCTGTTAGGGTGGATAATGCACTAACACAATCATCGAACATACTGTAGCTCTCCGAGGCGCACAGTTAAGCAACGAATTAGACTTGCCTTCGAATGCCTGAATTTTAGACAAGGAGGGGGCGTAGCACAAGATTAAAAGACGAAAAAGACATTGTTTTTATTTTATTATTAAATGCATGAGCTTCCCTATGTGCCACATACCTCATAGTTTATTTCCTCCTAGCGCCCTCTCTTTTAGATTTAAGAAAGCAATCACTGTACCCCCCCCCTTCAAAGCAATGGTAGAGTGATGTAATCCTCACTTTGCCTTCGTTTTGAAACCCATAGATATTTTTATATGCTTGAAATTACGCAATAGTGCCAAAAGATGAGTTTCCTAATACATAATATTCCATTAATAGGTACTGAAGTAATAATAATAACATAACAGTATTTATTTAACACTTCCGTGTTGGAATGAATTTGTGTAATAATTTAAAACAGTAAATAAATATTATTTATATTGATTTATTGCATCATTTTCGTACCCACACCACAAAAACGACAGAAAATTTATATAATTATGAACAGTAATATCATGTGAATAAGCGTTGTCAACCAAATGATATTAAGGTAAGTTAATTTACAAGTTCTTCTTAAAAAAAACTAAAATTATTTAATGCTAAATCTGTGTTTGGATATAAACCCTTTACTACAATAATAATGCATTCTCATTAAGTACGTTTTGTCAGCCAACTAACAAGACTATTTTTTTACGTTTTTGTCAGAAATCATAACTTGTCAAGCTTTAATTTCAGTGCACTAGATGTTGATACGATTTACAGGTGCAGTGAAACTGAAAAACCTTGGTCCCATCACTGATCTCTAAATATTTAGAGATCAGTGGGTCCCGAGCTTACATTTTGTCTACTGTTACAAGTGATCTACTTCGTACTTAATTATTGCTTTAGTTGGAAGATATCTAATCATTAGAAATGTTCATGAGAGTATTATTAAACTAGTAGCAAGTTATTTTATATTTTTATTTATGCCATTATAATGACTGTGTTGTATCAAAAGAATCATGCCGTGAGTCGTTCGTACCAGATTTGTTTGGTCTTGAATATTATTAATCATGCCTTTTGCGATACGCATTTAGGGTTTTTTTATACGATTTATGAAACAAAAAATGTACTTGCAGCGGTTTCAACGTCATTATGGAAATTGTACGTTATAGCGAATGTACCTAGGAAAGTTTTGCGTTCACTGGTTAATGACGAATAAGTAACATGGCCGCCAAATTTACTAGTTGTGCAGTATCATCTAAGCGAAGTATTTAGCCAAAAATAGTCGAAAGTGCAGACAAATAGTGGATGAAAGATCGTTATTCCGGTTTAGGACCTGTTATATTAGTTTAACTTTAGTTTAACGTTAAAAATGAAGATCACACTGAAGAACCTGCAGCAGCAGACGTTCCTGATAGACATAGACCCTTCCAAAAGCGTAAGTGGCTTTTTTTTCCGTTGCGCCAGGTATTTTTAAACCGGCCGGTTTTAGGTTAAGCAGCTCAAGCAGAAAATCGAGCAGGAAAAGGGCAAGGAGTACCCAGCGGAGAACCAGAGGTTAATTTACGCAGGTGAGCATCTAGAGATAGCATTACGGACACGATTGACAGCACTCCGCACATGTTTCCAGGTAAAATACTAACGGACGAGAATGCATTATCGGAATACAACATCGACGAGAAGAAATTCATCGTGGTCATGGTCACGAAACCCAAACAACCGGAAAAGTCCGACAGCGGGGATGGGAACTCAGTAAACACCACATCCAGGTTAGAATAGACATAATGTTAACTTCTGTTGTCACTCTTCTAGTCATTAAACCTGTAAGTAGTTCTGTACCGCGTGTTTTATTTTTCGAGTCTTGTTTTCTCCCACGGAAAATCTCACGAGTCATCGTGGTGGGGTCATTCAAAACAAAGATTACATTTGGGTGTTGATAACCCCTCCAGACAAAGGCAACAGTCATTTTGTAAGTTAGGTGTTGATTGAGTGTTTGTAATCTGTTTAGATCATCAGACTTGGTGGTCTGATGTGGTTTTTGAGTATTTTGTAGGTTAGATTTTGTAGAATACATTTGCTTCGTTAATGTCATTGAAAAAACAGAGTAGGCTGCTTCATAAAGTCAAGATTTTTAAAAGATTACACACACCAGGTTCACAATAAGAATACTTTTTTACACATCATCAATAAAAAGGACTTGAAATCTGACAAGAAAAACCTTTTTCTGTGTAATATGTAATTATTTGCCACTTGTACTTATCTAGTTATGAAAGAAGGTAATAATTTAGAAAAGATGGTCGCGACCTTAGATTTGAGAACCTATCCTGAAGAAGGAAAAAAATTTTCCAAAAGCTCGGCTTCTAAAAAGAGTAATGTGTGCTTTTTTTTGACCATAATACCTGAGTGTGGAGTCTGTTTTGTTCTCAACTAAGATGGTCCCTGTTCAATCTTAAAATGCATGTCTATGCTGTGCTGTCTACACCGCAACCTACTGCAGGATGTTTCACGAATGATAATGACCCTGACGAAATAAAAAATTCAACCCAAATAACATTTGCAGTGGTAACATTGATAATTGTTCATCGTTTAAAAAAATATAAAACATAGAGAGCTGTATAAATTCGTAAATTTTGACATAAACTTCAATCATTTGCTTTAAGTAAATTCGGTATTGTAAAACAAATTTTATTTTTGAAAAATGTTTATTCATCAACATTAATGTAATAAATGCTCAAAATGTCGCCCTCCTCTGTTTTCACAAGCTTGAAGTCGTGCCCAAAACGATCTTTTAACATGCATTAACATTTTTGGAGTGATGGATCTACATGCATCACATATTTTATTTTCTAAATGTTCTACACTTTCAATTGGTGTTTGGTATACTTGCTCTTTTACCATTCCCCACAGAAAAAAAAACAAAGGAGTAAGGTCCGGGCTTCTCGGTGGCCAAGGATTAATTGAACCTCTTCCTATCCATCGGTTAGGCAAAACCAAATCAAGATGATTTAGCACTATTATATGATAATGTGCAGGTGCCCCATCTTATTGGAACCATAGATCTTGTCTTACTTCTTAAACTATCACGAAAAAGATAAGGCCCAACAATTTGATTCCCCAATATTCCGCACCAGACATTCGTCGAGTAGATAGTTTGAAAATGTCCTTCTCGAATCCAACGTGCATAATGTTGTATGTTATGTCTGTTAACTCCACCATTATTAGAAAATCTTGCTTCATCTGAGAAGTAAATGTCGTCATAAAATCTCACATTCAAATTTTGGTGTTCCCGAAAAAAGTTACAAAAAGCCAGTCTTTTAGGATAATCTGTCTCCTTTAAGGCCTGAACCAATTGCAAGTGATACGGATGAAATTGATTGCCTTTAATTATTTGGTGTACTGAAGATAGACTAATACCAGTTGCTTTTGAGACTACCCTTTGACTAATATGAGGATTTTCGTCAATCATTTCCAATACTCTAATTTTGTTCTTTCTCTTGACTTTTTCAGTGGTGGCCAGTTTTTCCTTAAAGTTAATTCCAGTCTCTTGAAAATTGTATCGACAGGAGCTCTTCTATTTGGAGAACGTTGTCTGTATAAACGGGCAGCAGCGGAAGCATGTTTCTTGCATTCACCATATATCAAAATTTCGTTAGGGTCATTATCATTCGTGAAACATCCTGTATATTGTTCATTTTGAAACCACCACATGTTTTATGGTAAAAATTTTTTATTCGTTTATCCAATAGAAAACTGTAACCAGAACAGTGGTGTTTGTACATATATTTGAATTAATATTAACTATCTATAATTTTCTTCATTGGCTCAATAACAAAACAAATATTGTTTGCGTTTCATATATTTTGAATCCATTATTGCAGTGGTTTGTCACAGCTTACTTAGTTTATAATTTTGTTCATTCACTAGTAGTAGTTGTCTGTGATTTGGATGAATTTAATTGAACTAAATTAAAATAAGAAATAATTGAATGTAACTAATGTATGAACAAATTAATAAAACTGCTGCTTTTTCATGGGTATCCAAATTGTTATCCACACTAAATCTCTAACCTCAGTGCTTGAAATTCTAGTACAACATGAGCAATTGTACATGTTAACAGATATTTATGTAATGTACAGGTGTGTAAAGTAAACAAAGTACCAATGAATCTGTAACCCCAAAAAAGTATATTTCTGTTAAATATTGTAGTCAATATAAAAAAATTAAAAAAAAAGTTTGGGGCATTTTTTATCTAACTTAAATTTAAAAAAAGAATTTAACACTTAAAGGTCAGGTCAGGAATTGTAGAACCAAATTCATCAAGAAGAAGAAAGGAATTTAACCGGCATTAAGTAATAATACTAATTTTCATGGTTTGTACATTTGAGGTTATTTATTAATCTAGAGCTTCAAACTTATTAATAAATATTAGCGATTCTAAATTTGTTACCTTCTCAAAGTAGTACACCCGCCGATACCACGACGCAACAACCCACGACGCCCGCTTCCACGACTGAAACCCCTACCACTGATGCCCCGGCAACCACGCCGACGGTCACCACAGAGGCCACTTTGAGCAACGCCGCAGAATCGGCTCTACTGATGGGCGAGGAGTACTACACGATGGTGCGCAACATCATGGACCTGGGGTATGCGCGAGAGCAAGTGGAACAGGCGCTAAGGGCTAGCTTTAATAATCCTGATAGGGCGGTGGAGTACCTTATTAACGGTATACCGCCGATTTTAGATGAACAAGAAGCCGTAAGTAATTTTTTTCTTTTAATTAGTTGAGTAGATTCATGTTAACAGCGGTTTTTAAATAAAATGCATGAAATAAGTGTATTGCATTTTGGAAGGTCATATTTTGTGCAAAAAAGAGATCTTAAGAAATAAGATTAGATATTTTGATGAGCCATGAAAGAAATGCCAGTATAAAATAATAATAAACTTTATTGATTATAGCATAAAGCTAGTGTAATAATACAAAGAAAAATACATAACTTCATTCAACACGAATAGACAACTCAAAATTAACAAAACAACATCAATATACCATTTTACTCAGAGTCCCTAATATACATTAATAACTGAGTTGTAAAAATCTTAAGTGATTCAAGAGATCTAGGACTATGTGGCAAAGAACTATACCCTATAAAGAAAATAATGTTGGGATATTCAATTTTTGTTCAATTTCAGATAAACGAATCGGCCGACCTGTCGGGTGTGGACGAGAGGCAGTCGGACGCCGACGATCCGCTGGCTTTCCTGCGCAACCAGCCGCAGTTTCAGCAGATGAGACACGTCATCCAGCAGAACCCGCAGCTGTTGAACGCCGTTCTTCAGCAGATCGGACAGACGAATCCCGCCCTGTTGCAGCTGATCTCGCAGAACCAGGAGTCGTTTGTGCGGATGCTGAACGAACCGGCGGCGGCGGCGGCGGGACAGCCAACGGGACCTGCCACTGGTGCCTTACCTACCGGTACGTGTAATTAAATGAAGATATAAAGTGTCGTTGACAAAACGAAAATTATTATTATCGTTAAAGTGAGTCGTGATTTGATGTTTTTTATAAATAAATTGTCCACGTCACTATTGAAATCTGAAAGTTTCATGAGGTATTTTAGAGCAATATTGGATATTTATAACTGTCCTCAGGGTTCTATGTGTTCTTAGAACTCTTCTTAAGGTTCTTATCTGTTCTTGAGAGTCTTTTTAAGATTCCTATCTGCCCTTGAGAATAGTTGTTCAAGTTCAAAACTGTCCTTAAGAGTGTGGAGATTCACATCTGTCTTTGTGAGTGTCTTTGGGGTTTCTACTTGCCTTTGGGAGCAGGTTTGAAGGTTTGTAACTGTCCTTGGGTTCCTATCTGTTTTTGGGAGTCTTTTTAAGGTTCCTATCTGCCCTTGAGAGTAGTGTTACAAGTTCAAAACTGTCCTTAAGAGTGTGGAGTTTCACATCTATCTTTGTGAGTGTCTTTGGGGTTTCTACTTGCCTTTGGGAGCAGGTTTGAAGGTTTGTAACTGTCCTTGGGTTCCTATCTGTTTTTGGGAGTCTTTTTAAGGTTCCTATCTGCCCTTGCGAGTAGTGTTACAAGTTCAAAACTGTCCTTAAGAGTGTGGCGATTCACATCTGTCTTTGTGAGTGTCTTTGGGGTTTCTACCTGCCTTTGGGAGCAGGTTTGAAGGTTTGTAACTGTCCTTGGGTTCCTATCTGTATTTGGAAGTCTTTTTAAGGTTCCTTTCTGCCCTTGAGAGTAGTGTTACAAGTTCTAAACTGTCCTTAAGAGTGTGGAGATTCACATCTGTCTTTGTGAGTGTCTTTGGGGTTTATACCTGCTGTTGGGAGCAACTTTGGAGGTTTGTAAGTGTCCTTGGGTTCATATCTGTTTTTGGGAGTTTTTTAAGGTTCCTATCTGCCCTTGAGAGTAGTTTTTCAAGTTCAAAACTGTCCTTATAGAGTGTGGAGATTCACAACTGTTCTTATGAGTGTTATTTGGGTTCATATCTGTCCCTGGAAGTACAGGGTTATTAAAAAAGATTGTTTTTATTGCTAGAAATATGTATTGGATATGAATAGTCAGGGGAAGTTCCTAAGTTTTGTTTACCACCATTTGGGTGTCCATTCCTAACTTATTTTTGTGTGTTTCTCGTTTGCTTTACTGTTTAACATTATTTTTCTKCATTAATAATTAATGAAKTAATATTATTAGGTGGGAGCCAGGCGGCCGGAGCCCAACCCCCCCAGGGCATGATCCAAGTGACGCCGCAGGACAAGGACGCGATCGAGAGACTGAAGGCGCTGGGATTCCCCGAACACCTCGTCGTGCAGGCGTACTTCGCGTGCGAGAAGAACGAAAACATGGCCGCCAACTTTCTCCTGTCGCAGAATTTCGACGATTAAATAGACTTAGGGTTGTTTCCCGCAAAATTTCCCGTCTACTCCTATTTTTCCTTTTTTTTTTGAAATGGGTTGTTCTGACTAGAAGTTACGCAGTTCACGGTGAAGCGTGAAAAACCGGGGGGTTTTGTTTTGTCGACCAGTAGATGGCGCTCTGTGTTGGTTTCGGAGCTGGAACCTGGCGTTTTTCACGCTTCGTCTTTTATTCGGGTTACTTTTCCCACACCTAACGGTTATAAATATGTTTTGCTGTATATAGGCTGCCTGATTGCAAATAAATTCCTTCTCCTGGACCTTATTTTCGTTTTTTTAAGGTTTTACTAATATCTTGCGTAATTTTTGGTATTTTGTATGATAAAAGTGAAAATTGGTATTATACTGTTTTATGCTTCATATTTCTGTTGTAATTCACTATTAAATATAAATAAAACAGTTTACGACTCGTTTTATTTGAACACGTCATGATGTGTTTACAAATATCTGGAGTGTCATGGGAAACAATTGCAACCAGCATACTCTACATAAACTTTAATGGGGCTACGAAATATAGACAGTTTTCTAAAGATAATAGCCAGGTAAGTATGCAAAAAATGCTTTGAAAGCACTACAAGTACATTATACTTATGCAGTTCATAAGATTTTGTATTATCAGAAATATTGTAACATTTACATGTAAATGTAAAGCTTATTTTTTATACGACATTTTGCAAAAAGAAAAGTAAGGATAATTAATATAGCTAGAAAGGATAAATAATAGATGACACCTTTCAGCTTTTGAGGTTAGGAGTATATAAACAAACAACACCTGACAAGTTTGAATTCTATTGGCCAGAAAGAAGCGCAATCCATACTCTGTCAATTCGAAAAATATTCCCAATTTCAAGACGTTATTGATGTGCCGTGACATCTTTAAAAGCTCATTAATTATATATTAAATACAACAGATTAGTAAAGAAGCAGTATTGCGTTGAATTTTAAACATTATGGTCTATACAAACGATGTCTGCATCAGAGCTATCATCAAGGAAAGTATTGAATTCTTTATTCTACGCTTCTGCAACATAAAAATAATAGTAGTTTAATTCATCCTGTTATATTTCTGTACTCATTTTACTACAAAATGTGTTGGGATAAAAATCCACATGTTATGGATGTTAACGACATTATGGACAATGCTCTCCCGAGCTCGTGCATTTTCACCGGCACATGCGCATTCAAACGCCGTAAATAGGCTTGTGGCAAGTAGGTGGTGGACTGCAAGAGTTGTTTACTGTTTTAAGAAAAATAAAGTGCAACAATGTGATTCGGCGATGATTTACTAGTATCCGGGCGTGTAAAAAATAATCTGGCGAAAGTGTGCGTCCCGTTTGTGCTTCAGTGCTCCCATTCCGGCTTCCCTAGGGATTTCTACGTGCCCATAGGGCAATGCGTTATGGCCGCTGTTAGAATTTGACAATTATCCAAATAGTGGAGTAAATCATTCGATATCTCGTCAGCCCGATAAAGTTGCACCGGTTGGCTTCCGCGTGTGTTATTTGGCTGTTTGCGGGACCACAAAATGGCAGAAACAAATTCGCAGCGCTTCCCCAGGTAAATTTACACGAGTTTTCGTCAGTTCGTGTGTGTTTACATCAGATGTTGTTATTGTAGGATCATGGTGTTCCGGCCCACCTGGGAGGAGTTTAAGGACTTCTCCAAGTATATAGAACACATGGAATCCAAGGGTGCCCACAAGGCTGGCCTGGCGAAGGTATTAACCTAGATTTGTTGACCTAACCGTTTACTAACCTCTTCGGTTGCGTTTAGGTGATTCCTCCTCCGGAATGGGTGCCCAGGAAGTCCGGGTACAAGCTAGAAGACTTGAAAATCACCATACCAGCCCCGATTTGTCAGGTGGTGAACGGGAAGCAAGGTTTGTACCAGCAGATCAACATACAAAAGAAGGCGATGACGGTGCAGCAGTATTGTGAACTGGCGAACTCAGAAAGATATAATACACCCCGGCATTTTGATTACGAGGATTTGGAGAGGAAGTATTGGAAGAACATCACTTATGTAGCTCCGATTTATGGCGCTGATGTTTCGGGAAGTCTGACAGACAACGATGTTGATGTAGGTTTGGATTTCTCATGTTTAAAGACAGATTCTATGTTATGTGTTGAATTTTAGGAGTGGAATATAAATAGATTGGGTACAATACTTGATTATGTCAATGAAGATTATGGTATATCAATAGAAGGTGTAAATACTGCTTACTTATACTTCGGAATGTGGAAAACGACTTTCGCTTGGCACACGGAAGATATGGATCTGTATTCAATCAATTATTTACATTTTGGGGCACCGAAAACTTGGTAAGTTTACAAATTTGACGTTTCTCATGTGTTTTTGGTATTACCTTCATTTGTTTATGTTTTGCTAACATGGCTTACTTCGTTTCTTGCCTTTTGATTTAATTTCTTTTGTTTTTCAGTAAGTTAGGTATGTGCTTTTTGTATTTTTAATTAAATTATACTGCTAAATTGTAATTGGCTATACATCGAGTGCTGAACATTTTTTGTTGGCATGTGTTATTTGCCGTTGCATAATTGGACTGCCATTACTGATTGAAATATATTGATTTATTGAGATTGCTTAACATTACATGTTCATTCTCATTAGTTGTTATATTATACAAGGTGATTTTTTTTTGTAAATTTACCCAATCAATGGTAAATTTGCCATACACTGAAGCTGTCAGTTGTTGTGATAGAAACGTTAAAATATAATTTTGTTTTCTCAATAATAACTTGTGTGCAAACATGAAGATTGATATTATATTTTGGAGTTTGTTTTTTCTTTTGTTAAGTTCATTTATAGTTGATTATAATAGTGTAAAGTTGTGAAAAAAACTATGCAACTTTCTGTATGTGAATTTTCCCCCTAGTATTTTCAATTACCACTGTCAGTTCTTCTCAGAATTATTAGTATACTTGCATCTTCATTAGGCCCGTATACTACCAGTATTTTTCATCTCCAGTTGTATTTTTAGTAGTGTGATATTGCTTTCCAGCTTTGTGATATTTTACTTAACTTTTAATAATAAAATATTTTTTTATGTAGACGGATCTTGTTTTTATAAGCTCACATAGTATAGTGTATTGCTTTTTAATATGTTATGAATTGAATTTGAAATATCCCATTTCTTGTATATTTAGGTACGCTATACCACCAGAACATGGGAGAAGACTCGAACGCCTAGCAAACGGTTTCTTTCCAAGCAGCTACAAGTCTTGCCAGGCGTTTTTAAGGCACAAGATGACCTTGATATCGCCACAAATACTTAAACAGTATTCTATACCATTTAATAAGGTACTTGGATTTTAATAAGATTTTATCTTTACAACTCCCAAAATCCTAATTATTTCTTGTAACAGATTACGCAAGAGGAGGGAGAAATCATGATCACATTTCCGTACGGTTACCACGCAGGTAAATATTATTTTTCCAAACTGTTCGAGTTTGAATTTTCCATTTTTTTTTTGCTTCAAGGATTCAACCACGGCTTCAACTGTGCGGAATCTACAAACTTCGCCACTCCTCGATGGGTGGAATATGGTAAAAGAGCCTCACAGTGCACCTGCAGCAAAGACATGGTCAAAATATCGATGGACACGTTCGTAAAACGTTTTCAACCTGACAGGTACTTATAAATGTCAATCTGTGACGTATTTATTTAGTCTTGAGTGTTTCTGTTTACCTCTCAGGTATGAGAAATGGCTGCAAGGATGCGACATCGGTCCCCATCCCGAGGAACCCAATAAACAGGTGGCGGCACCGCATCCTCTACCGCAGGACATCCTCTGTAATAAAAACAATCCTACATTGCCGGCCAGTTTCTTGGAGGGTCCCATCAGGAAGGGCATGTTCAAAAAGAAAGGTTTCACGCAGTAAGTCGATTGTTTTCTTAAATTAATCATTTATGAATTGAAATGAAAGATGGAAAAGCTTGGAACAGTTTGGAAACATTTATGGAGACATTCTGTATACAGTAAAACACATATTCTTTGCGCAGAAATATTAAGATTTAACCAAATGTATCATAGTCCAAAATCTAATATTAACAAAGTTTCAGGGTGTAAAATTTCAGATTTGTTTTTAAATTTTTTAATAACTTTTGGAAAATTTGTAGTATTTGAATGAAGGTTGGTATACGTTAGTTTTTTTTAGCCGAGGAATTAAAATATTTAGATATGTAGATTGACCACTAGTTGCGGTTTAACTTTTTTGTGCCTCCCCATATATACTTATACATATAAATGTCGCTATCTTTTACCTTTTTCAAGATATTACCATTTTAGTAACCTATACATTTTAAGTAGTCTGATTAAAACAGTATTAAAGGCAGATAACAATAAAAAGGTAAATTTTATTGCACAATTATTAAAAAAAAAGAGGTCTGCTCGAAATGGTTTTCATTCACTTCAATACATTTTCAAATCTGTTTATTAACAATAAAATCCAGTACCAGGAAAACACATATTTAATTTCTGACCTCTCATTTCCAAATTTGAAAATAATTATGCCTTGCATTTTCACTTTAAATGTTTGTTACAAACTCAAAACAAGTATGAAATACTAACAAATAAAAAGCTTAATCACATCCAAACTTTAAAAATTATGAATGAAAGAATGAAAAATGCAACTGTCAGTAATGGATTAAAAAAGTCATACAAGCTAGTTTTATTATTATTATTATTATTATTATTATTAATGACGGAAGAGACAGTTGACAAAATAAATTACAAAGGTGGTTCAAGATAGCTTATAAACTAAATAAAATTTAATTATAAATGCATGCAAGTCACAAATTATTTAATATACTGTCTGTTTTAAACATTTATTTCAGAACATTCGCGAAAGTTTTTTTTAAGTTAAAACTACAGATAAACAGACCAAGTTCCATAACTTTTAGATGGTGTTATTTTGAGTTTGCAGAATTTTTGTAATTTTCTATGCAAAATTGAGCAAAATAAACGTTTTCTGCAATTTAAACATTAGCCCAATCATCAGCGGGTCACGCAAAATTTTATGGTTGTTCTTTATGTACAATTATAAAAAAAATTGAACTGAATCAACTGTCCTAACATTTGGTTCTTACGTATTCAAATTCTGCTTATTTATTTTTTATTAACAAGGTTATAAAAGTAACTAGCAAAAATATAATAATCATATTTCGATTGGAAATCAAACATTAATGGGATAAATTATATACAAATTGACATGTCGGAAATGTTCTTCATTTTCGTGTTTTTCTGTCAGGGATTTTTCCATGACGGATTTCCCCGCCGAACTGCAATTAGAGCTCATGGAAGATGACATGACGCACGACGAAGTTGGACCAGATGAGGAGCAGCTCGAAGTGTTGGAGGACATTTGGCTAAAGGCTGGAGAAATCGGTAAGTCCCGTACTTCTATTGTTTTGAGGAATACGTGACTTTTGTATCGACAGATATCGATGAGGCGTCAATATTAGACGAAGGATATAAGGTGAACACCAAACGCAAATACATCAGCAAGAAAAAGAAACAGAAGGACGGAGAGGTGAAGCCGAAGCCCAAGAAGACTCCCAAGAAGAAGAAATCTGACAAAGAGGAAGGGGAGACGTCTACCATTAAACACAAGAAGTTCGACGTTGATAAGACCCTACAAGAACTAACGGGTAATAGAAATCTTGAAAAAAATACTCTTCCCTCAATTGAGATTGTTTCTTCTTGCTCGACAGGTGGACTGTACGCCCCGTGCAGCAGCAAAGACAAAAAAGTGTGTGGTCCGATTGTTGCTCCGGTCGATTTGTTGAAACAGGAGAGTAACAGCAGCGACGGCAGCGTCGCAACTGAGGAACAGGTGAAGATGGTTTTGGAGTTGGAATCGACCAAGTTGGGTCTGAAGAGGAAGAAGCCCAAGGAACACAAGCACAAGGATCACTGCAAGAAGCACAAGAAAAAGAGTAAGTCGGATTTATTTTTTATTTCTTTGGATCTTTGAATTTCAAGCAAATCTTGTTTACCATGTCTAGAAAAAAAAATTGGTTATTGGTAGTCCAAAAGGGTACTGAGAGTTTCCTGGGGACGCGGTGTTGAAAAGTTCTCTTTTTATATTCTTCAGTAACTGCTTGAGAGTAAAATTGAGTAAAATTTGCATTCTGAGATAATTTTTAAAAATATGTCTCGTGATTATTGAGTGGGAGAGGCAACGTGATAAACAACAAAATTCTCTTTTGGTACAGTTAAAAAGAAATTACTGCAACTTTGGATTCCTTGATTATTTTCCTTTTTTCCATTACTACATTGATGTTTATCTAAGCTAGTCAGTTTTTCTTTATATAGTAGTCCTCAAAGTTTACAGGATTGAGTCCATCCTTGTCAAAATATTCGAATCTCAAAATAATAAAGTTGAAGATGTACATTTTTTTTACACATTATATCGGTTAATTGAAGATTATTTTGCAGTGGTATCCTTTTCTTCTGGTTATTGTGTATGAATTCTTAAAATTATTAATACCTATTTATATTTATCAGATAATTTCCTGTTGGCTATTTTTTTTTATTAAAAGAAAAGATTTAGAATTTTCTTACACTCTATCGTTTTTATACTGCTAATAGTTGGGGAGTTTAGTTTACCTTTCTGTATTAAAATTATTTTTTCCTTATCACATTAAATTGTTACTAAAAAAGGAATGGGCAATTGTCACTTTTTGACGTTGATTTGTAAACAAAATCATCTGGTATATCTAGATTAATAGATAATAAATTAAAAATATATGTAATGAAAACTGGTATCAAAATGATCTAAAAAGTTAAGGAAAAAACCAAAATGTATATAGATTTGTACTGCAAAGGCCAAAAAATGACAGAAAAACTAGATTTTTGACCATTTTGAGACTCCTCCTTATTTGAGAGGAAAGTCCGAGCTCATTCTAAATATATTCATACATAACACACTGCATATTAATTATTATTTTTTTTTTAACTAAGAATGACACTGTAAGTTATAGGGTCAGTTTAATATTAAAGTCTTTATTGGCATTTCCTAAGTGATGTAACTAATGTACCTAAAAATGGTTAATTGAAATTTTGCGATAAAATATTACTGATCAAACATTGTTTAGCATAAAACTAATTGAAAAATTAGAGGTAAATATCTTTTATTTGCATCGAGATAGTGGTATCAATAATTAATTGTATGCTAACCAATATTTTGTCAGTAATGTTTGACTATATTATATATCATAGTTATATTACCCAAGAAATGCCAATAGACTTTTTATAAAATTGACTTTATTTTGTTTGTCTTACAACTTCAAAAGTGTCACTGTTATTAAGAAATATTTGGTAGGAATAGAATTTAAGCTTAATTATTTGTTAATTATTATATTATTACCTATTTAAAATATGTAATATCGTACKAATAAATATACAGTGGAATATTTGCCGAAGGTTACTATAAATAGAAGAGGTCTTTTTCTACATAGATGCTCAAGGGTTTACAAATTTTAAAGAATAATACTTATTTAATTTCCTATATCAAATGTAACTATAAATAAAAATATAATGAAAATATATTCAGAATATTTCAATAAATTATATTATAATTCATGTAAAAGGAGTATTATTGAATGAGTAGGTGTTTCATTTATTTATAAATATACATTTAATGAATATTTAAGTTTAGAAACTATGATTCATGATAGACCCTCCTCTATGATGTATGAGGAGCGCTCTATCTCAAAAACGGTTAAATGTATAAAAAAATTGCAAGGGATATAATTTGTAGAGAATTTCATGCTCTATAACTTTTCTAATAAATACAAATACGATTTGAAGTGTAGGGGCCGATATATTTACAAAAAACAAATTTTTGCGACCTTTGACCTTGAATATCTTAAAACATGTGCAAGATATACTTTTCGATTTTTGCACCAGCATTTAGAACATCAAAATAAAGGTGTATACAAATTTTGAGCTTCTGGGCTCCATTATTATTCGTTACAAATCATGGGAAGCCTAGAATTCACAGCTTGGTTGCCATGGAATCTTAACCCTCCAAGCAACTGTCTCTCCTTGGTCGCCATGGAATCGCAATAATCAAACTTCAAACTGAGCTGCTCAACTAAAGAAATTTTCTCCATTTTCTTTGCAGAAAATCCAGAGACGGAACCGTCGGCGCCCCTCATCACCGAGCACCMGGACAAGAAMSCCAGCGCCGCCATCGAACAGATCATCCAGAAGGCGGCCAGGGAGCACGAGGAGAGCATGCGCCTCGAGAACACCCAGGAACAACCCCCACCTCCCCCGTCCGAACCCCCGCAGACCAAAGTCACAGATCCCGTCCCCGTCCCGCCCGCGAACCCAGGTAAAAATCCCGATTTAGAGTTGTTCCGACGGAGGCTGTTGGAGAAGCCGCGGTTCACCGTCGTGCCGCCGGCGCAGAGCCGCGTCGAAACCGTGCAGACGTCGGCCGGGCTGATAACGATATCGCAGATGAAGCCGGTCAGCGTCAAGTCGAATGTCGGTAACGGCGTCGCGAACGTGGTCGTCGGGAACAGCGGCGCGTCGTTGGTACCCCCGGGCGTGATGAGGAAGCCCGACGTTTGCTACGAGAACGTTTTTCTCAGTTTCCTGTCGAAGAAGAAGACTAAGCAGCCGGAGAAGGAGAAGGGGAGGAGGAATCAGAATTATAAGCCTCCGAAGAAGGTGTATCAGTCGAGAAATAGCGCGGATTCTGTTGTTAAACTCGAGAAGGATTCGAACGAGTCGAACTCGGGTGATAATGTCACTGATACGGGTTGTAGTGATGTTAAAACTGGTGAAAATTCACTTCCGGTGGTTGCTGGATCCAATTTGAAACTTAGTGATGTCACTGTTTCCCTCCCGACTCCTGAAGAGTCAAGCTATGCGATTAGTGATGTTAAAACCCCCAACAGTTCACTTTCCGTCGTTGCCAAACTGAATAATGCGATATCTAGTGATGTCAAAACCACGTCAAATTCATCATCATCGACCGGTATAGTGATTAATCAAAATATCGCGCTCGGTTCTACTGAGAAAGTGTTCAAAACCAGAGACATCGTAGAAAGGACAGTCGAGGCGCAGCTACAGAAACCGACAACCTTTACAACCACGAACACTTCACAAAACGTGACGAAAACTTGCACGGCATCCCAAAAAAATCGAATGGTCACGCAAGCCTTGAAGAGCGTGAGGAAAATTAAAGTCCCATCACCGACGTCACTACAGACCACCAAAGACCTCTCCATCAAAGTAGTCCAAAGTGTGAATCCGGCCCGAAAAATTGCCCCGAAGATGCACAAATCGAGGAAGAACAGCACCCCGAAACACATAAACGACATGAAAGGCCCGATGATCGTCGATTTGTTAGAGAAAAAGAGCGTTTTTTCCCTCACGCAAAAACTTGACAGCCCTCCGGTCCTCACAAAGCAAGACAACGGCCCGTTCATTGATCACGAGACCATGCCCAGCTTGGACCCTCCCTGCGTCCAAATCAAGGAATCCGACTGCACGATTTACCAGATCGAAAACAAGACCGACCAAAACGTGTACGTTCAGAACGTGTACGATGTTCACAACGTCTATTCGATTCAGAGCAACAATACACAGCAAATCAACAGGATTTCTTATCAGATTTTACAACCTATCGAACCTACCGCGGTTATCCAACAGCCTCCGGCGATATTGACCAGCGGCACGACCAGCGTGTATCAAATAGTGCAACCAGTACAACAGACGATAGTGCAACCGAACCAGTTCGTCGTGGAGCCCACCTTTTTACAGCCCGGCGTCGTCCAAAACGTCTCGCAAACCGGCGATAAAGTCTCGAAACAGATCTGCAATAATTCACAAGTCGTGTGGACCAACCAGAAATATTACACGGTCAATAGATGTTCGGCTGAATACAAAAACGACGACAGGTTTTACCCGTTGAGCATGAAACCGATCGTGTTGGAAAAGAACGAGGGTAGTGATAAAAATTGTGTTGAGACGGGACAAGTAAAGGAAAGTGATCAAACTGACACCACAGAGAAGGTTGTTGTAGAAGAACTTCCAAATCTGGAAGTCAGTGATGCGAGAAACACTAGTGACTTGGAGTCACTACAACAAGTTAGTGAAGTGACAGTCACTGATGACTTAAAAGGTACAAGTGTAGTCTCTAGTAATGTGGAGCTTGCGAATCTTCATACTGGTGACTTTCCAAGTCTAGAAGTTACTGAACAAAAAATCACTAGTGACTCTGAACAAGTACAATTCCCGAATCTGAATCCTCCAAATTCGGAAGTTAGTGATGTAAGAATTGCTAGCAGTTTGGAGCCTCCAAATCTACAAGTCAGTGAAGTAACAGTCGCTAGTGATTCGAGACCTGCAAATCCAGAAGTTAGTGATGTGAAAGTACCCGTTAAAAAGATTAGTTCAACCTTAAAAAACGCCCTCAAACAGTTTTTGAAACAGAAACAGAAGAGGAAGTACAGTCTCACCCTAAAGACGAACGAAGAGACGAGTAAAGAAACGTACAAGAGCAAAGAGGAACTCGACTCTACAAAATTGTCCCTGACCTATCAGATAATGGACGAAAACACGTGTAATAACGACTCAAACCAAGAGAACATCAGCAATAACCAACAGAACTGCAACAGTTTCCAATCGTTAACGGAGGACATCCAAAATAACCCCCAGGTCTACCAGGAGATGGTGGAACAGCTCCAAAAAGAACTGACACCCGACCAATCGAAATCACCGAACATCAATTCGTTTGATTCCTTCCAGGAGAAACTGATGGAAACAGTCACCAGGGAGTTCGAAAGCGGCAGCTGCGTCTACAATACCAAAGAAGGTTTCGTCACTCGACCCAAGATGGAGAAGCAACCGCACAAGAAGCGCATCGTCAAGAAGGTGAGGGCGAAAAGAGGTCGTCCTTCGAGGGGTAGAGACGTGGCGTTGTCGAGGAACATGAAGAGTAAAATTCGAAAGTTGACGCCTTTGGAGGTTAAAGTGCGATTAGAGGACGTTATGTATAGTCTGAGCGCGGACGATAGGGCGGCGCTTTTAAACAGGGATCCCTGCATGTTAACGTCCCTTTCTTGTTTAGGAAAGGATGAGAGGAAGGTTGCATCTTCTGGATCGAGACATGGGCATTGGAATTCCAGCAAAAAGGTAAGAAGCTTTAAAAAAAAGTTGATGAAAATTCATGAACCGGGGAATAAATATCGCCTCATAGTCTCAGATCTAAATGCTTCAAATTACCAATTAGCAAAATGGTTGGTTAAATAACGACTGTTTGATCAGAAGTCCTCTAGATTTAATAAATAATTTTCAATGGGAAACCCTCTTTCACCTTTCTTAGCTAACCTTTTCTTTAGCTACCTGGAAAATAATATAAAAAATACAAATGAATTTCCGATGTTGTGGTATAGAAATGTAGACTATTTTTTTGCCATAATAAAGAATAACTTTGATAATAATTTTACACCAAAATTAAGTTCATTATATCAGTCAATAATTTTTTTTTTATTCCTAGATATAATATTTACAGAAAACATACAGATAGTTACATCAAAAACAGTTCTTGTACGCCTTTCAAGTACAAAAGGAATTAAGGAAGGATTTTTTAGGAATTCACTTCCAAAGGGGTGAAAGTTTGTATATAGATATAAAAACATCCAATTGAGATTGAGCCATTTCTTTTTATTCACCTTCGTTGAGGTGTTGTATGGGTAAAAAGTGCCAGTTGAATTAATAATCTTTCCTGTAAAGAATCTGATGACTGATGATGATTGAAAGGAGATACTCTTTTTGTGACCTGGGATGATGTGGTTTCCAACTTTTTACCTGTTTATTATAGCACCTAAATGAATGTGTATAGAAGAATTTGACTCTCTAGGAATTATTTCATAGTGTGATACCACACTTTCTCACTATTCCAGTTTACAAACATCTGGTTTTACAGTTGCGTGAAAAATATTTACAAAGCATCCAGTAATTAAAAGAAGAAGAAGAATGGTGACCAAATTTTGGAAGATGTTATTTTAAAGTAATAGTTAACAAAAAAGAAGGAAGTTTTATTTTTTTATTAGCAATAGAGACATTTTCTTGTTTGTCCCACTTTTATATATGACTTCATAGATGTTATCAAACAGTTCCTTGTAATAACTGTTATCTAATCTATAGGCTTTGAATCATTTATTAAACACCATTGTTTCTTTAAATTAATTCAGTAGCTGAAATTTATTTAATTAGTTGTAATGGAATGCGTCCTTACATCTTAAAGCATTTCTAAAGACTACTCATTGTGTTTGCTAATGCACTAAATGTGCTAAACATAAGCCAACAAAATTTAATTAATTCATTATATCAAAACGTAACAGATGCTTGATATAGACCTAGGCATCCTCATTTTTTTCATTCATCGGCGGTCACGATATTGGCTCGTGTTATTTATTTAACGGTGACAATGTGTAACAACGGCATGCTTATTGAACTTGGAGATATCTTGTATAAACTCATACTTATTTGTATAGCACAAATACATGTCATGCAGAATGAGTTATATTTATTACAGATGAATAGGTAGATAGTATGTCACAATCTTGAATTTACATAATTTTTATGAAACAGCTACTTAACCAATTTTTGTATTCGTTGACACGGTATTTCGTTTTTTTATAGCTAAGGTTGATCTAAAAATGAGTTTAACTGACAATTATGTATGAAAATTACAAAATCAATCAGTGAATATATTTAGGCATATTTTAAAAAAATACGTTTAGAATCTGGAATTCACTATTGGAGTTGTTTGTAGTAAGTTTAGATTTAAGTCCCCAATAATGATGTCTGTCCATGATATTATCTTATCAAATTCTTCCAAGAATTTGTGCGCACTGTTACTGGGCGGTTTGTATACACCCAAAATATTGCACTTTTCTAATGACACTAATGTACTAACTCTTCCTCTGAACATTCTGCAAATTATGTGTACCTGTAAATCTCTCCAAGTTAATACAGTTGATCTCATGTGCATAGAGCCATGTTTCATTAACATTGTAACATTCACATCCCTGTAGTAAGCTTGAACAATGTCTTGCAAGTCTTCGACTTGTTATCTTAATATACAAAATATCGAGTTGTTTATATTTATTAGATTTCTTTATTATTAAAGTCCTCCTCTATGAAAATTTTAATGGATGACTTCAACTTTTTCTTAAAGTAGATCCTGCTATTCTAGCTGTAGGTTGGTGTTCTGATATTACCTTGCTTAAAATAAAATTCTGTGAGATCGCGATTGAAGTAGATATTGTTTCTGTTCCCCTGCAGTCTCTGACCACGTTTTACTGCTGGGATTGGTGATTATAAGGGCATCCTGCTGTTTTTCAACCCCTTGGGAATCTTTGATGTCTTTATCTTTTATATCAACTTTGATGGTTTGAAAAATCTTCTCCAGTATTTATTTACATTAGTATTTTCTCTTCTCAGTTGTTTCAATTCTTTCAGGGCCTGTTCTTTTCTTCTTCAAATGCATCAGACAAAAATTGAGCCGAAGCATTTACAGCACTCATTTGTTCTCGTATTTGTTTTGTAATTTAAGGATTATAGTTACATTAGAGCTTAAGTCTGTAGGTTTACTCGAAGCAACGATTTTTAAACATCATCTTTTTAAAACCCAGATCCAAATAGTCGAGAATGAGGAGGTTTGGGCGAAACACAAGAACGGACGTTACTACAAGGCTCGCGTGTTGAAAATCATCAAGTCCAAGCTGTACAGCGTGTATTTCCCGTCGGACAACAGCTTTTCGGACGACGTTCGTCCGGAAGACGTTAGGGGGTTGGAAGACGGGAAGAAACCTCAACTTCAACAGAAGCTGCAGGTCAGATGGACTGACGGAGAGGTCTACGATGCTCAGTATCTCAGTTCGATGAGTCACGTTACCTACACGGTAAGTGCAAGATGAATTGTTTCAAGTATTGCTGATTCCAAACCAGGAAAGAAAAGATTTCCTTTTAATTGTGCAAGAAATAATGTGTCATGTTCATTTTTAAAACTGGTGGGTTAACATCAAGAAAATTAGAAGATGCATTTGATGACATAGAAATAAATATACGGTTCTTTTTAAAAAAATCAAGTTAGCCGTGTTAAATTTTATCTAAATTGAAGACACTATGTTTTCACAATTGTGAAGAAAAAATAATCAAATTTTACCTTGTGAAATAGTATTAGATCTGCCTTATAACACTTTGAAAACACCATCTCTCCATTTTTTTTAGTTTTGTATATAATAATTATTTTCGAGAGCCCTTCAAACGTCAAATTGACACAACATATTTCTGTTATAGTTGTGTAACTAAATTTGATAAAAACTATTGAGAGTATATGAGAGAGAGATGTATGTTTGAGATTCTAGCTTTTTAATATATTTATTTGACAATTTTTATTTGGAAGTACAGAGTAGAAAATGATTCATTTGGAATGTTTGTGGATATTGATATATTCATAATTTTTCAATACTTAAATAAGTATAGTGGCAAACGGCTCTAATGCAGTGTTATTTATATAATTTTTGTGCCCTTCCTTTCAGGTATGTTTCGAAGATGAATCGTGTCTAGATTTGAAGCGAGACTACATCTATTCGCTGAAGGAGAGAATTCCACATAAAATAGTAACAAAATTGGTAAGTTAAATCCAAAACATAAATAATTATATCATCGTTTTGGTAGAATTTTTGACACATTGCATTTTGTTTAATTTTAAATAAATAATAAATTAGTAAATTAACATAAAATTAGCTTAATCGGAGACCATCAAGTTTCGAGGTGAAAAAACAATTTTCCAATTTTCGGTGGAAATTATTTTTCGCTCAAAATCGGCATATTGATGTATTTTGAACGCCAGATTTCAAAAACGCAGTCAGAAATGAGGTAGGGCGTCCAGAAATTTATTTTTCGCAAATTTACACTTCTTCTCTAGGCCACTTTGTTGCAGCCAGAGACCAACTGACACCACTCCGAAATGCAGCAGGTTCACATTTTTCAAAATTTGTATTTTTTGCAGTCCCAKGCCAGCGATATGAAAAACAGAGAGCACCTGTACGACTTGGAGCGCGAGCTACCTTCGAAGAGGCCCGTGAAGAAGAAAACCTTCGAAGAGAGCGTGCTGCTGTGAGATAGTCATTTTTTTTTCGTAAGACTGAATTCTAAAAAAGAACTTGCGAGTTGGATAATTTGCCTTAATTTCCGTTTAGTAAGTACAAAAGAGAAGTTTGTTTGCCGTATGCACCTGTTTTGTATATCTAGTTTTAGATTATTTTTTTGTGATGATTGTATGGATGAATAGTAATTAATGAGATTTTTTTTCTATTGTCGATATATTGATGTTCGTCGTTCCTTCAATGACAAATTGATTTTGTTGATTTTCACAGGTAGATTTTATTTGTATTTATTTGAAATGTACATATTGCACTTATGGTCTTTTTCCTAAGATGTAATTGTATAAAATAGTTTGATTAATTATGAGAAAGTATTAATAAAGTTATCTAGTTCAGAAAACTGTTTTTGTATCATGCAAAAGGAAAATTATTTATGAATTAACTGTTAACTCCAGATAATAGGTTGTAATCACAGATTAATTGTGAGTAATTCCAATTATCAGTCGATACACGATTTTATTCTCCTGTTTCGTTCAGTTGGGAAGTTTTTGGAAGATAGTCAAGGTAAAAGGATGATTTCCTGTCCTAGGTGAGTAAAAAAGGTCTATGAAGTGTTTAAAATTCCATTGTGCAAACTTGTATTTCTTCCTGTGTAAGCTACATATACTTTACCTTTAACCCCAGAGAAAAAATCTAAAGGAGTCGTATCTGGTGATCTGGGTGGGTCTTCTGCAACTATGACCTATCCATCTACTGGCAAAAACGTCGTCAAGAAAGCAACATACCACTACACTAAAAGTGCCGGTGGACCAACACTGGAGAAAAATCAGAGTAGGTATTTAAGGTTTTGCTTGTTTAAGGTGAATTGGTGATAGAGCACCATGATTATAATGTGATAGGATAGAAGTGGTTTCTTTTATATACCAGTAACCCTCTGTTTGTTTGAAAAAAATAAATAATAACCTTCAAAATTACAATAAAAATTTTTCAGACTGAATGAGAAGGCAAAGAAAAATTTCAGCAGCGACAAAGCAAAATGAACTGTTAATTCACTCCAAAATTCGAAAAAAAATTTGAACTATAATGCCCTCATCCTGTGGTACAAAACGTTTTAATTTCATCTCATATCTGTACATTTTAGCCAATCAACACACTATTATGCTGGCCATGGGCGTACCGAAGGGGGGCAGCTGCCCCCCCCTGGACTTAGGTTGCCATTTGTCTTATTTACGAAATTGTAAATGCAGTAAAATTTATAGGCAAGTGTATTTCACGTTATTCATCCATAACTCATGTTTGATCTATACAAATGACCTCTAATAAGTCATTACCACATGGTTTCCAAATTTAATCGACGCCATGTGCGTTTTGAAGCTGTAACTGCAACACTCTTGTTGTTATGAATCGTTGCCTTAGGGCAGATATAACTTTAAAAGACTATCTTGATCATGATGAGTCATAACACAATTTCTGCTTAGTTCAGCTCTTCTACCTTTTCCTATAAAGATTGTTCAACTACTGTTATATGGAATACACATCAGAATCTGACATATATTCGATGATGACTCCGACTTTTGTACCAAATTTCTCAATTCGCAATAATTTTAACAATTAAATACAGAAAAACAAAATACTAAAAATCCATCCGCACTAGCGTTTATGAAAGTCAGTTTATTTGATATAAGTTTTAGGAATCCAGTAAAAGCATTATCAGCACTAATTAAAACCCGGTGTGTTGTTAAAAATCCAATTAAATATATTTAAATGAAGCTTAATTTGGTTAAAATATTAAGTAGTCGGTTTATTTTTGAGAGCAGTACACTGGTGATCTAAGAAGGTTGGCTTGACGCATAATGCTGAGGCATTCCTCATTCTGAGTTTTGATAATGTTAGTTATCGATCGAGTATCTTTTCCTGGGGTGCAAAAATTACTACAATTGCACCTTTACCACCTATACATATTCATTCCTAGCTTAAATTTCTAAAGCTTCTAGTGTGAGAAGTTAAAACTTGAAACTGTACTATCACTACAATGAATAAGAAAAATGATAAAATTAAGGTTTTAAAAGGTCGAAAAATAATCTAACAAATACAATGTGATAGTGAGCACAAATTAGACAATAATTCTCGAGACCTTTTTTTTCCAACTGTTGCTATTATGTTTACTCAAACCATTATTATTTTTGTGTTCGATCACCCATGTTGTTCAAAGGTGGTGCAAGTTAGAATGCACTGTACCTGTTGTATTATCTGTGTAGGTTGTGGTTTCAAAGCAAATATAGTTTACATCATTTTTAGAGTACAACTTATCAGCTAAATACAACTATAAGATTTTTATTTGTTTTGCAAATGATAAGCAACTGGAATGAACAAGGTATTAATGTGTAGTGGTAATTTATCATTGTTTGTGTACTTTTTTAAAGATAAGTTACTGGATTTAATTAATTTAACATTGACATTGGTATATTAAAAAAGGAGGTATTATAAGGACAATATACAATGTATACCATATATTTTTTAATAGGTGACATTTGTTGATTGGTTATAACATTGATGTTTTGGTATTGACCACCACCAGTTATAATAAACAAGTAAGAATCTTTCACTGTAAAATATAAAAGTGCCAAATAGAATTGTTTGTTTGGAAATGACCAAATCTTATCTCTCCATTTAAGGCTAACAGGTAAAATATTCATACAGTGGATAAATCTAGTTTTTCTAAGTACATAATGTTAAAATTTCAAATTTTTGTCAGATGTGTTTACAAAAAGAAAATGAATAAATATTTCAGTATTAAAAGCCTTATTTTAAGGGCATACACATTAGGATTTTGAAATAATGCTTGCAAGTTAAACTTTATAAAACAGCAATGGTGTGAACTTCTTTTTGGAACTACTTAGATATGATGGTTTAGACAATTATACTAAAATTATACTATGCTGTAAAATAATCTATAAATATATCTAAAATGGATATTTGTGTGGATATATAAACAAGTTTAAGTTTATTAAACACCTCCAGAAAATGTGGATAGTTTAAGACGAAATAGACTACAGGTATATGCATATATATATATTCTTATGAAAATCATTAATATATTATACAGTACTGTTATTTACGGTCGACCTTTGGACAAGCATTGAAAGAAAAAAAAGATAAGAGATCTCACATTTGCACTCTATCCAGAATAGATACACACACGTATGCATCCATTCTGGATAGAGTAGTGAAAAAAAAACGTAGAAAAACTTCAATCAGATCTCAATTATCTTAAGCAAATCTTCAACATGATGGATAGATGCAAAACCACCAAGCAAGCCATACTGTACTGAGCCATCTGTTGACCATATGTTCAATTGTTTGGCCAAGGTCTCCACATTCACAAGAAGGGTTGATAGATGGATCCCATTTATTAAGAAAAACGTTGCATTTCCCACGACCTGACCTTTTTTCTACCATGAAAGAAATTGGCATGCCAAACAAGTTGATAAGTATGGTAAAAATGACGATGAATAATTCAATTAGTAGAGCATCAGCATCTTTCACAGTGAGCAAAGCTTTCATACAGGGGGACCATATTTATATAGTACTCGAACAGTGGGAAAGACCGACAAATGGCACAGTGGTTAAATGCAGCGTTATCTCTCTTCCTCCTTCCTAATCAGTAGATAAGCTTATCATACGTCACATAACACCGTCCAACAAATTCAGTCCCACCTGAGTTGTTCTCGAAAACAGTCACATCAGCAATGGCAGAGATCGAAATTAAAGAGGATGAATATGATTGGTTAGCAGATTCCCTCAATGCTCTCTTCTTGGAAGATAATCCAAGACCAGAAGAGGATAACAAAGTGATACGTAGTTTACGAAAGGTAAGGAAGTTGACAAGAAATCTGCAGGAGAGGAATGGCGTGTGTTTTTAGAAGCTGAATAAGTGGCTGGAGCAACCAAAATTGAAAGAAAGGGGACCCATAAAGAGCAAGGATAGCAAAAAGGATGTAGTGATCCGTTCTGAACCTTATACCATCAATAATGTAAGTGTAAAAGCGCAAAAAACTCTGTTGCTTCTTAAGTATACGTTATTGCATTGTTGTACATGCAAAAACAAAATCAGGTACTTTGATTTATCTATAAAAACAATAAACTTTTTGTTATAGATATCAAACCCACTGATTAGCGTACACAGAATGAATCATATAACTGTATACAGAACTGAAAGATGATTTGAAAGTTTGCAAACACCACAGTTCAACATATTTGCTGCTTTATTTTACTTCTAAAATTATTCAAACTCAATAGAACAATCACAGAAAAACGTTTTCTAAGATCATTATAAAAACAAAGATGTAAACTGATTTAGTTGGATTAATTACTTTAAACGTTAATAATATGTAGAACCCCATTCCTTATTCAACTGTTTAGAAAGGTATAATTAAAAAATATTAAACACTGTTGGTGCTAAAACGCTTTCCTGGGAAACACAATATTAAATGCACATTTTTTGACATTTTGTTATCTAGTATGAACCCAGTGGCAAAGATAGTATTGCATCTTGTGCAAATTTAAGGGCATACCGACATATCATGTTTATACAGATTCGATAGAAGTTTTCTAGTTTTATACATGAGGTGTGTCCCATCACTGATAAAATTTCCAGGCAGATTTGTGTATTATCAACACAATCGAGAGGTTTATTTAGTTTTCTGTTATCGAGAAATAGTTATTTCCTTATTAGGGTCTGTATCAATAAAGCAGTAAAGATTGATAATTATTTATTACTGAGAAATATCTTGTTAAAGTGCGGTTTTTATTGCTTGGCACACCCTAACAATTTGTCAACTTTTAGAAATATTGAGAAGACTCAAAACCTTTTCTTTATATCAGGTTTCAATGGCGTACTCAGAATTTTTTTAGGAGGGTCACATTTTTTAGATATAACACACTTGCACTTCTTTAAATGGAAACTAGCTAAGGTTGGGAGTATATATTTTATATATTTATTTATACTAATTTTGGTATTATCCAATTTTCTTCTAGTAATTTAATCAGATTTTATGTTTACCTCCAACAAGCTATGGAACAAGAAAATGTACAATATAATTTATATTATTAAAAAGAAATTTGAATCCATTAAAAAAACATGTACCTATTTGGATACATACAAAAGACTTCTAAATGTGCTCATATAGTTTTTTATTGGTAATCTCGGGTTATTTATTCGGAGATATGTATGTATGGTTTCCGTTTAAAAAAATGCAAGTTTGTGTTACATCTCGAAAAATTCTGGATTCAAAATAAAAATGCCTTCATTTTTTTTGTAAATACATACCCAAGCGAGGTATTGAAAACTGAACAAATGCTACAATATTCAAAAGTTGGCTATAGCTTTAAAGCAAAAGACCATACAAAAATAGTAATGGTACAGCTCAACTCACAAGAAAAAAGTAAAGACAATAATGTCGAAACCGCAACCCTCTAGCATTAATAGTTACTGAGATGTTCTACAACTACAATGAAAATGGGACACCCTGTACTTTTTTTTTGCAATTCYTGACAGACATGTAATGGGTTACTCCTTTTCACTTATAAGGCYAAAATGATTAAGTATACAAATTCATATATAAAATTTGTTTGTGTAAACACTATCTTCATAAAATGAATTAATGTTTGTTGGCCAAACATATCAGGGTTTTATTTATTTTGTGATTGATAAGCTGCTGGAATTAATAGCGATTTGTGTAATCATTGCCATTGTGTGATAGCATGTCCAGTTCAAATAATTAAGATATGTTACCTCTGTTTGTTACAATATCACCCAAAAGAGCACAGCAATTGTGACGTACCTAGAAATAATTATCTGCAACATGACGATTTAGTTGTTATGTTTACATAATTGTTGAATATAGGTTTTTGTAATGTGTTATCTAACAGATAGGATATTATCTGGATATAGGTATTACTGGAATATGGTAAAAATAGTATTATGAAGTACACGTGTAGGAAAAATAATAACACATTGAACATTCAATGACTTCCACATAATTTGTGAAGGTTTGTAATCAGAACAGGAAAACTTTAGCATAAATGTTGATGAGTGTTTCCTAGAAATCTATCATTCTTTTATCATAATGTACTCTCTTGTACTTTAGTCCAGAAATTATGAATGATATTTCATTTTTTAGTGATTTTGTGCTTTTGCAATTGACGATTCAAAAGACTGTATGGTTCAGCCCAATAACCAGAATTGACTTTTTACAATCCAGCTGATATTTAAAACACTATGTTTATAAATAACTTCATTTATAGATTATAAAACCTGTGTTGGTTAATGGTTAAATTAAATAAAGACCCTTTGATAAATAAGTCGTCACCTTTCCACTATACAGGGTTAACAAAAAGTTTGAAATAGGATGAAAAGTAAGGGTCCCCTGGGAGGACTCCAGATGTAACCTTAAAGGCAGAAGACTTGAATCTGCGGTATTCAACATACTGTCTACTTCCCATTAAGAAAGATGAAAACAACTTTAGATGTAAGGGAGATAGTCGAAAATCAGAAAGCTTGAATATCAATACATTATTGCCATCTAAATTCTTACTTACATCATACCATTGCTTTGGTATATAGGCAAAACCAGTTCTATGCTGTGCTGTCTGCACTAGACCTAAACTGCACTGATGAGCTGTAATGACAGCGAAATAGATCTATCTGCAGTTGGTTGAGGTGCATACAGCATAGCATAGACATGCATTTTAATCAATACATTATGATCAGGACTGCCTTAGGATGATAAATATCAATCCATGGTTTATTACCTATTTTAAATACTGGGCAAAGCACAAATTATAAATAATGCCCAGAGGAATTACAAATGCTCTTGCACAATCACAAACAATATAGAAAGGAATATTAACCAGACCACGGGTAAATTTGGACTTGAGTTTGTTTATAGCAAGAACCTCGTGTTCTGTAAAAGAAGGCTGACTTCTTTTCTAGTGGCCCCCATCTGTTTGATGCTTTCCTTTATGATCTTTAGTACCTATATGAATTTTTAGTTATGACATTTTTGCTAATTTCATATAGCACTAGTTAGTTTTATTTGTTTCATTGTGGAACATTTCATTCATCTTTGAAAATTGCTTTTGAAAAATAATTAAAATTTAATTGAGAAAGCAATCTTGAGAAATAACCTTTCGACAACTGGATGTTACGTACCGACAAAGATAGTATTTTTAAGACACAAGCAAATAACTAGTCATAGTTAATGTTCTGTAAACAAATGCATATGCACGTGAAACAGTAGAGACAGATTCTCAAGTACAGTAGTGTAGTTTTATATCGCTATAGAAACTTCTCGTTAGTTTTTGCCCCCATCATTGTATGATCATGGATCATTTAAGACACAAGGTGAGCATACAAGCAGTATACTATTAGGAACCTTCTATAAAGCAAGAGTAACAGTAAATGCTTCATAAATTTTGCTTTACTACAGGACTCATGTCATAATCTAATAATTCCTGCACATATCAAACTGGTGATGGTGAAAAAACAAGTGCTGTCAAATTATAAAAGTCTATCACTGGGACATCACTTAGCCATAGAAAGTGGGTAGTTCACTCAGTTTAAAATTAAAAATAGTTGTTTCATTTGCGAGCTGTATGTACTTACACGAAATTAGAATGCTTAACCTCCAGTGACAACCCTGAGGTACACTTGAAGTTTCACTGAATGGACCTGACTTATGGCGAAGTACAGACACTATGTTTTCCCTGTCAGCTGATCAGTTAAGACGGGACAGTAGCTGTATCTTGGAAGTAATCGAGCTAGAGTCTCGAAGTATTTTTTTTTAAACAAATGTGGTCACACAGATTTCGTTTAAAATATTATGAAATAGGTAACTTTGCTGCTTTAATATGACATACCAAAGGATCGTTTCTTTCTCCAAAAAGTAGCAATACAATGTTGGTTTAAAATAAATTCATTCTTATTAACCCATTATAATTTATGTTTATTTCTTTACAGATTTAAATTTTTTTTCCATATTTGTTAGGTCGATCCCTACTATGAATTTGGTATGAAAGGTTTTATTAAATGAAGTTTTGCACACGTATACTAGTATATTTCATTTTATCTTTAAGTAAATCCTCTGCGTTGAGTGGGTCAATTAATGAGATAGATTACTTATTAAATTGGGTTAATTCTTGGAAGCTTTACTTTGCGCTATCCTCCTTGAAGGCAACATGTACTCATTGCTTTCCTTATGGGACTTTTCCGGTCCTCATGCTGTAAATTGTTTCATAATGTCATATAAATAGTATAACCGGAAAGGTAATTATCTATTTTCCACTGTAAGATATCACGTGAAATTATAAAACTTCTTATTTTTATTTTAAGGTCACGTGCTTTACTCATGCTGTCTAGATGATTATCCAAGTACCACGAGTATAGCTCCTGTATTATTCAAACAGTCTGTTCCTGCATTCCTGGAAACTTATCAAGCGGCAGCCACTATCAGTAACTATATCACACAGCTTAAAACTTCTGGGAACTGTACTTGAGTTCTGCTAAAGATATGATAGATTTGTACACACAATTATTTATTGTTATATCAAGCTGAAATGCTATACATGGATATTGGTATTGTAAATGGTACTGAACACATTAGAGCTTACAAAAATATGAAAAAAAATCCAAATATAAACAAATTGATATTAATCTAGAAACCCAAATATGAAATATTGCATTAATATAATGGTTATTGTGAAAAAATAGATGAATGAGTAAATGAAAGCACTTCTCTCATCAATTGTTTCTTCTTCAGTTAAGATTAAATTAATTACACAAATGAATAGCAAAACACACTACCTTTTTGGGAACAAGGAAAAGGATCTTTATTATGAATCCACTATGCATCAGTAATAATAATTGACATGACCATATTTTGGAAGCAAACCTGGCATTGGGTAATATTGTTAAAAAGAGATAGGTATTTTAGTAAATATTCGATTTCATTATAAGACAGCTTTTTTCGATATAAAAATTTGAAAGAAAACCCCGTCATTTTGTTATGACCAGGGTTGCTAGCTTATGGTTCCTTACGGCAGCAAAATGAAATCAATAGTTAATAATTTTCTAATTTAAATTTAACAAATTTATTACTTGCCATTAATATTAAAAGTACCATTACTTTCTGAGGCCCTCAATGCACTGCATTTCTGTTAAACACAATCGTGCCTCTTGTGCTGCCTTTCCAGGATCCAGATTTTTACAAGCAGTATCTAGTTCATTATTCAAATAATCATCTAATGTGTTAAATTGTCTCCAACATCCACCATGTAGCGGACTAACTTCGGAAACAATGTCCCATGAATTCTTTAGGAATGGAAATATTGAAATAAGTTTTTGTAATTTATTTATACCAACAACCTGCTTTACACATTTTTTGTATTGTTTTGGTATTGTAAAAAGAATCATCTGTCACTTTCACTGTATTTTTCATTAGGTCATTGCTCGAAAGTCACACACCGCTGGAGGGCAGTATTTTGAACTATCTTCATCTCCCAGCTCTGAATTCCCTGAAAACTTGAAATCCCTTCAGCAAAGTTTAGAAGAAGAAGGCCTGTGGGAGGTGAAAAAGGCGTTGCAGGATTTATACTCCAACTCTAAGAAACTTCTTGACGAGGTTCACAGTAAAGAGTTCCTCKAGTTTCTTGAGGAACTTTTACACAGTTCAGATGCAGGTAGTTATCTGTTTTTGTCTTTTGTTACTTCATTGTTTCAGGTTTTTTTTACTAAGTGGCCAATTTTTGCTTGTTTTGTGTTCATGTTTTCAAAATATGTCTGATGTTTCTCTTTTTTTTTGGTTTGAATAAATTAATTATTATAATTAAGTTGTTCATTATACATCAGTACAAATAGAAACTTTTTTGGGTTTAGTTTCAATTAACTTAAAAAATGACATAACTCCATCTTTTTAAACTCTAGCATTTTCATCGCAAAAAATCGCGTTTATGACTGTTTAACTTATGGCATGCAGAACACGTCCTCCAAAGACGACAATCTCACGACTCAGCTTATCTAAGCTCCAGCCCACTGTCGAACTACTCAGTGTCTAGTGCAGAACCAGAATACAATATACCACCCAGGAGAGAGAAGGACAGCCTAAGGCAAAGTTTGGACAAACGGGTGTCCATTGAAAAGTTCGTGGACTACAAACTTTGCAATGTTTTTGAAGAAAAAGATGGCCGCAGGTAAGCAAAGATAACATAAACATTAATTGTTGGTTGTGAAATTTATAAGTATATGACATGATAATCTGAGAAAGCCTGGAATTTCAGAAGGTTTTAGAAACAACATTTACTCTTTGCGAAAAACAAAAAATGTCCCTGTCTAATTTTAATTTAGTTTTGCTTTTCATTTATCATAGTTTTGTGATCTGAAACTGATGTGATACTTACCACTTATGTATGTTTACATCATGTACTTTTAGAAACAACTGCAAATTCTTGATTCCAGTTTACTTCACGTAATCTTGCTCGACGGTGAAAGCAACCCGTACTTGAGGGAGGAATTCTATGCCGCAACCGAGGAAATGCTGCGGCAGTCGAAAACCAAGTTGGCCGAAGTGATTTGGCAATCACCGACCATCGAAGACCTCCTAAAGGAATCTTACGAAGATTTGATGCCCTACTTCGATGAAATTAAAGAGCTCCTACTGCCAGACGATTGAGCAGATTTGAATCACACAACAAAGTGGCGTTATTGACCACCAGTATAAACTATTTTATAGTTTGTCTAGTTGTAATACTTCAGATGACTGCGTACAATTTTTTTAATCTGTGATTTAGTTTGAAGAGCTTTATTTTAAATGTACATAATTAAAACACACTGTGTTACTACTTTCATGTATTTTTCCCAAGCTGTTCGTAATGCTGACTCCCTGGAATTAAAAAGAGATCATTAACCTGGTCTAAAAACATTGTGCATTGATGGTATATATTCATACGTCTAGTGGCGTTAAGTCAAGTGATCTAGATGGGCAATATTTCCCCTGAGTTTGAGTTTTTTCATAGTCAACTATGAAATGATTTTGAAATTATGTGTCCAAACATGAACAAATTAGTGATCACTGTTTTATTGAACTTATTTTCCATTATTTGTTATCAGCATGGTTCGAAACAGAAAAATGATGATAAGGACATAAAAGGTGATATATTCAAGCATGTAAAGCATAACCAATTATAGAATCTAGTTCAACAACAACAGATAAGTGGCTGTTTAGTGTGATATCTAATCTTGATAACGTTGATTGAAATTGGTGAATTTCATTTCCTAGAACATGTTAATTCAGGAAAAACGACGTGAAACAAATTATGATGGTTGATAAAAATCTTTTGTATTTGGATGCCGAGAACTGAAAGACAGATCATCTTTAGAATTAATATTAATAATAAAGGCCCATATAGAAGCAGGATAAACATATGCTACAAAATCTCATTTATGATTACAACCGATTACGTCTCGTACAGAATTAAAAACCCATACTTCTTCGTGCTCACCTCAAAACGTCGATTTCCAAAGCACACTGCGTGTAAGCCTGCAGGAACAATTCCAGTTCGGAGGAGGTCCAGTTGTTTTGCTTCCACAGCTCCATGATTTGCGATAACTCGACGAAAAAGTTCCTCAATTCCCTGGCCCTGTGTATCGCTGTTGCTAAGGTTAACAGGGCCCTGGAGTATACTCGGAAATTGGTATCAAGTTCCACGAAGCTTTTTTGTAAAAGTGTCGGTTTCAGGGAAGTGCATACTAAACTGGAAAAATTTACAAAGTGTGTTTATGTTCGAAGTTGATTTACATGCAATATTATTTCAATGGTTGTGCAGCAGAATTTAAATTTGGAAAATATCATTTGGTTATATTGCTATAGATAGTCTTACCATTTGAATCATATTCTAAAGACAGAGTTATAAAATATATTTTTGAATCCTGAAATGGGCAATATATTTACTTGATCTTGTCATATTTTGTTACTACATGCCCTGTAACGCACAAATACCATGCAGGAATCACAATTAACATGATAATAATAACACCAATAATCAAAATTACTAAAAATTATATAAATATTTCAAAAACTACCAGTAATAGATAATGAGAACTACGGGATAAAAAACACTGCATCCAGTTAAAAAAATGACTTACTGTTTGAATTATCAAAAATTGGGATTCTCAATTCTATTTAAATTAAAACAAATTTATCAATTTAATATTTGCAAATGATTGCTGTTATTTTTAGAAATTAATCGTGCAAACCTTTTAGATACTTTCATTTTTGCCAACTTGGAAAAATTAGTCCAGTTTGGGACAAGTGTCCTTTTATATGTATTAATTAAGCTAATTACAATGGTAATGTTCAAATCTGTTGTACGGGTACGCAAAGGTGTTGTTTTCCATATTAATATAATTTTTACAATAAAAAGCAAAATATTTTGCCCAAAAAAGTTTTTGTTTGTTTTCCCTGTGCATTATCCATAACAATAATATTCAATTTCTGTGGCATTTGGATCCATCTTCTTACTTCACAAGTCTTAATGACATTTTAAAGATATGAGTCAGCTGTTTTTCATTTTCAGTTTTAAGAACTCTATTTAAGTTTCATACTTACTGTTTATGTTCCCTTTCTTTTTCCATTAAAGCCTTCAATTCTCTCAACTCCAATAGGAACTCCTTATCCATCTCCGTATCATAATATTCAGGTCCAGTAATCTTGTACGTCCACTGCTCCATGATGCTTTCTGTACATTTCCTCAAGTCTTGAAACGTTAAGTAATGCAGACGCCTTTTGCAGAGCTCGAATCTCATGCACGCCAGGAACACTATACAACCATACTTCTTAGCCAGCTCCTCAGGTAAATAGAAGAGATTTTGGATATTCTGAACGACAGAACCAGGCATTTCCTCAACCATTTTAAAGACACGCTTTATGTTATCAAACTGCCGCCTACAACCGACCTATAGCCTTAATCTGTAACTTCATCCAATAAACTTACCTGCAAGACTTTAACGGAACTCCGGTCTTTTCCGACACTTCATCCAAATCCTTCCGATGCCTTGAAGACAGCTTTTTACCCAGCAGCTCCCTAACGATCGCGTCGTCTAGTTCGTAATACCTGTAAATAAAGTTGAAAATGATCGAAAAGTTTCAGCATTTCGAACATTCACTTTTCGATCAGGAACTGTCGTGTCTGTGGCTCGATTTGAAACGCGAGCTGCTCTTGAAGCTTGTTCGGATTGCTCAGGGACTTCTCGATCAACGAATATGTTCTGTAATGATCCAGAACATCGCTCGCTATCAAATCGAGTGAGGCTCCTGTGGCTTCTCCTAGTCCACGACGATTTAGGATTGCTACAGCTTCACTGGCTAGAGAAATCGAACGAATTACCAACATGGTAATTAAAAGGATTAATGAGACATACCAGAATACCCTTCGATCCACAACTGGTATATTTCTGGGTCGACTAGAGTGTAATTACAAATAAAAACATCAACTTCGGCACACATTATGCTTAATCAGGGTTTCAACTACTCAACAATAGCTTTATTAGGCAAGAATGTGTTTAAAAAACACATTAATTAATAAAAATACATAAAAACAAACGTACCTAACCTTACTTTTACTTTGACGTTTTGCTACGGTGTTGCCAGGTGCATACGAATTCAGTTAGTAGCTAAAGCTGCACACAAAACACTGTTCTAGAAAAAAAACGAAAAGTTTCATTAACAAAAGCATTGTACCAAATGTCGAAGATTCTTATAGGTGGTAGGTTCGCATCCTAATTGTATCCCTCATTTATCACGCACAGGAATTATATCTTTATTATAAAATAAGCCTCATTCTTTGAAGTCAAAGTGGGTTTGAAGCTAATTCATATATTTTCCTTCTTTATTTTTTTAATGTTACATACGTAACTCATGTACTATTGTCGCTGGACAAGTTTTTAGGTAATTTTTTGTTCTGACTTTTCCTGTAGCTCAGTTTTAGAATCGTCCCAAAACAGCAACCTTGAGCAAACTATTATTAATGCACATATAGATCAATTCGTTATAACATTCAAATTCGTTAAAATATGAAGGAAATGCACCAAAGTACTTCATTCATAGAGGTACGTTTTTTATTACTGTAGATGAGCTTAGCATAATGTAGGTAACTAAGAAATGGCAACGTAGCTTATCAATTGACAAGTGACAGCTAGAATTGACAATCCTTCAACCGGCTGTCATTGGAAATTACTAGAAGTTTGAGTAACGTTGTTAAGCGTTTACGTAGTTTTTTTGAGAAAAAAGAGTGGTTTTTCTTGCAGAAATGGCTTTAAGAACTTATGGGGATAAACCTATCAGTTTCCAGCTCGAAGAAAATGGAGAATATTACTGCGTTGGATCGGAGGTATTTTCAACACTTCTTGTTTTTTTGCTCCATCAAACAAAAAAACTTTTTTTAGGTGGGCAACTACCTCCGATTGTTCAGAGGTTCCCTCTACAAGAGATACCCTGGCATGTACAGGAGACCAATCACGAATGAAGAACGTAAACGATTGATAGATCTCGGGCTTAGCCAACATGTATTAGCCAGCAGCGTTTCCTTGTTGAAAGCCACAGAAGTCGAAGATATTATAGAGGGAAACGATGAAAAGTAACTATATCCATGGCAGTTGTTTGACGGGATCATTCTAACCTCGCCTAAAGTTATAGGTACAAGGCTGTCTCGGTACATACGTCCGAACCACCGATGCCGAGGGAGAGCAAGTCGAAGAAGAGCATGCAATGGGTGCCCTCGCTGCCCAACTCGAGTCACTTGGACGCCGTTCCGCAAGCAACGCCCATTAACCGCAACAGGGTCGCCACGAAGAAGGTTCGAACGTTTCCGTTGTGTTTCGACGATACCGATCCGCAGCTGAACGTCGAAAATGCGGTACAAAGCGAAGTCTTGGTACCCATCAGACTTGACATGGAGATCGAGGGGCAGAAGTTGAGAGACACGTTTACTTGGAACAAAAATGGTAAGTTAACATTGAATATTGATTGCCTGAAAATATCTTTTGTCTTTCATAGAGAGTTTGATCACTCCTGAGCAGTTTGCTGAGGTTCTGTGTGACGATCTCGACTTGAATCCGTTGACTTTTGTACCTGCAATCGCTCAAGCTATTCGACAGCAGTTGGACGCTTTTCCCGCTGAACCACCTCAGATTATTGAAGAATCATGTGATCAGAGGGTGATAATAAAACTAAATATACATGTTGGGAATACTTCGCTGGTTGACCAGGTATGTTAGAGAAGGTATACTTAAAGGCTTAATAGGAGGAACAGCTAGCATTGCTATTATGTTACCGATTTGATAGATACACTCTTAGGAGAGGCAGGGRGATTCGCTTTTTTTGGTAACATTCATACTAAAGTGACCACAAAACGAGCTTAAACCAAAATTATTCAAATCAAAAGTAGAAACTAACATTTAACGTGGTAAAGTTTTTTTTACTGAGATTGGTGACATAAAGGAAAAGCACTTTTTTGAGTCCACAAGTTTATAGATGATTTGAGCCACCTTTCTTTAATTTTTCTGGAAAAATTACACTTTTAAATACTGCATTTTTTAAGTCTACAAGTTTTTCTGCTATCACATCAAATAATTAATCAATAATTCCATCAATTCCGTCACTACTTGCTTAATTTCATTGAGGTCTGTTGCTTCCAAAAACATTGTATTTTCTACTTTTTTGTCAGATAATATGGTGTAGTGATTTTGTATTTTACAAGCTAATTCTAGGCCCACTTTTGAGAAATGGTGATTGAATTCAGTTGCTATTTTTTCTTCATTTTCATATTGCCTTTTTAATTGTCTTCTAATATTGAATGTTTTATTTTGAGCTTTCTTAAATTCGTTTTCACTGTGTGTATTTTGGATTTTTTTTCCATCTGAGGAATAATTTATCCCATTCATTAACTAATTTTAGATAGTCATTACTAATTCATTTATTACCAACTCCAATTTTTGCAGCACATTCTGTTTTTGCAGAAGCCACAATGTCCACCAAACCACTGAATGTTGTAACTGTTTTATGACACAATTTGTTTTGAACACTATGAATCCAATCTTGTTCACATAGTATATTTTTGTTTAAAAATTTATTTAGTGTAATTAATATTTTACGGTCTAAGATCATATGTTCTGGAGTTGTATGGTACTTATTAACTTTATAATTGTCATAACATGATCTAGTGCTATTGATGTTTTAGTGGTTTGAGTGTCATTTTCTTTTTTTAGTAATATTTGAAATCCAGAAATGCGTTTATTGTTAGAAATCAACCTCACCACCACTCTTTGGGTAATGCTCATGCTTGCGGATGTAAATTTTCCGATTTAAACATGACACTCTAGCCTTTTTGCATAGCATTTGATTGTGTTATTATTTTTTTCAGTTAGTCCACTTTCATTTACTTTAATTCCTTTAGTTCTTATATACTTTTTAAAACATCCTTTTTTATTTATATCTTGTTTATTAAATTTATCTATGATAAGCCCTCTTGCTTCCCAGTTGTATATGTTTCCACAATACTTTTGATGATGTTGCAATTTTACTTGATTGTTAATTTTTGCTTCCAGTATTGGAACTTTTCACTTTTCCTGCCTCATTCGTTTTCTTTCATTTATAACTTTGTCATTTGACTAGCTGTTGTTATTTAATGCATCTGTCAAGTATTGCATATATGTATTTATCTCTTTCATCACATTATCTATTTTTTTAAATAGGCAAAATTCAAGCTTCAATTTGCCTTTTTGAAGTAAAAACTTGTTACCTTTGTCCAACACATTGGCTTATGAATTGCATGTTAGAATGATAGTAAAAAATTTGTGTGTAACATGATTTATGCCTTTTTTTAATAAGATTTCAACTTCTTTATGACCAGGTTGAGTGGGACATGTCGGAGAAAGAGAACAACCCCGAACAGTTCGCGTTGAAACTGTGCGCCGAACTCGGTCTCGGGGGCGAATTCGTCACCGCCATAGCCTACTCTATTCGAGGACAGCTGAGCTGGCACCAGCGCACGTACGCCTTCAGCGAGGCCCCGCTGCCCACGGTGGAAGTGCCGTTCAGGCCACCCAGCGAGAGCGACCAGTGGGCACCGTTTTTGGAGACCCTGACTGACGCAGAAATGGAAAAGAAAATCAGGGATCAGGACAGGAACACGAGGAGGATCAGGCGGTTGGCCAACACGACGCCTGGATGGTAGGGATGATTTTTTTGTAAGTTTGCGAAAAAGAAYGTTCGGGTWTTTGAGATATTTCAGATTCAGTGGATTTTTTATTTAAGTTATTTAAGCTTAAAGGATGACCGTACCTTGCTTTCTGAAAAGATAGTATTCATAACTAAGTTCGTTATACGTTTCATTATATATTAATTTCGGATCGATTGGAAAAGCAGATTTTTATTTAAGGATTTTTAGTATTTTGAAATTGCATTGATTTTTTATAATAATGTAGCAAATAAATATAGTCCAACAAAAAATGAATTAAGTGAATTACAAAATTCCCATGGAAAAGATAACTTCCAGTTTTTCCACAATTTTCCAATCTTCCCGACAACTTTCCCAATTTTTTCTCACGAAAACCTTTTTCGTACTATTGCAAAAAAATTCAGGTGATACGTTTTCCAAGGAACGGCATTTCATTTTTATTTATACAGGATGTTGCACTCAAAAGGGGACTATAGTTCCTTTAATGTTGTTAATTGTTTTGATTATATAGGGTGTTCTATTTTCTCGGGGCAATACCTAGGTTCACCCTGAATATTTTTGCGTGTTTTTTTTCCTGTTAGAGCATGAAATGAGCTTTTCTATACATATCAATTATTTTAAATTTACTACAATATTTGTCTAATAAAAAAATCTTAAATTTTAAAATATTCAGTTATGGATAACTGGATTTTTGAAATAGAACTACATAATTTTTTTTACGTATGCAACCATAGATGAATTCCATTTTGATTTTATTGTTAAAAAAATCATATATGACTGAATATTTCAAAATTTAAGGTGTTTTACTAGAACATAATTTAGTAAATTTAAATAATTTTTTACATTATGGCAAAGCAAATTTCTGCCCTATTAAATGGGGGAAAACCACATCTCTCATCTTTTTTACTTTCGGAGACATTCAAATTTTTTAAATGCACTGTAACCATAAAAACTTTTGGAAAATGATGCAAAATAAAAACTAAAAATAATTTTATGACGTAAACAAATTTACTATGGTCCCGAAATTATTTTGCTGTGCTTGTATTTCTGGGTTTCTATATGGGAAAAAAAAAGACGATATAGTATTTTTGTCCTTTTAATTCAGATCCGTAACAAAATAAATAATAATAACATTACATACAAAGCACAAATTCCTCTTCCTTATACCAAACACACTGGAATGTGATATCTGAGATTTTTGTTATCTTACCCACTGAACAATGACAACAAAACTATTTAAAGTGAACAAAAACATCACTATACCAAACAAAAAATAATAAAATAAAACAAAACTGACGTTATACACTTTGTTCATACAACAAAACGTATACAAATGAACACATGCTGCAGATTTACAAGTACCAAAACAATAAATATCTTTTAAGCATCACGACCTATTTCCAAACCTTGTTGAACACTTCCATGAAGTTGTCGTAGAGCATGAAAGTTATGGCGACGTCCAGGCAAACTCGGCACAATCGTGGCAAGGTGCCCTTGTAAAACGCAAGCGGGCCTTCGTTCTTCAGGATTTTGTAGGCGCAGTCCAGCGTGTTCTTGTACTGCGCCGCTTCGAGACCCTGCATGCGTGTTTTGACCACGTCAAGTGGAGTGTTGCCAAACACCGAGCAAGCACCTAAAACAGAAAAACAAATTGGCAAATTTTTCACGAATAACGGGTCTAAATAAATCAGTCAACTGCAAAAATTCGTTATCATTCAAGGGCGTCACATCAGAAGGGCGTAAATGCCAATATAAACAAAATTCGGTTTTTGGGGCATATGGAACAATCTTACTTTCCCGCACATTATATCAGAAGGGTGTAAAGTTTGCTCATCCTGTTTCAGTACAAACAATACTCAAATCTATAAAATAGATTTTTAAACAGTTATTTCCATTTCTTGTTTTTTTTTACCCATAGGGTGTAAAGGTATGCAGTGTCTCTCACTCGTTTACTGTCTTTTGTACTATTTTCTTCCACTTAGTCCTGTCCTTTGCTATTCTTGTAGCTTCATCCCAGGTGAGGTTTCTCTTCCTCAAGGCCTTGGCCACTGTCATGTTCCATGTCTTCTGCGGCCCTTCTCTTCTTTTCTTTCCTTGTACTTTTGCCTCCCACACTAGTTTTGCTGGTCTTTCCTCGTTCATTCTCACCAAGTGCCTGAACCACTTTAATTTTTTCTCTTTTATAGTTTGTTTAATCGACTCTATTTCCAGTTCTTCTCTGATTCTGTCGTTTCTTATTCTGTCCATTCTAGTCACCCCTTTAACACGTCTCAAGTATTTCATTTCTGTTTCCTGCAATCTACTTAAAAGTCTATCACTTAACACCCAACTTTCACTACTGTCTGACAATATTGGTCTATAAATGGTTTTGTATACCATCATTTTTGTCTTCTCACTTATTTCCTTTTTACTTATTAACGGGTTATTTAGTGAGTGGTACACCTTTATTGCACTAGTGATTCTTCCATTTATTTCTTCATCCATACTTCCATTGCTTTGTATTGTAACTCCTAGGTACTTAAAACTTTTAACCTGTTCTATTTGTTTCCCATTTATTGTTATGTCTATCTTTTTGTCCTGCTTTCCTATGACCATTGTTTTAGTCTTGCTAGTATTTGTTAACATTTTACGTTTTGTTATTTCATTCTCCCACAATGCTACATTTTGTTGTAACTTCACTTCATTCTTTGCACAGGTCATCTACAAATGCGCATTCTGCTAGCTTTATCACCTTTAATTTTCTATACCCTAATTTGACTTCGTTGGCCTTGTTGTGTAGTTCCCACAATATACCGTCCATTACCATGATAAACAGTGTTGGGCTTAACACTCCCCCCCCCTTGCCTTAATCCATCCACTACTTGAAAATCCTGTGATTTTATGTTGCTTGTTTTCACATAATTTTTTGTGTCACTGTATAAACTCTCTATGCCTTTTCTTAGCTTATTATTTATACCTCTTTTCTTCATACTTTCCCAGACTTTCTCTAAGTCCAAGAATGCTAAATAGAGTTAGGCTTATTCGATCCTTTAATCTAGAGTTAGGCGTTGTCGGTGTAATTTTGGGACACCCTGCATATATTTTTTTATTTTATAAATCTACTACAAACCATAAAAATGACATCTTAATTTTTCTGTGCCAAATTGGTTGACCAAAATCCCAGTTAAGCCAGTACAAAACAAAACATCATTGATAATATGATAACAAATAATATCGCACATACCCAACAAAACATTATGTGTTAATCTTTGGTGGTAATATAAATATTATCTTTTTATTTTGTTGGAGTTTTTTGTATATACAGGGTCTTGTTTTTCACTAAGAAGGAGTAAAAATTATGCATACATGGTAATGACACAAATTGAAGAACACAAAAATCGGCATCCAACTATGAAGCAATAGTTATTAAGGTTAAAAAATTTTGGACACTCATTATGCTATTTTAAAGAGTTCAAACAGTCTTACAATTTGACATATAACTTAAAGTTGTACCTAAAAAAACAAAGAAAATGACCCTGGGAAGTTTTAGGTGGCGGACCCTGTGTATTATTTTCTTCTTACTGGTATTTCTCCAAGATATGTGATATTCTTATCTTTATTATAGCAACGTTACGTTCAATTTGAAACTTATATACACTGTGATTGACATTTAAGATAGCACAATAAATCAGTAGGTTCAGATGCACATTGCTAATTTGTTGTCCAGTAATTGTTCCTTATGTTACTCATATAATAAATGGTTGCATTATAGATGGAGTTTTTGCTCATCAACAGCAAAAGAGAGTGCAATTTATTTATTCTTTGAGAATAAATCTGATACTGGAAACTAAATGAACCAAAAAAAAATAACTCACCGGCAAACATGCCAAAGCAGCCGACAACGGGCGTAGGCACCCTCTTGCTATTATCCCCTCCTCTGTACCACTCCTTGAGGCTTTCCATCACAAAGAACCTAATCGCTTGGTTCGATCCTTGCTTGAGTATCGTCGGAGTTAACCCCTTGTATACCCCATGCATACCCTGTTCCTTAATGATCATGCCGACGCCATGCAAAAAGCCCCTGTAAACAAAATTGACCGATGGTGAGAAAAATATAATATTCAAAAGAAGATGTGGAAATGACATTTAAAAATGTTCAGTAAATGATCACTAGCAGATGTACAGTGTACGCAGCTTACTTGGATGTCCTCACCTAAATCTGGGATGTCTACTTCTTTGGTCGTTGATGAATTGTACTTTAATCGTCTCCATTGGGGTAACCGCGAAGATTGCTTCACACACACCCGCTCCTAAACCACACAGGAGTCTCGTACCAGGCGTGAGGTTGCCCTCCTCATTTTTTACCATGTTTTTGAAGGTTTCAAAACCACCAAACCTGAAAATATCGTAGATTATTCCTTCATCTATGTCCACCATGTTAGGAAGGTTCAATATGTCAGTTTTCCATGGATTATAAGCCTTCTAATAATAATACTGCGTCTTTATTCACCAGCATTACAATTTCCTGGTGCTAACAGCGAAGTTCAGTGGCCACTTAAAAAAGGGCAGATGTTCTTTCACTGAACCAAAGCAAGAAAAAAAACTAAGAAAAAAAGCCTTATTAACTGTAAAATTGTAAAATTAAATGTATTATCAGCATTGCGGCATGTAGCAGTATGTATACGTTGAGAAGAAAATAAAATAAAACAGTAAAAATTTGAATTTAAAATGATATCTGGGAGGACTTTAGCTAGATAATATAAGACGACGATAACCAAAAAGAGTCAACATTATATGCTTCCTGTATTCGCTCTTAAAGGTATATTTATTTATTTATAAAGATTAACAATAATAATAATAATACAGGTCACAAAAAAGCAGAAAACAATTCTGATGGGTGAGTGACCGCAGAACAAATAAATAATGGTGTAGCTCACAGTAAATTAACTCTCCTAATCTAAAGTAAATCCTGCTAATGAACATTAATATATAAATAAAACAGATAAACCTCTCTTTAACTTACGAGAAAAAATAGCAACAAAATTTCCAATAATTTACTAATACTTCATTATTTTAATGATTATTATATTATATTTTATTATTTAATCGCATTTTTAGTAATATTGTATATGTATTTTGCTTGCTCCACTTTTAATGTAGTGTTTAGATTACAGATATTTGTTACGCTATATAAAACATCGGCATGAGTAAAGTGACTCAGATTAAAAAGATTTTATACTGCCTTATTTTGTACCCTTTGTACACAAAGCAGATGTAACTATTATAAATAATTCTTTTACATTTTTCCGGTAGTAAGTTTGAAAGTCTTTTTACAGCACCTATGACAGGTGCAAACTTTTTACATAACATCACACAAATACATTTTTTGTTGTAAATTTAATACGTGACGAATATTATTAATAATTCTGAGATCACAGAATGCCATACTAATAAGAGAATTGACAGTAATTGAGCAATAATCCCAGAGATTTAGTAGAGCTAACAATTTCTAAATTTTGACTGCTTACCTCAACATGTAAGTTCATTAATATGGCAGTGTACCAGGGAGAAGCAGGAGACATACAAAATACATTGATTTTTAGACTTTGATGGATTTAAGGACAAAGAATGGTCTATAGATTCGTTAGGTCTGCCTGTATTCAGAATATTATTTCTATCTAAATTTAAAAAAAACTTGAGTGTCATCTCCATAATAGTGACATTCACCATGCTGAATGACAGAAGCAAGAACATATGTGTATACAAGGTAAAAAGCAAAGGACCCAGAATGGATTCCTGTGGAACACAGCACAAGCGGATTAAAATTCATAATACCACGCTTCGATTTCATAGCATTTTATTTATAATTATTACTAATTAACAGCCTTTAATCTGCTCTCATGGATTAAAGGCATCTTAATGCCTTTATATAATTAATAATAACTATTCTGCAATAACATGAATTTCTTGTAATTTATTGTATGTACATACGATTATATTTCTTATTGATAGCCCCATGTAAAGAGCTAAAGAAAAAATACAATACAATAAGTAATAATATATTATATATCAAGAGTCGAAAATGTACCTAGCTACCTAGTTTTAATCTAGTTTGAAAGTGAAAGGTAAGTTTTTTTGGCACTTTCGACAGACTTTTTAGTGTCGAAAACAGTTTTTTTTTAGCACAAAAGGTAGGAAAATATTTTTTATTACACAAGCACTTGCATCATTTGTAATATGCAGACTAGTTAGATCAAGCTAGTTTGTAAAACCGTTTGCATGAACTCAAACTTGATTAATTTGAAATTTTCTACATACACAGGCTTTTTTAAATACAAATAGGTACAGGTCAGAAATGTTTTTCAAATTAAACAATAAAAATAAGATCAAAAGCAGCATCTGGTACAATTAGATGACATCTCTATCATGTTTTATGTTGTACAGATGACAGGATTTATAAGACTTGTCATAGAGCAGTATATACTCACCTAACGGCACTTTTTGGTATCGAGCCATAAATAAGTATACTAAGGCCTCTGTAAAGGCCGAAGAATCCATGATACTTGACAGTCTTTTTAAGGCAATCCCAGATGCCCTTGTATTTTTTCTTTTCACCCTTCTCATCAAGCTGCAACTGGGTCTTTACATACTCTGTCGGAAAAGTTATGCAAACTTCAATACCACCGGTAAATCCACCTAAAAAAACAAAGATAGGTGTAAGGTGGAAATATAGAGAACAATGTATGTTGTATGATAATTATCTAGCTAATATCTACGTTTAGGTGTTAGAGTATTTGTCAAAAAGACATTGCAGTACTATAGCAGCTCATCCTTAAAGAAAGCTTTTGTAATTTTTGTAATTATATATTATATATAGAGGTAATCACAGTTACCTGTACATAGGATCTGGTTAATTACATTAATTTGTAATCAATAACTAATTAAGTTTAATTAAACACGATAAAGTAAGGATTATAGCTAAACATTAGTTGGAAAATTTTTGGAGAAAGTCCATATAAAATAACACGAGGACAGTCACTTGTTCAATAAATCGCATAAATTGTTTTGACTAAAGGTATTCCTGTATTAAAAAGGGAAAATATTAATGTACCTGATAATTATCATCCCATTTGTCTGATATTAGTATTCAGTAAAATATTTGAAGTTATAATTAAAAACCGATTGTGCCATTATTTTATTAAATGCAATATATTTAATAACTTTCAATTTTGTTTTAGAGCAAATCATTCTACTGTTAAGGCTGTAGCTAGTTAACAAAGAAACATTGTATACTACTGAAGATTGGTATAAATATAACAATCTCAAGGTAAATGGGGGTAAAACTCAGTAGATGATTGCCTCTAATAGATTTAAATATGACTCAAGAATTAGTGAAACATATAAGTTAAGTAGTCTTGTCGTTGCATAATTCTCTCAATAAAATCTTCTGTTAGTGACATGTAAAAAATTGTTTATTGTAAATTATACTACTGAATAAACTTTTCTTTGCGACATTAGCCCATCAACATTTATTAAAGCCTTCTTTAGGACTTAAGAAATTTGAAATTTTGTCATGTTATAATGATAGCTTTTCCAACATTTGCTTTATCATCGTAATATAGAAATGTAAACATCATTTTTGTATTGTAAAAAGTTCTGTAAATTTCTCTAGTATATCAATATACTAAGTCTTATTGTAACAATAGCCAAGCTTTTAACATGTATTCTGTGACAACAAAATTATCAAAACGGTTTCAAAAAAATAAGGCTAGAATTTTTGGAGGATACCAAAACAGAGAAGATACTAGCATTTCGGTTATTTTTGTTGGCTTTGTCTCCGTTACACCTTACTGTAACATAACTGATGGCAGCATACAGGCTGAAAATCATGGGACATCAAGATACATCAATCAGAAAAGAACCCATTCCGAAATATTTGGGATGATAACTACGCTTAGATAGAAGCAGCGTGACATTTGCCTCCCAGAAACCTAGAGTACTTATTGTTGAAGCATGTCATAACAACATGCTAGCGAGATGGAGGACAGTGATGGACCAAAATCAAAGGCTTGATATGAGGCTGGAGTATATAATATTGGGAATGCGAAAGCATAAGCCTACGTAGTCGTCAAACCCTTTCCCGAACTCAAGGATAGGCAGGTGTTACCATAATAAGCGGATTCAAATCATAACCGACATCCAAGCAGCCTTCGAAACAGCCATATGTTCCCACACAGTAAATAATGCCTTAGGTGCTCTGTATGTCTTGGAAGTTATTCTGAAGAGGATCAGTGGACATCATAAGATTGAGGGTAATGAGATGGCAGATAAACTAGCAAAAAAAGGAGATTGGTATTGTAAATGATATTCTGTGTGGAATTATCCAGCATATTTATAAAGAAAAGACGTTTCTTTGAGGTCTACCACTTGTGGAGGCTAAGGAGATAGCAGGAATRCAGGACTAATGGAATAACATACCTCCTACAAGGTATTGGGAGCACAGCAAGAAGCTTCACTCCACTGGGCTAATTAAAATCATGATAAAATACAATAAAAACCCCTTCATAAAGCGTTACAACATCGTATCAAAACCCTATTCCTTTATTATTACCCCTCCTGTTCGATCAAACCTATAAAAATTTAATTCGAACAATATTTAATTCCACCGTTCCCCGTCATGCTCAAAACTTTATTCCCGTGTGGTCGCTATGCAAAAGTGGCTGTTTTTTGCTCGGACAATTGACCAATGGGCACGCCACTTTTTTCCGGCACGCGTTTTTTTGTGAGCGAGGTAGCCGTGGAATATGCGTTTCTAGAATTAAAACAGTGTTCGACGGCGTAGCGATGTGTGGAGATGCGTCCCAAAATCGGTGGAATTGCGGTGTTCATTGGTAAGTTACATTACTGTTAGATGAAATATATCGAATATATAGTGTGTAATTTGATAATAGAGTTACGCGTACACCTAAAATGACGCCATTTGATTTTTGTTTCCGCGATTCTAGCTGGTAGCGTCGCTTTTTTATTTCTAGTGCTTGGCGATATTTCACAGAGTAGGCGTGTTGTGTCTGTCGGCTTCTCATTATGCGTTGTTCTTTTTAAGAAAACGATCACTGTGATTAAATTTACGTGCAAAGAATGTTAGCAAGGTAGGTGATTCCCCTTGTAATTTTGATGTTGCGTTGCCAAATCATCCATAAAGTGTGCTATTGGATTAAGGTAGAAATCTGAGTCTTTTCCTATAATTCATAATTGTCCTCTTTGAGCTGTTCTGCTTCTGCTTTCGAGAGTTAAGCAGGTTTAGGTTATGTTTAACTAGAACTCAAATGGAGCTAAATCCAAACCATCGGGTAGGTCCTCTAGCAAATATAAAAGAGTAGTTACATAGATTTATGACGCAAATTAGAGTATTTTTGCTCAGGAGCATTAGGTATGTAACTTTCCTAAGCTATTACATTAGCAACGATTACATTTAGCTGGTTGTTCGGCACAAAAACGATAATATGCATAAAAAAGAGTGTTGAACGTGATCTAACAATCAAATCGAGCAACGAAGTAAGAAAACTATTCCGTAACTAATAATACCACGACTTTATGGAGTTTATAAAATACTTGACGATCATTGTTATGTCAGAAACGTAGTCCACGAAGTAAAAACACGCAGAAATTTCCGAATACTGACAAATGTTTTCCATTTTTCTTTTGATGTGAATGATTTACACGTATATATGTCTAATTTCTCCCAAAAGACTGCTTAATTATCGTGATGGATCATAAATGTTGAACTTGTGTACAGTCAAAATTCATTTTCATTACTAATACTAATGTTGGGTTATATTATATGGGTTCCGTTTTCTTTTAGCAGTACAATAACTCAAGTCGAGATGATTTTCTTTACTTTCTAAAGATTAAACTGCACCAAGTCCAACTTTATCCACCTTGTTTATAAACGAATCAGTAAAGTGCTTTCAACTATTGCCAGCCATCGTCAGTGCCTTATAAAATGATAATTACCAAAGAATTTAAATTGAAAGTGACGTCAAATTGGAAATAAGCAATCTTGACTTCGAATAAAAAGTAGCTTCCATTCCAAAAACACATAATTGTAAAGTGACCGTTATCTATAATTTCGTGCATTCCGAAGATTTCTAAAAAAATAATTTTGAGGATTTGTTACACAAATGTAAAAATTTTAAATTATTGAACGAGGCAGTGTGTCTAAATGACAATAAATGATTTGCTAACAAAGAATTTGTAGTAGCTATTTTTGTATTTCTCATATTGTTTTGTATATCATTGCCTCTAATTGAACATGATCTTCCCTTTTGACCAATATAAACAGAATTACAATCGTTACAAGAAAAACTATATACTCCTGAACGATTAAAAACTGGAGTTCTGTCTTTATTGCACTTATCCCATGAGAGAAAATCAATTTAGATAAACTAAGTGAAACTGGACCAACAAACCTAAGAGGATACCAAATTTTGGATTCTTCAGCATGAATGGTGTTAAAAGAAAACTTAAATTTCCTATAATTAATAAATCTAAAAATGGAATTTGATTATTAATTTCTGTCTCATAACTAAAATTTATAGAATTGTGAAGAGAATTTATAAAGACAAAATTCCAGTTTTGAATCATTTGGGAGTTTATAGTTTTGCTTTAACGATTGTAATTCTGTTTTATTTTGGTCAAACCGGAAGATCTTTTTCAATTAGAGGCAATGAACACTTGAAACAATATGAAAAATATAAAAATACTGATATAGTTAATACAAATCCTTCATTAGCAAATCATTTATTGTCATTCAAACACACTGCCTCTTTAAATAATTAAAATTCTTTACATGTTTGTAATAAATCTTCTAAATTTTCTAGAAATACTTGAAATATACAAAATTATAGATAACGGTAATGTTACAATTTTGAATGATTTTTGTAATTTTAGTTGTCCTATTCTAAATTCTTTATTTGACCATTGATTTCATATTTCTGCTTTTGGCATGCAGGCTACTTTTTGTTTGAAGTCAAGATTGCTTTTTTTGAATTTGACAATGTCAGTTTTTTATAAATTCTATTGTATTCTTTTTTACACAATGAGGCACTGATGATGGCTAATTATAGCTGAAAGCGCTTTGCCTATTCATTAAGTATAGTGGATTTGATAGACTTCAGGGAGATTTATTATAGAAGTAAACATTTCTCATATATCCACTTAGAAGAAAATGGACCAGTTTACATTTTTTAAAAAGGCAAAAAATATCAGCTACATAGCAATACCAAAATTTATTACGGGAAGAACAACAGACATTCTTAAAAATATCTTGTTCTAAATTATTCATAAAAAGTTCTGCTAAAAATGAGCTAAGAGACGAACCCATTGGTAAACCTTAATTTTATATTATTGAAAGAGAAAAAATATTGTGTAACACAGGTAAGTTACAATTAAACAGCAGATTGTTTATTATTTTTAGACAGTCTTTTGGAGGAATTGAAGAAAATAAATTATTAACCTCGAAAGAGACAAGGAAAGAGTTGGGGAATTTTGAAATTGGTCAAGTCAATTGAATTTTGAATAGCAAAAGAAATATAAAACTTCATGAAGGATTAAATTTAACCATTTAGCTAAATTATAACACAGAGAATTTATGTAACGAACAATCGATCTGATGGGATAGTTATCTTTGTGTATTTTAGGAAGTCCATGAAGCCTTGGTGTTAATGGATTGATTCATAGACAATAATTTTGACTTAATACAGTTAAATAATTTTAATGGTGGTTCAACTTTTCATTTATTGTCTTAGAATCTATATTTCTAAGTGAATTAATTGCTTCAAAATACAATTTTGTTTTTGGAATCAAGAAAGAATGTGAACTGTCAGTTTTTCTGTAATGTTATTATTGTTCGGCATGAACTAAATTTTCTGTTTTTTTTTTCAGGTGCTCAGTGATAGTGGACAATTAGTGCGTGGACAATTAGTGCGTGGACAATTAGTGTGTGGACAATTAGTGTTACCTCAAGAGGACCTGGGGGTCAACAGGACMAGAGCAATCATTCAAAGCCAGCACTGTAAGTCGACTTCAATCTGAGATTGGATTTTTCAAAMCTTAGTTGTCTCTCTTTTGTTTCAGGCAAGGTGAGCCGTTATTGCAGTGTCTGGCTAGGGTGAGTCGATGAAAATTTTGTTTTTGCATGTTGTTGTTTATTGTGTGGGGGATTTCAGGTTCGAAAGGGGGGAACGCGGAGTGAATAGTGAATAGTGTTGGTGAAACAAGTTCTTGTGTGAACTATTTAATCTCATGTTTTGGTTGTATACAATAATCAAAATATGGTCATAAAATGATTAAATTACATTATTTATTATTTTGATGTAATTACTTAGTTAGCAAAATACAAAATATTGCTTATTTTTATTGTATTATTCTGTATTCATACTTAGTTTCTCTTATTGTATATACTTATATGTATGCATTAAATAATGCAATCTATGGTGAGTAAAATGAAGTAAATATCAATTGCATTATTTGTTTTTATTGAAACTAATTCTGTTTTTCTCTTTCTTTAGGTGTCGACAGCTGCAGCACCACGACCTACTGCTTCATGGATTGTATGTCTACCAAATTCTTCAAGTTGTAATTGAAACGTCAGACTATTAATTTTTTGTCAGTGTTTTTCAAGAGACAGCGATCTATCCGACAAAATATTATCTTATTATATTATGGACGCTGAAAGCATTCACCCTCGTATAACATTTTATGTGTTTTAATAAAGAAATAAATTAATAAAACCCATCCCTTTTATGTAATTTATGTACATGGTACTAATTGTTTGTTTTGAGTTTCTGTTGGCAGGTTATCATCTCGATTGGACGGCTGCGTTTCCCACTAGATGTCATTGACAATTTCTTGCAGTAAAATGAGAGGTATGTTTGAGTAACATTACTTTTTTCTCTTAAGGTATAAATATATTAGTGGCTTGCTTAATGACYAACAGTTTGAATAATTATTAAACCTTGAAATAAGTAGGGAAAAATTTTGTCAACATTTTCAGTATTTATTGAAATGGTTGATTGTTTTATTTTTTCTTAAATGATATGTTATATCCAGGGTTAAGTTTGCACTGTAAATGTTAATTTTACAGTATATAATGGCTTCAACAAAAGTTCTATTCCTAATATTTTTGTACTTGTATGCCAAAGCATTCCATGACAGCACATATTTTTTGTTTTAATCTTTAATTAACCGACTTGACTAATATGATTGTCCAAAGCAAGTTGTATGATTGACGTAGATGAGTTTTATCCGTAACATAAATAGATCTTTATTTAGAATTTACTGCACTACATGCAAAATATTTGGCAATTTTCATGCTTTCAATTTTCTCTCTAGAGTCTCATATTTGTCAAAATCAAGTTTTTCCGATAAACAACATATATTATTTATTAAATCAGAGACTGAAATTTCCATTTATTTTCGGTAGCTTTCATTTGGATATTAACTACAAAAGACTTAAAGATAACTTATTTTCTAAAGTTGATGAAAGAAATTGTCAGGTAAATAATGGAATCGGAAGTGATCAGATAATCAAATTTAATTTAAAATTATAGGATTTGTTAGGGTTGAACAAACTTTAAAGTTTTCTAATTGCAAAATGTCAAAGACTTTTATAATGATCCTACACCAAGACCTTGTGATCTTTATGATATTCATGAAGAGGGTTGTTCTATTAGACTAGTTTTTTCATATGTAAACTCTCCTTGTCACAAATTAGAAAAATTTATCCAGAGGTTTTAAATTTTAATAATTATTTTGCTGTTAAAAACAGTTTGGTTCGACTGATAAAATCAGTAGTTTTGGTATTCCTAAAGTATCATTTCTAGTTTCTCTGCTAATGGTTTATCAAAATTTTAAGGGACCTACTTTTCCAAATTCTGATTTAGCTTTACTTCATAAACACAACTTAAATTTATCTTAAATCAAAATTTACTTTCCTTCAATAATAAAAATTTTGTACAAACTTTAGGATTGGCTATGGGTTCTTCCCTTAGCCTTTAACTATTTATGAAAAACTGAAAAAAGATTTATCTAGGTATATGTGCCTTCTATCTAACGTTCATATTTTTGGTTTCATTATGTAGATATTTTGTGTTTTTTTAAAGGAATACAAGTGGATCTTGTTAATTTTCTTTCTTTTATTAATACACTACACCACCTATACAATTTTAGTTATGAAAAAGATATTAACAAAATGACTTCTTTGCTGCATTGGTTAATTAAACATAAACGAATCTTATCAACGCTTTATTTTCGAAATATTTAGAAAACCAACGTATATAGTCCAGAGTGTTACAGTTTTAATGAAATATTTTAATAATTAGTTTAATTATCAATGATACAACTGCTTTGATAAAGTGTTTTGTCGTTTGTTTGAAAATACGAAGTTTAACAAAAATTTCGTTATCACATACATACAAAAACAAAGGGTAAGCTAAGAAATAAACAATAATTGGTAAAAAAAACTTCATATTTCTATAAGTAAACCGGATATTCCATCTTTTTGACAAACCTTTTACAATGATTAAAAAAAGCTGCGTTTGATTTACTGAATTTCGTGCAAGATAGAAACTTCCATTGTAGAATAACAATCGGTAACGGTATTTCTTAACATATGCATTCGTCATTTGCAAAACTGATACTCACCCGCTACAATGCCTTTTAAACTCGTGTTTTTCGCCCCTTCAGCCGGTGCTGCAGCCCCATATTCTGTCATCCATGGACGTCGGAAGGGATTTTTGAATTTTGCGTCGCTCATTTCGTCAGCGGTATTTATCGGTTGAGCTGGAACGAACACGACAAATTTTAATATACGAAAACGGTTTAAAACGGCGAGATATAGTTATAAAGGTCAACGCGTTGCCTTGAGTATAATTTCCGCAATTCGCTTGATCGTATTTATGTTTTACGGACTAAGTCAGGACTAGCGAGCTTTACGAGCCCAAACAACTATAGGTCGGGACACTTCATATTTTTGAGAGTAAGTAATTTTTACGATATGTAGAACATATTTTTCAAATTTATATTACTATCATCAAATACAACTATATACAGGTTTACTCTTTGGAAAATACATGAGTAGAAAACATATTATGTTTAAGAAATTAGTGCTTATTCAACACTATAACAAATTCGTTGTCAACTAAATCTTCGGACAGACCACCTTAATATTGAGTTACGTCCCCTTTGGCTTTAATTACTGCCTTTATTCGGTCAGACATTGTATTTAACAGATTTTGACAGTCCTCTGTAGTTATAGATTCCCAGATTTCCGAAATTTTTTGTTTCAAACCTTCAATATTTCTTTGGGGATCCTTTCTTAGCTTTCTTTTCATTATGGCCCAAAGATTCTCTATAGGATTAAGATCCGGGCTACTGGAGGGCCAGTCCAGAACGTTAATAGAGTTGTCTTGAAACCATTGTTTTGTAATTTTCGCGGTATGCGAAGATGCGCCGTCCTGTTGAAAAGTCCATTCGCCATCATCAACTAAAATTTCTACTGATGGGAGTAAATTGGTTCTCAATATATCAATGTATTTTTGGGCGTTCACAGTACCATCTATAAAATGCAAAGATCCAACACCTTTCGAAGACATACATCCCCAGATCATAACACTAGCAGGAAACTTAACAGTCCGATTTAAACAGTCTTTGTGGTAAGTTTCAGATTTGTTACGAATCACTCTCTTTCGCATATCACCGAAGCATACATCAAATTTTGACTCATCACTAAAAATGATGCTGTTCCATTGTCTTTGTTTTGCCCATTTTAGTCGATTTTGTTTCTGGCGGATAGTCAGCAGTGGTTTTTCTTTTGCCTGTTGAATAATTAATATAATTTTACTTTTTGAGTACAAGAGACTTACTTCTTAAACTTACTTTATAAAATTTATAGCCCCGCTTTCCGAGGTATTTACGAGTAGTCTCTGTAGAAGCTCTTTTCTTTATTCTTTCTGACCATATTGCATTTAAATCTCGTAGACTACTACGGCGATTTTCCTTTGCGATGCTAATTAAAACTCGAACATCTCTGTCATTAATTATCCGTTTTCGTCCAGTGCTTTTTCCAATTGCAACAGAACCACTTGATGAATATTTTTTGATAATGTCAGCAACACTTGACACAGGTAAATCGAGATCTTTTGCGATTTTTCGCCCACTCTTACCATCTAGACGCAATTTTACAATAAGATTACGCAACTCAATACTCAACGCTTTTCCTCGAGCCATTATTGATTATGCACATAACAAAATTAACTGCAAAACTGACAGAAGCGGTGTCGCATTAATTTCCAATATTATGTTTTGTTTTCATAGCCGCCCTGATTAAAATATCTCATGAATAACATTAGTGTCCGAAGATTTAGTTGACAACGAATTTGTTATAGTGTTGAATAAGCACTAATTTCTTAAACATAATATCTTTTTCTACTCATGCATTTTCCGCAGAGTAAGCATGTATATAGTTGTATTTGAAGATAGTAATATAAATTTGAAAAATATGTTTTACATATCGTAAAAATTATTTAATCTGAAAAATATCAAGTGTCCGAACCTATAGTTGTTTGGGCTCGTAGCTCTAATAAATGCGTAATTTTGCACAATTGTAATCCTATAATAAAATACATACGTCATTAGTTATTATATGTAAATTATATAGCATAATCGTAAACAGTAAACCATAGCTGTTTTATTTGAGTATGGATTTTGATTTGTTGATCTTAGGCCTTAATATCTTCACAAAACAATAAAAAACGTCAGTTTTTTCTGAACTTGACACTATTTTTTCATACAATCTTCTAGGAAGCTGTACCACAAATAAATAATGTTATATTGTGTTGAAAAAAAGACGATTTCTTTTCCACAATTGTGTTTAGTCAGTGAACAATCTATCACAATCTTTTTACTAGAAAACTGAACCCCAAAAATATTTTTTTTGGACTGTGGAAAACCAAGGTGTTCCTCTCATGCTCTTCAGATTGTTCTTTAGTCAAAGTAGACTAATAGCGTTCCGTTAGTAAAAGAAAATTGAAGCATCATTGTCAAGTTATAGGCTGGACTGGGTGTGGATGGAAGTAGTTTTTCATCAAAATCCGTCAAATTGATCGAGAAGTGCAGAGGTATTTATTTCCAAGGCAATTTACGTCCAGAAACATGCACAACTGGGTAAAACTACCTCACACACACAACAAATATCATTATGACAGTTATTCAGAAAGCACAACAACAAAACTAGTGAAAATACGGTATAGAAAATGTAATAAACAAGTACCAATATCTTCTAAATGCTATTCAACTACAAAATCACAAAATTTCTTTCAGTTTCAACTTTCAATGCAAGTATCAAAAATAATACTTCTAGATGAAATCTCACAGAATACAACAACGCTCAAAATTTTCTAAAATATCTAGCGAACTTAATAAAACTAACGTTTCAAATGAGGAAAAATCATTTTTGACCCATACACCAATGTCCAGGAAGGTTCAAACAGTTTCTTGGCATATTATTATTATTATATAAATCAACTCCTATAAACACGATGGCAAATAAAACTGAATGCAGTTATGATGACAGCAGGTAACTGATTAAATTTCAATTTGTTGAGATGTGGCATCTCACCAGCCTCCCATACAAAAGAATAGTCCTATAAAGACGTCATTTGTTAGGGCTCAACGAAATTTTAGACGAAAGATCGTTAGGTACAAGGAATATCTCATCTTAACAAGTCATTTTTTTATCACAATAAGGTTTCTCTCATAAATTGGCAATGGACAGATTTTTATTACATTTTACATTTTCATTCTCTTTTCATAAAAACAACGCCAAATTTGAGCTAAGCATGACTATAAAAAAACACCTAACGATTTAGACGATTGTTAACTCAAAACTCACCAAACACTGTCAACCAGGAAGAAAACCGTTATTCACTCCTGTCAATATGAATTCAATTAAACGACGTATGTATTATATCTATGCTGCAGTATAAATAGAGCTCTCGATAACGGCAATACGTTTTGCGATACTTATTTTTACTGAATCGACTATAATCTCATTCGCGTTTATCGAGCATGCATTCAATAATACTTGAGATCGACTGTAAATGGACACCACAATTTTGTGAGATGAAAGATCGATAAACTTATTTGTTAGGCTTTTTTTTGTGGTATTCAATACTCCCAATTGGGTAATGTGACGGCCATTTAGAGTATTTTGAAATTGGTAATGTGGTTGTTTTTCCATTCATTTAATCTTTGTAAACATTTTGATCCGATTGTTTACAGTTCTCGTTAAACAGAGGAAGGTTCATTGTTGAATTATTTAACGACAATACATTCGGTATCCCAGGAATTTATTGCATTTTGATTCAGAAATCTTATATAGGTATTTTGTTTGATTAATTAATGTTGCTGAAATAGGCAAAGCTGCGAAGAATCTTAAAATGGCATGCTAAATAAATACATATAATACATCTTCAGATTTATATTGAAGTTATAATATTGAATACCGTATCTGTTCCTAAAGTATGACACTGTTTAGTATTCATCACGCTTCTTATTTGCAGTATGTTTTGTCTATTTCTATAAATTTTAGGTCAATAAAGGTTATAATTAAAGGACAATAATAATAAGACATTCAGAATCTAATAACACGATTTGACAAAGCATTAAATTCTACACCTAGTTTGCAAGCTGTTCAAATTTTGACGCTGAAAACTGAAAACACCGAAATCAAAACATGGACCGATATCGCGAAGTTTTAAGAAGCATTATATTCCACTTATTTTGGTATGTAAGAAGTCTGGATTCAGGCTTTGGATTTTGAAGTGATTAAATCTAAAGATCTAGATACCGGAGGTCTTTGCAAAAGGTTATAATTAAAAAAAATTTAGTATATTCAAAATCTAATACCAGGATGTGGTAAAGCATTAAATTCTACACCTTCTAGGGTGGAAGTTGTTTGAATTTTGACGTTGGAAACTGAAAAAAGCTAATTCTGAAAGCTGAAAACATCGAAAGCGAAAAATGGACTTGTTTGCAAATATTATTATGTAATTCATACAAGCAACAGAATTCGCAATTCAATTTCAGGATACGATAGACCATTATACATAATATATGTATATTCTGTTTATTCCGGTGTAGAACGTGTTAAGCCACTGATATTAGAAATAAATGTTTTGCATGTTTTGTTTTATAATTAAAAATGGCCACAGAATTTTTATGTTCTATATCAGGATTGGATCTGACATTGCAAACTGAAGAAATCAATTCTGAAAACTGAAAATCTCTATGCCGAAAAATGGACTTACTTGCAAATCAGGCCACTATAGATCAATAATTGTACATAATCTGGTGTAGAACGTGATACCATAAAATTGAGGTTCGTGCAAGTTTATAAGTTTAAAAACTAAAAAATGCGACGATAGAAATCGGGAAATATATATATTTTCAAATTTTATTGTGTAAATCAGTAACAGCAACACACAATCGAATTTCCTGTTATGACAGAGCTTTATATTTTAAATATTTTGGATGGAAATTTCGAAGTCCTGATACCAGAAATTTTAGCAAGTTTTGCAAGATTAATTTTGAAAGCTGGAAACTCAAAAGGGCGAAAATCTTGCTTCTTTTTGCGTTTAAGTATGAACAGAGCACATTTTTGCTTACAATCAATTTTGCTAATGAATTTGTCTGATTGATACCGATTATTGACTTACTTTTCAATATCCTTAAATTATTTTTACGGTGTGACGTAGAAAAAAGTTCGGATATTCGATTTCTTGTGATCGTGAGTAACTTACCCATTATTTTCATAAAAAAAAAGACTAAACTTACTTTTTGAATCAAAGAAACACTATTTTCAAGTTCCTGGAGCGCAAAAATCCAGTAACACGTACCTCTCAAGTTCAACAGAACACGAAACTACTTCTATTCATCGGTTCACGTTGAAACATAATAATTAACACGTTCCATTACCGAATTTTCCGAAGAGTGAAAGCGGAATGGGACATATTCCGGTTGTCTTGAGGAGACGAAAGGTTACAGTGACCTGACGCCTGTTATTATCAGTTACGCTAGTTCACATACTATTTGTCCTGATTAGCCGAACTGACGATGTAAAACGTGATTACAAGTGCCTTAACCTTGTGGGTTGTACAGTGATCGCGTGGGGATTTGCTTTGATTGTGGATAAGTGCAGTCGCGACACTTTATTATGTAGAGGACGAAAAGATTAGCACTGCTAGTTGGTGATGTCGGAATTTTGCATGGAATTGTTAAGAAAGCATCATATAATGGTTTTTGTCAAAAAATAACGTTGAATTTGTATTTCTCGTTCACAAATCAGCCAATTTTCCATTATCAAAAGCTAATTTTGATAAAGAACTCAAATGCATTAAGAATGTTGCAGTTCATAACGGGTACTCTAATAAAACAGAAAATTCTTAGGAAGCAGCACAAGAAAAATTGTACTGTATTGATTGTACTAACTATAGCCCCATCCTGAATTTAAAGTTTTTAAATTAATGTAACAAGATTGATAAAAGAAACGAAAATAATAAGAAGTTAGCGATTCCGGGTCATTTATTAACAGTTCCCGTATGTTAATAAAATAATTTTTTTCACACAGAATTAAATAAATCTTAGCAAAACAATCAATTAGGTAGCTTGGAAACAAGCTGATTGAACGTATGTGTTTTGTCTCACTTGATTTATCAGGTAACTCTGACGATCGTTTCGACCGAGAGCGGTCATTGTCAAAGAGACAACAGCGTTATACTAAACTCAGATGTGCAGAATTTTGTTTGCATCCCCTTTTTTACAGGGGTTGTAAAATACAGTTGTAAAATCTCTCGCCTGGGTTTGAAGGTCGACTTTATAATTTCGGCAATATCAAAGGCGTACTAGACGTGGGAATTTCGATTTGTGTATTTGCCAAATGTTTTTTCTGATGCTGGACTTTTTTAATTTCCAAAGGTTCTAAAAGGTTCAATTTTTTACCTTTCCTTTCCGAATGTAAAACATTGACGTCGTTTTCATCTAAGTGATGGTTATTTTTTATGCAATGGTCAGCAAAACCTGTTGTGTTTTTGTTTGAATTTATATTCGCAACTGTTCTTTAATTCTGTTTTTAATAACTCTACCTGATTGTCCTATGTATATCATGCMACATTGCATGCATTTTATTTGGTAAATGCCGTTTTTGTTCAATTTATTGGATTTTGGCTTATTGTTAACTAGAAGACCTCCTAAATTGCACTTATTAACCTCTATTGCTTTTATTCCGAGTCTATTCAGCCTATTTTTAACACAAACACTAACTCCTTTGACATAATTTACTGCGGCAAAAATATGTTCTTTTTCATTGATGTTAGCATTGTACAGCATTCTTTGTATTCTAATTTTATATTGCTTTTTAAGTATTTGGTCCACAATTTTTGTGTCGTATCCATTGTTAAAGGCTATTTGTTTAATTGTCGTCAATTCTTTTTCGAAACTTTCTTTTCTAAGTGGTATATTTATTAGTCTGTTTATTAAACTATAAAACACGGAATGCTTAATTTGTGACGATTGATTTGAAGAAGCCGGGATTGTAACATCTGACTGTGTTCCCGTCCAAATACAAAAAAATATCACCAACATATCTAGTCCAGAACAATGCATTTTTAATAATTCCATTTTTGTTTGCAAAAAGCTCTTCTTCGAAATTTGACATGAAAATTTCGGCCAAAACTGCAGACAAAGGTGAACCCTTTGGCCATCGTCTTTCTGATCGTCAGAGTTATCTGATAAATCAAGTGAGACAAAGCACATACGTTCAATCAGTTTGTTTCCAAGCTACCTAATTGATTCAGGATGGTTCACATTGAATGCACCTTTGAATCCATTAAACTTAACAAAACATTCGTAAATTAATAATGGATTTGGCCTCCCTAGTTAGCTCATGAATACTGGAATTCATGCTTCCAACCAAATTATTCAATATTGTCGGTTATCCGGTTTTTTCAATTGGGTTCATGTCAGGTGAGCAAGAGGGGCACTCTAACAATGGTAAACCAAGCTATCGTTCGTTATTGTTATTTAAAAAAAGGCATTGAATTTGTCTCAAAAACTTGAATGTACTCTCGACTGTTCATTCGTGTTGATGGGCAAGCCAATGTTAAAACGCTTTTGTAAAGGCACCCTGTACCATTAACGTACCACCTCGCCAATAACAATTGAAACTATCTGGACCATCAAAATTATTTTTTTTTCATCAGTAATAGTAATTATACCTCTTAACCACTCCAAGCTAAAAGGATTAAGATTGCCGTGGTAGTCATGCTTTATTACGTCAATTGGTAGCTACAGATAGTCAGATATTACAAGGTACTTCTCCCAAGTATCTATGACATCAAAAACAGTTTGCATTTTGATTGAGATAAATCTCATTGTGTTAGTTGAGATTTCGTTTGTATAACATACAAAACGCTTGTTGACGCAGATATATATCAACTGCAAACAAGCTTAATAACAGTTAAAGTTGACAAGCAGTCTTGCAATATAACGCTATTTTTTAAAATTCGATGACGCACAAGTTGTTGTAGACAAATGAGAATATTTTATATGATTGAAGTAGCTAAACTATAAATACTATCCACTGGTACGTTTGTAACTTTTGTTTTACTGACGGTAAACTGTAGGTGAGATATCGTGCAGATACAAGTTGGTATTGTAAAAAAGTACTGTTGAAAATCACGACCCACGAAAGTGCATTGATTTAAATCCATACCACCGTTTTTATACCGCGTATCTACTTCCTTTTCTGCATATCATTATCTTAGGTCGTTCAAATGTCGTGATCAATTCGCTATGGTCATGAGTAATCGTTATTATGTCATAATCAGTGATAATTTAAGTTGATATGTGCAATAATTTATTTGGCAAATATTTATTTATTGGGGCATATTTTAAACAAATCTAACCAGATTAGCACATAGTATCTTTGCTTAGCAGGAAAAGTTAGTTAACCAAAAACACTTTTTTTGTTTTTGCCATAACGTTTTATACAGATTGATTTTTGATAATCTAACTTAGCTGTCTTAAACAACCATTCAAAATAAACAAAAAAGCCACACTCTTGGGCAATTCTTTTTCGACTTTTTGAATGTTACTCGTTGTAGCAATAATTCTTCTTGTAGCTCTAGGCGAGAATTTTTTCTTTGTTTGTGTCATACTTTTCAGGGTTTCGCAAATAATTGGCGACCGGTTAATTCTTTGAGCAATTTTTCGGCTACTAAAGCCTTCATCTCAAATAGTCGAGATTTTACCTTTTTCCATGTCACTTAAATACCTTCCCTGAGGCATTATCAACACAATTGTTACAACACAGTGACAGTTAATAAATAATAACAAAATATAAACATGTTTTTGACGTTTGATCACAGCTACCTAGAAGTTTTTGTCAGTGGCACTATAGTTATGCACCACTTTTTTTATCCTTGTAAATTACATTAAATTACATTTGCATTTGGTCAAGAATTCAAGGTGGGGCTATATTTATGCTCTCAAGGGTATAAAAAATCTTTTAGGAAACAACAGTATAGATTACAAATTTTTTTAAGGCAAAAAATAAGGCTTTGAATATTGTTTTTAAAAATAAACTAGCTGCTTTCTTTACAGTTCCTTATGACGAATTCTCTTCATTATATTTAAATATAACAGATAGTAACCATAACTAATATCTTTTAACCACTCCGAGCTAAAAGAATTAAGAGTACCGTGGAAGTCATGCGTTATTACGTCGATTGGTAGCTACAGATACTCAGATTGGACAAGGTATTTCTCCCAAGTACCCACGGCATCAAAACAGTTTGCATTTCGATTTAGATAAACTTCCTTGCGTTAGTTGAGATTCCGTTTCTATAACATTCAAAAACGTTGTTGACGCAGACATATTATATCAAGAACAAACAAACTTAATAACAGTTAAACTTGACAAGCAGTCTTGGAATATAATACTATTTCTTTAAATTCAGTGACGCAAAAGTTGTAGACAAATGAGAATATTTTATATGTTTGAAGTAACTAAACCATAAATACTATGCACAGGTACAAAATAATTTATTACGTCTTTAACTTTTAAGTGTTTTGCAGACGGTAAACTGTGTGTGAGATATTGTTCGGATACAGTTGGTATTGTGTAAAAAAGTACCGTTGAAAATCACGATTTACGAAAGTGCATTGATTTAAAACCATACCACCGTTTTTATACCGCGTATCTACTTCCTTTTCTGCATATCATTAACTTAGGTCATTCAAATGTCGTGATCAATTCGCCATGTCCATGAGTAATCGTTATTATGTCATAATCAGTGATAATTTAAGTTGATATGGCAGTAATTTATTTGGCAAATATTTATTTATTCTGGTATATTTCAAACATATCTAACCAGATTAGCGCATATTATCTTTGCTTAGCAGGAAAAGATTGAAGTTCAGACAACATTATTAGTTAACCAAAAACACTTTTGTTGTTTTTGCCATAACGTTTTATACAGATGGATTTTTGATAATCTGACATAACCGTCTTAAACAACCATTCAAAATAAACAAAAATGGTACTCTTATCCCATGTGTCTAAAGTGTACCGCTTCGTCAGAAAATGAGAATAAAGATATATACTATCAAGAAAGAAGCACAATTATTGTGATCATTAAGTAGGTTTCCAACCAAATTATTTATGCCGTGGGGGCCTGCTGTCAAATTGAAGTATGCAGTTGCATGCCAATTTGTCAGGCTACAGGTCACTTCCTTACTTTCATCGTACCATTGCTTTGGTATGTAAGCAAAACCAGTCCTATGCCGTGTTGTCCACACTAGACCTAAACTGCACTGATGAGCTGTAATGACAGCGAAATAGTACTATCTGCAGTTGGTTGAGGTGTAGACAGCACAGCATAGACATGCATTTTAATTTTTAATATATAATTAATTTTTAAGTTCATTTATGATAACATACTGTCGGTTATCCGCATATACCCAAACTAAGATACCCCAAAGGTTTTCAGTTGGGTTCATGTCAGGTGAACAAGGGGGACTCTAACAATTCGATATTTTGATTGGCAAACCAAGCCATCGACTCTTTACTGACATGAATCCTCGCATTAGCTTGTTGGAAAATGAAATCTCGTTAGTAATTGTTATTTAAAAAAGGCATTAAATTTGTATCAAGAAATTGAATGTACTCGCGACCGTTCATTAATGTTGATGGATAAGCCAATGTTGAAACGCCTGCTTTTAAATAGTCCATATCCTATTCTAAACCCTTTAGATTATTATCTGTCTCCATTAAGTTCCTATGTACTGTAGAAAATATTCGTCTTCCTGGGTGTCTTCTGTTTGTATATGTGCGTAAAACCATTCATGATTTTCAGAGTTATTAAAGTTTCCAAAGTATGTAATAGTCACTATCACTATACAGAAATTAAACAAATCGCTAGACACTCGTTTTTTAAGTGGCAGATTACAAAGTATACGAGCTTTGTTTCATGACGCCCTATTAGTATACCTACTTGATGATTACATTATTGTACTTCTTTCATGGGAAAATAATAAAATGCTTGGATCCAGGAAAAAAAAATCACCAAAACGAGTTAGATAATTAACTAAAACTGAGTACTACAACGCAACAACTACAATCTAAAACGAAAACTGTAATTGAACACCTTGGGATTGCAAATAACTGTCGATTTCAATTATATTAAATATTGCGCAAGTATTCTATGTTAAGTTATTTTTAAAAATCAGTTTTCTTATTAACTTAAATTAAAAACGTTTGCCATAACTTTACTAAAACATTCGTGCAATAAAACTGTAACTAGTGCAAATTTTAATTCATTTACTTCTTTTACTGAGAAAATTTTTGCGTGTCATTTCATTTTTCTGTATCACTTCATTCATAAACATTATTTTTCGGAAAAAAAGATGTTACTCAGGCTGTATTATGAGTTTTACCCAGTAAACCGTGTTATTATTATTATTATTATACAGAGTGTTAATTAAATATGTACCATAACTTTAACAGACGATTTTCCGAGTTATTGTACGACAAAAACTTTATATAAACAAGGGTCCTCAAATCTTCATTTTCAACATACAGGGTGTTAAACTTGATTTAACTTAATTTTTTGTGTGGTCCAGGAATATGCAATTAAGTAGACTTATTTTTTTTCTCGAAAACTAAGCAAGATACGTAAAAAATTTAAGAGACAAAGAAGTTGTATTTTTAGTTGCTTAACGTGAAAAGTCAGTGGCGCATATTTTTGTCAAAAATATTGGCTGGTTGAATATGGATAAGAGAGTGTCTTGTTTGCATCATAAGGTAGTTTACCTTCGGACTCCACCCTACCTTTATAATAAAATAACTTTTCGTAGTGACGTTCATAACATTAATGTCAGGTTCAGGGGTAAGCTGAGTCCCCCATTTCATAACTCATCGTTGTTTGAGAGATCCTTTTCTGTGCAAATTTGTAAAGTTTACAATTCTCTTCCTAATAACTTAAAAACTCTTGAACCTGAGAAATTTAAGACATCTACGGGAGTTTTTCAATGATTAATTTTGGTGCAGAGGGGGGGGGGGTGTCTCTGACATCTATTCATCTGGTAAATAATTGTTTTGGGTAATTGTTCTGGGAATTGGGGTACAAATTCGCTCTTGATTAATGTAGTTCTGTGCTTATTATTTAGTCATATTCAACTAGATTATTCTGATTATTATTTTGAGGTGGTTGAGTGGAAGTGCAGGGAACACAGCTTTGTGTCCATCTGAACTTCACCCTTTGTTTTTTTTTCTATAGCAAAAGCAATAAAGGATATATTATTATTATTATTGATTAAGGTGCCCTCCGGGACGCCACTGGACTTAATCAAGATAATCAAATCAGGGCCAAATGAGCCCCTTAACACTCGTGTTAACGCTCTCAAATTTTATCAAAATTGGGTAAAGGGTGTTTACGATATTTACGAAAAACTAAGTTTAACACCCTGTGTTTTGAAAACGAAGTATTTGAGGACCCATGTTTACATGAAGTTTTTATCTTAAAATAACTCAAAGAATCGTTAAAGTTATGGTACATACTTAATTATCACCCTGTATAATTTATTAATAGGAATAAAATCTCCTTCAGCTTATGCAACCGAAAAAGCGTCTCAGCTCGAGCAGCAACCAATAGATGGCACAGGCTGTATTCTAAACAACAATACGGGACGTCCAGCCTGTTTTTGAATGCTTTAAACAAATACTACCTAAGCGGCAAATACCACGGAATATTTAATGAGTTGGGCAGTGAACTTTGACGAACTATCAATAGGTCATACATAATTACTAAGGCTCCCTTGTATTTAATAATAAATTTTAATTGCGATGGTAAAGAAAAACCCATGCAGCAGAAGCGGAAGAAACAGTGCGAATTTTCGTAAAAAGCAAAAAAGCACCAAGTGGAAGCGGTATGGTCATGTGTAACGTTAATTACCATAAAATTTGGGGTCCTTTTCACCACTTTTTCAATACCTCCGGGACCATTTTAGGGGCGCATCTTCCCTGACACCTCCAAACGTCAAAAAACCCACACGGTCCAGTCAAAATTTCAAAAACATGAATATAACCTTGTACTGGCGTGAGTTCACAGTTATGAAACGTTTGTTTTGTCTTGCGTAATGGGCAAAGGGTAGGGGAGAAGCTTTCTCAGTCCATGTGTCTTTGCACTGCTTGAAGGGTGGAAATTTTGTAAATTCTTTGTATTCTTGTCAGATTATGATTTTTTTTTACTAAATATCATATTTATATTTTATTATGGAGAGAATTATAGTTCCTAAGAACGTAGAGAATTGAAAAAATTAATATTGTTTCTGCTCCTATTACCTACGAAAGATGGAACGAATTAGTCGCTTGTTGGTTGTCTACCCATCAGGTGCTATTTTGCTAGCTATACAGGCTGCAGACGTAAAAGGCGTTAGAAATATCGACAGTTTAAAGCTAAGTTTTCATAGATTTATGTACATATATGGCTTTCCTGCACATTGCAGACAGATTTTCTACCACTTAATACCGCTATTTGTTATTCCGCATCCGTTGTGTGATTATCTCTTGGAAAACAAACTTTTTGATGTCAGTTCTACCGACACTATTTGCATAATTCGCTTTCCCAGTGGAAAAACCTCGCGAGTTTGTAGGCAGGTCGCTGCCTGAAGTTCAGCAACGTACATAAATTTAGGAGTGGCTTCTTTGTTAGGAAATGGAGGTTTAGATTTGTAGGTTTTTTTTTAATGATTTTCGTACTGTTGCCTGTTTTGTAGAATTAATGCTTCTTGAGAAAAAAAGCTAGTACAGATAAAATTGGTGCGAAATAAATAAATTAGCAGGGCAAAACAGATTTTGATGACCTCTTTCCTCTTTTAGTTTTGGGTTATAGCTGAAAACTGATAAAATATGGTTTCTTTACGTAGAATCATATGACTCGATAATAAAAAAGTGATAAGAAATATAATAAATATGACAAAAATTAAATCAAACAGTAGAAACATATTTATACTTATTACAAATGCTGCTCAAAATGTTGCCTGTGAAACAAGAGAACACCGACCGAGGGGGAAATCACCCACCCAAAATTGTACAAACTCATCCATTTTCTCAACAGATCCACATACATCCATTGACAAACGTGTACATTCATTCACATCCACCCATATACATATATATCCACCCACATCCATTACACCTCCTACGAAATTAAGACTTATTCACGCTAATCTACACTTATTTAGAGAGAACGCATCCTGAGTTTCATAGATTTTACAGACTCCCTCTTTACTACTTTTTGTACAAGTAAAATAATAATAGACCATAGACAAAAGAAATACACAAACATTTTTTACAAAATATATCTTTAAGTGTGCCAAAAAAATAAATCCTAAACGTACATAACATAATAAAAAAATGTAAAGAAAAAGAATGTTTCAATAGTTCAAAAGAACTAGAAATGAATTTTTTATTTATTTCTTTGTTGTGATTTTCCGAACTACACTTCTTCGATTTAAATTTCCAACCCAGATACCAGCGGTCATCAAACTAGATTGTAATAGTTTTCAAGCCAGTACTTGATTTTACAATGGATCTTCATCCAATGACAAATTTTCGGTATCTTTGTCTTCTGCATAAGACAATTCCTTCTTCATCTTCACTTGTATCCAAACTAGTTTCAAATTCAAGAGTATTTTCTGTCACAACAGCTTTACTGATCCTTCCAAGTTGTTTGACTGAATTAAGATTATTTCATTGTATAAGTTAATAGTGCGCACATATCTTTTTATGTCAACACTTTTGTCTTTAAGGAGAGTAAAAAAATCAATAAGTTCATAAAATTTACCTAACCATTCCAGACCTTTGTCGTAACTGTTGCTGTTTTAAGTGAATATTGTGAATGTTTTCTTTTTCTTTTAATATATTTGAAAGAATGTACATACGCTCTCCATTAAAGTACTATTTTTATTTGACGCCCTTTAACTTATACTAAAAATACACCCATACATGGTCAAATTTGAGTAATTTTTACACGGTTCAGTTTAAATTAATTTAGTGTTCAATTTTCCTGATTGTCAAGTCTGACGTTTAATTTAATAGCCATCGTCTGAAATTTTAAATAACACAGCTACAATACATGTTTTTTTATTCAGGTTTTTTTTTGAAAACGATAAGATTAAAAAAATGACAAGAGTAAAAAAGTTTTAGAATTAAATTCTATATAAAATAAAATAATAATTTGTTAGATCCTTCAATGTGTTAAAAAATTCTATCATATGTTAAGGGCGCATCATCCCTTATCAACCCTTTAAAATGCTTCAATTGAACTCTAATTACTTTCGAATACTGCTCTTGGTATACTCACAACTCACAACAAGTTCAAGCATAAGTGAGATATTGATTTTTTGAAATTTGAAACCCCACTTTGAAGGCCCATAACTTCTCACTCGGTAGGGTGGAGCACATGTCAGAAAGCAAGATAACTTTTCTTCATATTTTCACGTGTAGAACATACCCTAGAAGTAGCGGTCACCCTGTATATTTAAAGTTTGGAAGAATTTTATGGCTCAATATACTATTTAACTTTTTKGGTCGTTCCACTAGCATACCATAAATTGCAGCACGCCTTTTAGCCACGTGTCGGTGAGTGTTTCCAGGGCCGTATTAAAATAATAATAATAGCAATTTGCACACACTTTAATTAAATAATACGTACTGTCCTTATATTTATGATTTTAAGCCAAAATGTTGGTACAGGTACGTAGATGACTCCACGGTATAGAAGAGTTGGGTAGGTTTCTAAATCATTTGAACAGTCAAAATCCCGACATAAAATTTACTATGGAATTAGAAAGCAATGGTAGTTTACCTTTCTTGGATGTCAAATTTACAGAATAAACACTGGATAGTTAGGACACAAGGTTTACAGAAAACCAACACACACAGACAGATATTTATATGCCACATCTCACCACCCTCCCTCTCAAAAGAATAGTCTTATAAGGAAGTTATTTGTTAAGAGCACAAAGGATATAAGACGAAAGTTCTTTACAAAAAGAAATATGTCATCTTAAATCAGCGCTAGTGAGAAATGGTTATAGCAATAAGAATATTTGGTCAGTTTTTAATTAAAGTGTTCATCCAAATCAAGTAAATTCTCAGCCAGGACAAAGTAAATTGAAGTTGAGTTTGCCTTATGTACAAGGCCTTTCGGAAAAACTAAAGAGGACGCTTAGAAAACACGATATTTTAGTTGTTGATAGATAAAGTACATTTAGAGAGTGAAGGTGTTTACAAAATTACTTGTTCTTGCTGCAAGTGCTACATAGGTCAAACTAAACGAAAAGTAGATACTCGTTTGAGAGAACACAAACGTGCTACTAGGCTGCAACAGATAGATAAATCTTCCGTAGCTGAACACTCATATTTGACTAAACACATGATTGACTTTGACAAAACAAAAATGTTGCATAGGGAAAATTATTACTACAAACGTCTAATAAAAGAAGCTGTAGAAATTTGTAGAAATACTAATAATTTTAATAGGGATTGTGGAAATTATGAGTTAGGTGACATTTGGAAGGCTATTTTGTAGTTATCTTTTATCAAATAGTTCGTGTATATCTAGTAGATAGGTAGTTCCTTTTCCGTCGTTAGGTTCTTTGTTATCAGGTTGGCACGTTGTTTCTATGACGCCTCGCTTCCTTGGTGATTTGTTTATTTACTTTCAAAATTTTGTTTGAACTTGTGCAGACAAATTTTGAGGTTCTGCGTCTTTGACAAAGATTACAGGTGTAATCGAAACGTCAGACTTATATTTTTTTGTCAGTGTTTTCAAGAGACAGCGATCTTTACGAGAAAATATCATATGAAAGCATTCACCCTCGTAATACAGACTGAGATTCAAAAATATTTTTAAAATGTATAAGGTACCTATCATTTCTCAGAACCGGTCTTGTACCCGAGCCAGGTCAGATGGTCATGTGGTTTGCAAATATTTATTGCTCCCCAATTACAACCCTTGTAAAGTACCTTAAACGTCAAAACCGTAAAATTCTTCCAAATATAGACAAACTTTAGTGACGATAATTCTTGATTATTAATTTGTATTAGTAATTTCCGAGAATAAATTATTATTACTAGGGTATGGTGAAAAAAACAAACAAGTGTTAAAAAAGCGAGAAGATTTTCCAGATTTTAATGCAAAAAAATAAAATATACAAGGAAAAATCTTCTGCATTGGTCATCTCGACTACTCTAAGCAGAAAAAGTCCACCGAATCAGATCTCCCCATCCACTCCACGTATGTTAATTACAACCACCCCCTTCATGCACACCACTGCCCCAGGACCTCGAATTTCCACCGCCAGGGGTCGCCCTTGCCGCCGCGCTTTTCCTCGCGGCGCACTGCGATGTACTCCGTTGAAGCCCTCGCGACCAGACGTTCCGTACGCGTTACGTGATCCCGGACCTTTTTTTTAAAAAAAAAACCCAAAAGGGAAGAAACATGCCCTTCGGTCGCGGTGRTACGTGAACGGTGCTCCAGGTGCCATGGATACGTTCTGTGTTTATGAAGGTAAGCCGTCCAGTAACTGGGGAATTCCCCCTCGGGGATAGACGGAAGTTGCCGCGGAGTTTGGGCGAAGTTTTCCTTGGAAAGCTGAATGTTCTGAGTGAATGGAGTACATTGATGGGGGGTCTCGGAGATGCTACAGAGTTTGAAGCGATTGTAAACGTGGTTTTTAGGTCGATTTGGGGTAAACGTAAATTCGTACTCGGTTAGGTCATTCGTCAATTTTTCTTGTAAAAACAAACTTCAAAAATAAAGAAAAACACGTCTATTTTTGCCTCTCATAATACTCGAAAAAGAAAATGCCAATTTTCCTGTTTTTCAACTCTAGCTCACTTCTTACTTCGAGATGTACTAGCCCAAGTTGCTTTTTTAATTTCTGATTCATCAGCATCTGACTGTTACCAGTTACTAATGAATGACACTAATTTAGGTGTCACTATCAAACACTGTCAGTAGAGGAGATATACACCAACTAAATAGTACTGAATAACTAAATATCGCCTCAAATTACCTATTAGCAAAGTGGCTGCTTAATGAATTCAGAAAGTTAMCTTTAAATGACGACTGTTCTATCAAAAATTCTCTAGATTTAATAAATAACTTAAAAATTTTTGAGATAATCTTTTGATGTTGAATCATTGTTCAGTAGGATGTTAGTACCTCAAGCTTTAAAATTTTTGGAAGATTTTCTTGGACAAAACAAACTCGATAGAACGGTCATTGACAAATATTTGAAGTTAACAAAACTGTGCATCGAGCAAAACACATTTATATTTAATCAAATATTTTATAAATAGTTATTTTGATTTCTTAGCTAACATTTTCTGAAGCTACCTGGAAAATAATATAAAAAATACAAATGTATTTCCGATATTGTGGTATAGATATGTAGACGATATTTTGCCACAATAGACAATAACTTTGCTACCGATAATTTTGCACAAACATTAAATTCATTATATCAGTCGATAAATGTCACTTTTGAACTAGAAAAGGATTCCCAATTTCCATTTCTAGATTTAATAATATCAAGAAATGATGATAGAATCACGTTTAATATTTACAGAAAACCGACACATACAGATAATTGCATACAAAACAGTTCTTGTACGCATTGCAAGTATAAAATGCCCGTCTTCAATAGCTTAATACATGGTACATAAATGTTTCATTATCTACAGAAAATTACAGAAATCAGCTATCAAACATTTATAATTTATCCAACTCAGACGAATACAAAAAAAGAAATGATCACTAAGTTATTAAACAAAGTCAAAAATATAATATAAATAAGTTCTTTTCTTGCACCACACAACTCTGTACCTATCTATGTATACGAAATGTTTTTATTTTTTTAATTTAGTCATATTTGTTAAACCACTGAAGAAGACGATTGAAATGAAAACTACAAAATCACATAAATTTATAATTCCACTAGACCTATTGAAGTTACCATCATTTTTAGAAACTTCTTTTATTATATAATATTTTTTTTTCTGTGGAAAATCTTTGTTTTATCAAATGCGTCCCTACTTTCCTTTTAGCCTGACACGTAATAATTGTCACAAGACCCAGTAGCTTTGTAAACGCTTCCTTTTTCTGAATGTAATTTAGTAGAACATGAAATTTTATCTAAATTATATGATATTTTCGATTTATATGATATTTTCGATATCATGCTTTTTTAATATTCTTTTTAATTTTCCAAAAGGCCTTGTACAAAAGGCAAATTTTACTTTGTGGTAACTGAGAATTTTCTCGATTTGTATGAGTATTGTTATTAAAAAATTGACCAAGTATTATTATTGCTATAACCATATAACCATTTAAGGTGTAAAGAACTTTCGTCTGAAATTCAGTGAATTATAACAGTAACGTCCTGAGAAGGTGGGGATGACATGCAAATTTGGATATCTAAGAAAGATAATATAGATAAAGATAAAGTTTACTACATGTACATACCCATACAAACATTTTGGCTTAAGCTGAAAACTGACCTGACCTGATCTGCAGAATTTGCAAAATTTGCCAGTTTCGTTTCATTGTAATTCTCAGTAAACGTTTTTCATCAGTAATTACAAAGAAAAAAGAGGAAGAATAATGTTTTGCTTATTAATGCGAATATTAGTGTAAATGTTACAAAAGTATATTAACACATTTTGTGTCTTATCAGATGGTTTTATCTTGTAAATTAAGACTAATAATGTTTTATTAACTTCATGACGGGCTTTGAAACAGCAGAACTATAACCTAATGTGATTAAAGTTATATCTACATTACAATATCTTGTAGCTACAGTATCTGTATTTTTGTACTTATCAAATTGTTTTAATGTTCCTTTGCCCTTTTGCATAACATAAACTGAATTGCAGTTGTTACATGGAAAGCTGTAAACCTCTGAAATGCCTATGGTAGAAAAAGCAATATTTAATCTACGAGAAGAAAATAATTTAGATAGGCTAACTGAGACTTGAACAGCAAATTTAAGGGGGTACCAAATCTTAACCTTTTCATCCAAATTAGTGGTACTGAAAAAAAATTAAATTTTTTCAAATATTTCAAGTAGAGCTTTTCTATTAAATAATTTGGGGAATTGTTACTGATTCTGGTACTGACGATGGCTTTTAGATAGCCGAAATCACTTTACCGTATCGTTAATAAAGTAAGTATGTTTTCAAAAAGATTTTTAATTACCTAGCGATATATCGATTCTGTATAAACATTACTTTTACTGTAGAATTACTCCCAGACGTACTCGCCTAGATGGCTATACGGATGTTGGTTGCTTTTAAGCCTATTAGACACTATTTCTGTTTTACGACATTACTAGGTCATCTTTATTGATGTCTCGCGGGACTTAAGCGGACTGGATGGAGCCATTTTTATTAGAGATGCATTTGAAGCGGAACAAAACTTTTGTGAAATAGCTTCTGTAGTTTGTCGCCAGCGATTCTCAACTGTTACGGAAGGGCTTTTAGAAGCATCGTGTTTATTGCTGTACGATTCCTTTACAGCTTTTTGTAACGACGGACACTTTCTAGTCACAAAACGAGCCGCTGTTTAAATTTGTGACCGAATACTTACAGAGTATACGATTTCGCTCGGAGAAAAATCCGGAGACTTTTAAGTCTGAAATATAAAAATTTTCCACTCATTTAACTTCTGTATTAACATTCAGTACTTTTTTTTTGTTACTTTTGCCTGAATTTTAATGTTGTTTTATGTCGTAGACGAAATAATTACGTCTTATTTTGTTGCAGTTGTAGGTTTTTTATTTTGTTGTTCTGAATGGTATTTTGAATTGTCCCTGATAATTATTACCGAATTTGCAGGTACAAATGGAAGTAATTGATTGGTAAACCATGTTTCAAACAATGACGCGTAATTTCAAATTAAGATTCCAGCTTTGAAGACTATGTATCTCGTAAACATTTGCATAATCAGTAATACTTTACATTTTGATTATGTTATTCCAATGTTAATGTTAATTGGTGATATGTGGGTATTATATAGACTTTTTAATATTGGCTAAAAATTTGATATTTATGTTACACCAATATTAATTTTAATTTACCGATGTGTTCATATTGGTTTAATATTGGAGTATTATAATAATTCAATACAATGTACAGCCAACCAATGTAGGGTTGGGTATATGTAACATCAATATAAAATGCTATTGTGGTTACTTGTCAATATAAGCTGAAATATCTTGGGGGAATTCGACCTGGTGGTAAAGATCAATATGTACTCTTTATTTTGGCCAAGCTTTCGATTGCTTTATTACAATCTCCTTCAGGGCTTACTACAACAACAATCCAATATTACAGGATTAACAAAGAAATTAATAAGAACTTTCTATAAATTAAACATAAAAATAGTTATAAGAAATTTTAAAAAAGGTTCAAGTTTGTTTACAAAATTAAAATCCAAAATTCCATTAAAATTTCAATCGGGGGTTGTTTATTGTTTAGAATGTGATACATGTGAGGATAAGTATATTGGCCAGACCTCACAATGTCTATCTAGTAGATTAACACTACACAAAAGTGATATAAACACAAAACGTATAAGATGTGCTCTAACAGAACATGTATTAAACAACAACCATAACATAAATTGGGATAGTGTCAAAATTTTAGAAAAAGAGCGAAATACTAATAAAAAGACTAATAACGTTATTAATAAAAAATCGGATACACAAAATTTAAGTAATATATACACATATTTGTTATCGACAGAAATTTTACAAAATTAATAAAACCTAAATCAAGTAGTTATTGCCGATTGCTTTTAAAATCTTTTAAAATTGAAAACTTCACACCTTAAATAACTTTAAATAGAGGAAAAATTCAAAATTTTGCAAAAACAGGTAAACTTTTGTTTGCAGGGGGACAACTTTTGAGATAAGTTTTTAATGGATAGCGCTTACCCTCTTAGCGGGGTAGATACCCCTTCAAAAATTTTAAATGAAACTACGCATTTTACGATACATCATTTAAAAGCTTATTACACAAGGAGTCTTGCCATGTAATTAGTTTTACTATTTTTTACCCATTGACGGGGTAGTGGGTCAAAAAGTGCATTGTAGCAAGTGGCTTATAAAATGGAATATTTTGAACTTTTTTTAACAAAATTTATTGTCTTGCAGTTACAATAAAAATTGTCCTTACTTAAACCTAAAAAAAACTTGTTAAAAAATAATTGTTACACCTAAGCAAAATGCCAAAAATACTTAAAATTTTCTTTCGACATTACTTGATATTGTAACTCGACAGTTTATACTGAATTGGCTAAATAATTATCTACTTTGTGTTTCCAATTTTTTGTTTCAACTTTTTGGCTACTTCTTTGGCACGACCATCTTTTTGTTCACATTCCTTTTTATAAATCGCGTGAAATTTTAAAGTGAGAGTCCAAGTGATAATGGTTTATTCAACTGCCGAAAGGGTAGAAATAATTTTTATTTACGGTGCTGAGCATAGCTGTGCTCGTGCGTCAGCAAGGGTGTTTAACGAACGGCAAAATGTTGACGCTAGGTACATTCTCGATCTCGTGCAGAAATTTCAAGACACTGGATCTGTAGTAAACAAAAAAAGGGCAGGGAATAGAGTCGTTGATGAAATGGCCCAACTTGAAGTACTTGGTCATTTTGCAATTGATCCAACTAGCTCTTTGCGTAACATTTCTACAGCCATTGGACTTTCTTATTCATCTGTAAGGAAAGTTACAAAACTGCACAAATTCCATCCCTATAAGATGAAAACTCTCCAGGAACTCGGCGAAGATGACTTCGATAGAAGACTGCAATTTTGCGAAATTATGACAGAAAAGATTATAGTAAATCCAAATCTAATAAAAAATATCTGCTTAAGTGATGAATGCAATTTTTTTTTGAACGGCTCTGTAAATAAACATAACGTCAGGTACTGGAGTGACGAAAATTTTTCACAAGTTTGTTTAAATTTTGGGTTCTCATAAGGACAAATTATATTTCCGCTCTAAAATAAAATACATTTTGTTGAAAAGAGTCCAAAATATTCAATTTAATAAGCAACCTGTTTCGTAGGCACTATTAATCTATTACCCCGTCAATAAGTTAAACGTGGTAAAACTAATTACATGGCCAGACTCTTTGTCAAATAAGCTTTCAAATGATGTATCACAAGATGGATAGTTCCATTTAAAATTTTTAAAGGGGTGTTTACCCTGCTCAGAGAGTAAGCGCTATCCATTAAAAACTTATCTCAAAAGTTGTCCCCCTGCAAACAAAAGTTTACCTGTTTTTGCAAATTTTTAAATTTTTGCTATATTTAAAGTTATTTAAGGTGTGAAGTTTTCAAAAAATCATCTGGTATATATACACTCCTCCTAATCTTGTTAGTTTGTTTTTTTGTAAGCAGTTTTATAGAAGATTACTACTTAAGATACTCTTTTTCTGGATTGTGCTAAATGTATGCCAAATAATGCATACAAGAGAAAATGACCTTTATAAAGAAGTGCCCATTTAAAATCTGAATAACTTATTGACTTCATTTATGGATTCTTCCACTGAATACTCTAGAAGCTCGTCGTTTTGAACAATCCGCGCATATATTAGTATCTCATTTCTTTCAAGCCGTACTTTTTTCATTACCGAAAAAAGCGATCTGTACCTACTTGATCAAGACTAACAGCATTCTTCCAGTCCTCATAAATCCGCTGTCCTTTACTGTAAACGTTTTCCATCCTCCTGGATGTAGATGACAAAAGATTTAGTGCAGATGACAGTTGCGATGTGACTGCCGTTAGTCATGGGATTACGCGGATACAGATCGGGTTTTTGCCTTTAACAGACTTGAGCACTTAATCAGAGCTGTAGGGAGGATKGTATTTGGCTTCGGGTGTTTACAGACTTGCGAGACAGAGGGTGAACTATGGGGTTACATTCGGATTTATCGGAAATTCGGTGGGGTGACGTTAGAGCGGTAAATTCGATTCACTGACTGTCTTAGTTACATTCGACCGGTTTCTCTTCTCTATTTTAAGCTAAAATCAACTCTGTATTTAAAATCTAAACCAATCACATACCCCAATTTAGGGTATTGTCTTGATTACAGGGTTAATTTTAGTTAATATCAACTTTAACTAAGAGAACAGAAACTGGTCCAATGTTTTTTTTTATACGAGCACAGAAAGAATTGTGAATATAACCTGATGTACATGGAGTAAATAAATTTTATTAGTGGTTTAACAAGTACAACTACATAAAAACATAGAATACTGCAAATTTACTAGAACTGTGACATGAGAAAGTTTTTTCTTACACTTTTGATTTTACGAGGGCTCTTTTTTCAACCTCCGATGGGTTATAAATCATCATTTTTCTACAAAATTTCCAAAACAAGTGAGGATATTCAAGAGACTGCGCAAGCTATACTCAAATGGTCCTGATATTCAGGTTATAATTAACTTGAAACGCCTTAGAACAAACTTGAATTCGTGCCCAAAACGATCTTTTAACATGGATTAACATTTCTGGAGTGATGGATCTACATGCATCATGTATTTTATTTTCTAAATGTTCTACCCCTTCAATTGGTGTTTGGGGTATTTGGTATACCTGCTCTTTTACCATTCCCCACAGAAAAAATCCAAAAGAGTAAGGTCCGGGCTTCTCGGTGGCCAAGGATTAATTGAACCTCTTCCTATCCATCGGTTAGGCGAAACCAAATCAAGATGATTTCGCACTATTCTATGATAATGCGCAGGTGCCCCATCTTGTTGGAACCATAGATCTTGTCTTACTTGTAAATTTACATTTTGGAGAAGTACCGATAAAATGTTTCTTAAAAAATTTAGAAAGTATTGCCGTTTAAACTATCGCGAAAAAATAAGGCGGAACAATTTGATTCCCCAATATTCCCACCAGACATTCGACGAGTAGATAGTTTGAAAATGTCCTTCTCGAATCCAACGTGGATTTTCTTGCGCATAATAATGCATGTTATGTTTGTTAATTCCACCATTACTAAAAAATCTTGCTTCATCTGAGAAGCAAATGTTGTCATAAAATCTCACATTCAAATTTTGGTGTTCCCGAAAAAAGTTACAAAAAGCCAGTCTTTTAGGATAATCTGTCTCCTTTAAGGCCTGAACCAATTGCAAGTGATACGGATGAAATTGATTGCCTTTAATTATTCGGTGTACTGAAGACAGACTAATACCGGTTGCTCTTGAGACTACCCTTTGACTACTATGAGGATTTTCGTCAATCATTTCCAATACTCTAAATTCATTGTCAGGACCTGTTGCTGTTCTTTCTCTTGACTTTTTCAGTGGTGGCCAGTTTGTCCTTATAGTTAATTCAAGTCTCTTGAAAATTGTATCGGCAAGAGCTCTTCTATTTGGAAAACGTTGTCTGTATAAACGGGCAGCAGCGGAAGCATTTTTCTTGCATTCACCATAAATCAAAATCATATCTTATAATTTATGAGTATTTCCAGTGTTCTTGGGCACGTCTATTTAATAATTTAAAGAGATCATCATTACAAAACTTGTCCTCGAGTGCAACACAAAAATCCATAAATGCTTCAGTTTTTTATGTCAAGCTTATATTCTACAGCTCTAGTAACGGTTTCTTAATAAATAATAACATAATTACCTCGCTTAGCTATGTAGTAGACAAAGTTCTCGTGTAACAATGGTCTTAAATTATTTCTATAGCGCTGCAAGTTCACGACTTTCTTTAGTTATTAAATTTTAATTCAGGACAATTATGGTAAATGAAACAACTAATGATTAGTTTGAAGGTAACTGCAAAAAAATTTGATCGGCTTTATCATATATTAACAGATTTTCAAGTAAGTATAATCTTAAAGAGGATATCTCTCCCTACGGTTTAGTTGTGTTTACTTTTTATTTGCTGCTTATAAGTTTAGGTTTCTTTTGTTTAGTAGCATAATGTCGACTTAAAATTATTATTTTAGCTCTAGGCTTTTGACTAGGTGACCCAGTTCTCGGATAATTAGACATTTTTCTAAATTACTTACTTGAGATTTTCAAACGGAATGGTATATAAGATCATTAAAATTTTAATGGTAAAACAGCACATGAGTTCAAAACAAAAACACATAGGACACTTTTATTGTTTTTTTTTTGGCCGAGTTAATCTGCAGCAGCTGATCTACCTAGTTGTACTCTATTTACCGAATTAATTTAACGTTTTTGAACAACTTAAAGGTGTCAAAATATAAACTTTGTACACATTAATATAGATCTCTTAATATTAAAGAAAAAATATCTCTTATCTATAATACATATTTTAAAGGACTCGCAAAACTTCCTTATGTGCAAAATTACGAATTACATTCATACCCAGCATAAAATCGCACTCGATAGCTTTATCTAAAACGTACCTCGCTAGATGGACATAAGATGGCCAGAAAGTACCACGTTTTTGCCATCAATAGCAAAGGCCTGATCGTTTCCATTTTTATGTGTGGCACGTGCAGAGACTTTGTTGACATAGTTGCACGGTTTCACATAGTATGCGGCTTGAAATTCCACTCTAGTCGATACAGAAGTCATGTTTGAAACGGGGTATCTGGTTTACCGGGAGCGTAATTCCAGGATTGACTGACGGCGTGACTAATGAGCTTACTCGGATTGATACTCGGGGTGCTGGGAATACTACGGTTGAGTACTTGTTCCTAAGACGAGATAATAGGCCTTTGTTTTGAAGGTGTAGTTTGAATAACGTGATAGAAATGTCAAATGATGTATTGATATTTTTAATGGATCATATGGTGGTATTTTATAGCTATATTGTAGCTTATGCTATGCCTAAAATATTTCAAAAGACTTCAAAACCAGTGTAACAAGTACAGGTTGAATCCTAATATCTGGATTTGTATATAGTCATTATTATATATTTAAAAAAAACAAGTATCTAAAATCACTGGCTCACTTAGTCAAAAAATCGAAAATATTTAATATTTATCAAATTTTACTTTTTTGCCACTAACATTAACTTTGTAGCTGCCATCGGCTGTTATCAGATGCTCTTACATTCGTTCCGTTATAACTCCAAACAGGAGCGCCAGCTTTTAGAAAACCTCGTGGGTGCTCATGCTAACATAATCGTGAAAATAGTATCTATGAATCCGTCCAATATAGCTCAATAGGTACACATGCAATATGACAGAAATATGTATGATATAAATAGAAAGATACATAAGAGGAAAAAAATAAGTACAAAAATGCTAGATTTGTCCTAGTGCCTTTGTTGGTACCAGCATTAGTTATCGACAAACTTTTTTATGAAAGAAACTGTGTTCAATTCACTACAGAACGAGAGGTAGAATGTGGAGTACTCTTTTTTGAAATCAAAGATATACGAAAAAATTATAAAATAATACTGTATTGGTAACGGAAACCAACCTCATCAGGGAGGTATATAAACTACGTTTCAAATCATTCGACACAAGTTAAAATAAACTTTGTAAAACAGATGAAACATAGAATTATTAAAATAAAATATTCTCAAATTATTGAAAAAAATTTAAAAAATTAGAAAATTTATTTATACACAATTCATACCCGAGAGCGTTGATAAATAAAATTTTCTATTCTACTACTGACTTATCAACACTTCATGTAACGCAAACACAGCTAACGGTAGTATGCAGAGTGACCTGGGGCAGAGGGTAAATCATGATCCTATGGTTGACAAAAACCTACAAACAGTAGATCATAGAATGTATGTATCCCTACCAAACATTACTGGATTGACAACAAAATTATTCAGAACGTTTAAAAAATGAAAACATAAAAATTACAATTGAGAACAAGAAGCATGGCTCAACCCTACTCGCAACACTAAAATCAAAAATACCTGCAAAATATCATGCAAATGTTCTATAATATATGTTTGGAATGTGAGGATTGTGAAGGCAAATACACATAGGACAGGTATCACAATAAATGGTTAATAGATTGGCCGTCTACAAAAGTGATATAATTAAACAAAGGGATAGATGCTCACTTACTGAACACATGGACATCATATTAAGTGGGATGATGTGAAAATTTAGGATAAAGAAAGTAATACAAACAAGAGATTAATACTTCAAATGGTTCACATAAATCAAAATTCCAATATAATAAATAAAAAAATCAGATATTAAAAACTGAGCAACATTTCCACGTACTTGCTTTCACAAGAAATTCTAAAACAAGGCTGGGTAGGCTTGAATCATCTGACAGCACTGTAGACGCTCTAATTTGATAAATTTGACAAAGAGTTCTTTTTTATATCTGTGATAAGTCAGTTTGAATTTATGGTACATGTGTTGAAGCCTATTTGGTCGTGGGTGCTCCGCACCCACAATTTACTTCTCGTGGGTGCTGGAGCACCCGAGCACCCATGGAGTCGGCGCCCCTGACTCCAAATACATTTGGGTTGACCTCTTGACACAGATTACTTTGAGAACAGGAAAAACTATTTATTTTTAAAATTACCGCAAAATTTGCGATATACAGGGCGATTCATTAACAATGGACAGTACCTGAACTGGAGATACTGCACACTAAAATATGGTGATTGAGTTTAACATGTCTTACGCATATACAGCGTGTTCAAGGTTGGAATTTTGATTTGAAATTTCTCAATTTTGTGATTTGTGCAGTATTGTCTGGATAATTGGCAGCTTTATGTTTTTTTGGCAAGAGAATTTACTTAAATAAATTACAACATATGTTTTTTGCCTAACGAGTTATGGCTAAAATGACTAGAAAATCTAAAAGGCAGTTCCATTTTCAATAAAAAAGGCACTCTTATTTATTTCATGTAACTCTTATCAGTTTTGAGTTATTTGCATTTTAAATATTTAATGAATTTTGCTTGTTGTGAAATGAATTTATTCTTTTAAGTTACTGCAATGCGGGTAACAACAGTAAAGGCAACAAATAACAATCAGTAACACTTTGTAAGGCGTATCCTTAAAGATTGAATATTAAATAACATTTGTCGATTATTTTTAATAATATTAGCAGCTTCTTGAATTTTCTGTCGTAATTCTGCGATGGAATTAATTGTTTCTTTGTAAACCATCCCCTTCATTTGTGATCATATTGAGAAGTCTAGAGGGTCGAAATCTGGACTTCTAGGTGGGCAAACAAATTCACTGCCCCGCCCAATCCAGCGGTGAGGAAAATGTTCATTCAGGTATTGGCGTACTGGAAAAAAAATGTGGCGGTGCCTCGTCTTGCATAAACCACATGTTCCGCCTTATGGCTAGTAATACATCTTCTAGTAGTGTGTTTAAATTTTGTTCAAGGAAGCTTAAATAGAGGGGCCCGTTCAGATTAGGAGTAAGTTCAAAATGATCAATAAAAAAACCAGATATCGCACCACACCAAATATTTACCTTGAAATCATGCTGAAAATGTCGTTCCTTTAGAGCATGTGGATTTTCGGAGTCCCACAAATGATTGTTTTTCCAATTAAAAACACCTCGCGTAGTAAACGTCGCCTCATCGGTGAAAAGGAGGTTATTAAGGAAATCCTGGTTTTCGGTTTGTTTACCTAGGATAAATTGAGCAAACTATAGGCGAACTGGTAAATCTTGAGGTAACAAATTTTGGACAGATAGATAGACGATTGGCTTTTCCTGTTGCCGCACTTAACCGACGAGTACTGATATCAGGATTATCCGAAATACGAATTAAAACCTCGTCTTCATCATCGACGTTGATAGTTTTTCTAGCACCATTTAAGCTTTTAGGACGAAAACACCCTGTGTCGCCTAGGCGGATGTAAATACGTCTGAACAGTTTGTCTTCGATTTGGGTGTAATTCTAAATACCTTCTGGCTGCACCAAGTCCACTATAATTTGACTGAGCAAAAACACATATCATATCACGCATTTCACTGTTAGAAAATTCATTATGTCGTGGCATTTTCATATTTTAGAATTTTTACTACAAATAATACTAAGTAAATTTGAAAAATACTCTTACTTAGTGACAGTAAAATTGTCAAATATTTCTTTACACGAAAAATTGATAAGTGCTGACACAAGACTACTTGAAAACAATTCATAGTAATAACGGTGGCTTAGGAGTCTTTACACTGAATGTTTAAAATGCAAATAACTCATAATTGATGGAGATACATAGTGCTAAATTTGGCATTAAAAAAACTTAAAGTTGCCAATTAAAAATATGTATTTAAGGTATATTCTTAAGGGGCGCATTTTTTCTTTTTGTTCATGGTGACCTAACCACCAGACAAGGCGCCGCTATCTTTATTCCGACCTGGATGTGTAACATAACGTAATAGCAAATTGAGAAAAGCATTTTCATTTGATCACCGGACCAAATCAACTCCAGTTACATTATCACCGACCAACGTCCCACTAACAACCCTCCAACTAGAACTAGACCCCTAAATATTGCACGAGATAATACATAATCCAGTGATTCCCCGAAGAACCGGGAACGCACCCTCGAGCGCGCCCTCACCTTTGAACTCTAATCAACCTGGTCCTTTGTATTCTTTCGGCTCGACTGGATTAAAATCAAAAGCCTTTTAATGGGATTTGCGATGCAAGCCGGGTACGCCGTTGCCACGACGACCGCTGTACCTCCTCATTTTTTCGCGCTCTGTCGCGTATAAGTATGCAAATCCAAAAGGGGGGGACCTTCGACGTATAATGACGGCCGGGATTTCGCGTCGGGACGGGGTTGTTTACGTCTTTGTTTACTAGATCCGGCGGCGGAGTTATCGTTCGGTTCGGGGGTGGCAGGGGGGGGGGGGGTTCTTTCAGTGTGTACCGAGTGGTTGAAGGAGATGAATTCGAGAGATCCATGGAGGGATGGGAGAAATGTTGCTTAAGTRGAATGACCGTGGATGAAAGCAAGAAACTGGAGAGTAAAATGTTGTTTTAATGTTAAAAACAATATTAAGATTATACGAGGGTGAATGCTTTCAGCGTCCATAATATAAGATCATATTTTTTAGAAAAGATGGCCTTAGATGACAAGATAGCCAGATTATCTGAACATTGTTTAATATCTACTTATTTCTTATGGAACGATAATTTTTATGAACAAAAATCAGGTTGTGCAATGGGTTCACCTCTAAGTCTTGTAGTAACCAATTTGTTTATGAAAAAATATGAACAGGTAGCGATAAACAGTTTTCAGTTTAAGCCAAAGTGTTGATATAGGTACGTAGATGACACTTTTGTTATTTGGCCCCATGGTATAGACGAGTTGGGTAGGTTTCTAAATCATTTGAACAGTCAAAACCCTGACAAAATACACTATGGAATTAGAAAGCAATGGCAGTTTACCTTTCTTGGATGTCCAAATTTACAGAATAAACACTGGACAGTTAGGACACAAGGTTTACAGAAAACCAACACACAGACAGATATTTACATGCCACATCTCACCACCCTCCCTCTCAAAAGAATAGTCTTATAAGGACGTTATTTGTTAGAGCACTAAGGATCTCAGACGAAAGTTCTTTACAAAAAGAAATATATAATCTTAAATCAGCACTAGTGAGAAATCGTTATAAAAATATGAATATTTGGTCAGTTCTTAATAAAAGAGCTCATCCAAATCAAGTAAATTCTCAGCCAGGACAAAGTAAATTGAATTTGAGTTTGCCTTATGTACAAGGCCTTTCGGAAAAATTAAAGAGGATGCGTAGAAAACACGATATTTTAGTTTTTGATAGTACATATAATAATTTAGATAAAATTTTAAGTTCTACTAAAGATAAAGTACATTTAGAGAGTGAAGGTGTTTACAAAATTACTTGTTCTTGTGGCAAGTGTTACATAGGTCAAACTAAAAGAAAAGTAGGTACGCGTTTGAAAGAACACTTGCGTGCTACTAGGCTGCAGCAGATAGATAAATCTTCCGTAGCTGAACACTCATACTTGACTAAACACATGATTGACTTTGATAAAACAAAAATTTTACATAGCGAAAAATATTATCACAAACGTCTAATAAAAGAAGCTATGGAAATTTGTAGGAATACTAATAATTTTAATAGGGATTGTGGAAATTATGAGTTAGGTGACCTTTGGAAGGCTATCTTGTAGTTATCTTTTATCAAATAGTTAGTGTATTCCAGTAAGTAGGTAGTTCCTTTTTCGTCGGCAGGTTCCTTTTTTAATCAGGTTGGCATTTTGTTTCTATGACGTCTCGCTTCCTTGGTGATTTGTTTATTTACTTTCAAAATTTTGTTCGAACTTGTGTCAGGCAAATTTTGAGGTTTTTCGTCTTTGATAAAGATTACAGGTGTAATCGAAACGTCAGACTTATAACTTTTTGTCAGTGTTTTCAAGGGACAACGATCTTTCCGAGAAAATATGAGATTATTTGTTACTTTAAAGCTAAACAGGTACTTTATTGGAACCGCTGTCCTAAACTTAAGTAAGCACATAATACTGGTCCCAGAAAAGTTTTCTTTGTAAAGTTGTATCCCATAATTGTTGCTCTTTTAGTTACAATGAACCCTTAGTTGTAAAAAGTCCCCTAATTAGCATAAATCGATAGATTCTCGGGAAAGCTACTGTTATCTAATTAGGACCGTCTTGAGAAAGACAAAGTAAGAGTTATTCATATTTATTTATTTATCTATTTTAATCACTTTCACTGTTATCGTCATCAGTTCTGTTTCATTGATGTCTTCCGTCTTTTGCGGATATATTAAAATCTTCTAGTTTTTTTGTTTCTTCTTACGTCTCTTTTTAGATTGCTCCACATTAATTCAATCGGATTGAACACACAGTAATAATAATAATAATATATTTACCCAACAGACCAAGGGTCTAAAAAGGATAAGCAAGTGTACAGAAAAAGTTAGTATAGCAAACATAAATTAGTGCGAAGTATGAGTCCAATCCCATTTCAATTGGCCCAGTTGCAATTTTTTGGTATTTAATGGACAGGAGTTGTAATGCTATTATGAAATAGATATTTAATTATTTTTTATCACAACTTTTGAAAGATATTTCCCACTTAATCAATTATTCATTTGTCTAATTCAAACATTTTATTTCTACTTAACTACCAAGTTGAAGCAAATCATGAGAAAACCTGAGTTACAAACAACTGACTTAATCTATTTCTTCAAAGGCTGTCATTGAGTAACCTCACCTTTGCTTTTTATGACAGCGGTTATTCTTCTTGGCATTGTATTCACTAAATTCTGGCAATCTTGTGGTGTGAACTTATCCCATATAAATTGAAGTTTATGCCTTAATTCGGGAATCGACCTGGCAGGTGTTGCGCGCAGTTGTTTTTTCATAATGTGCCATAGAGTTTCTGTAGGAGAAAAATCAGGACTACTGCATACACATTTTAAAAGTGGAATACTGTTGTCGGTGAACCACTGTAAAGATCTTTCCTGACGTCAATGACTCCTAGACTGGCCTAGACAATAAAAACACATTTTTGTTGACAACATTTCAAAAGTTAAAAACTGTTAGCGCCAAATTTAAAACTTTTTGTAAGCACTTGTCATGCGCGCGCCGAAGGTAGAAGCAGTCACAATTTTACCGCCCTTGAAAAGAGTGGCTCTTCCAGTTATCGTGCCTCCGATAGTTTTTCGTCAGCGAATTCCCAAATAAAATCTGACGGCGAAGAGGATTCCATTGGGTTTCTTCAATCCCTTCGTCCCTCCTCCTTTTGTCTAAGATTCCCTAAGAAAGAGAACCTCTGGCACCCACTGAATAATCATCAGGGTAAGTCATTGCCATTCAATTAAAAATAGTTCCCAAATACAGTCCACAAAATATTTAAAATCCGAACCGGCGCTCATAGAAATTACGCCACAAAAACAAAAGATTTTACCTTCTAAGTTCCAAAACCCAATCTTTGTGCCTCCCGGTGACAGGTGGATCTTGAAACATGTCTTCCTACAGCATTACTCCAAAGTGTGCTTAGTTCGTTTCAGCGCCCTCCTATCAGTATCAGTAAGTGCACTTTTTTTTACATACCTCTGTTTAGGCTCGACATTATTGCTTGATTTGAGCAACTGCACTACGTTTCGAACACTGTATCTTGACAACCCCAATAGCTGTCCAATTTCTGCATTAGATCTGCTAGATTTAATATATAAACGAATAATAATTGAACGAATGTACCGTGTACTTTCTCTCTTTAACAAATTGACTGATCACACTTTGAACATTTGCTGGCTTACTTTTCTGTGTATTTTTTTGAAAGTCATTTAATGCACTTGCTAAATAACGATTTTTTCCAATTGTGCCTATTTTGATCGTTTTTTTTTATGCTAATCTACTAATGGTTACATTGCTCAGATAGCAAGCAAGCACTCGAATGCTTTTTGTTTTAAATAATTTGCAAACAACCCTTATTTTGAATTGTAGGCATTACTTTATCGGCACTCTTTAATCTGTTTTCATTGAATGCGACGTCTTTTAGTAATTCTTTGTATAGTGTGAAATAAACGTACAGCTATCAACTGCTTTTTCCAAAGTTCGTCTATCCGAACGTGCCGAAAATAGTAGCCATCTTTTACTTAACAGAAAGTAATCCATCGGAAATGATGGACAACGTGTCGGGGGAAAGTTGTAAGGAAGGCTGATGAACAAAAAGAATCCATAGAAATCGGAAATATCGACATTCGCTCATAGCGGCGTTCAGTGTTTTATGGCCAAGTTCTGCGAGACAGTTTTTGTTTCTAAGTGATAAATCTAGCAGGCCCCCAAAGACAAGACAGATGAAATACGGTTCAGAGGAAAAGACGGACGATGGTTTAGGATGTTTGGGATTTTAATTGAGGGCTGATATCACTAAAGCATCAGTTGCAACCGTTACATTGAAATGTAAGGAATAAATAAACACAAAATTAAAAATAATAAATAACAAAGCGTATATTTTGTTCAATGGATTCAAAGATGCATTCATTGTGAAACATCCTGAATCAATTAGGTAGCTTGGAAACAAGCTGATTGAACGTATGTGCTTTGTCTCACTTGATTTATGAGATAACTCGGACGATCGTTTCGACCAAAACGGTCATTGTCAAAGAGGTAACAGCGATATACTAAACTCAGATATGCAGAAGCGTCTTTACGTCCCCTTTTTTACAGGGGTTGTAAAATACAGTTGTAAAATCTCTCGCCTGGGTTTGAAGGTCGACTTTATAATTTCGGCAATATCAAAGACGTACTGGACGTGGGAATTTCTATTTGTGTATTTGCCAAATGTTTTTTCTGATGCTGAGCTTTTTTAATTTCCAAAAGTTCTAAAAGATTCGGTTTTTACCTTTCCTTTCGCAATGTAAAACTTTGACGTCGTTTTCATCTGTGATGGTTATGTCTTATGCAATGGTCAGCAAAACCTGTTGTGTTTTTGTTTGAATTTATATTCGTAACATGTTCTTTAATTCTGTTTTTAATAACTCTACCTGATTTTCCTATGTATATCATGCCACATTGTATGCATTTTATTTGATAAATGTCGCTTTTGTTCAATTTATTGGAATTTGGCTTATTGTTAACTAGAAGTCCTCCCAAATTGCACTTATTAACCTCTATTGCTTTTATTCCGAGTCTATTCAGCCTATTTTTAACACAAACACTAACTCCTTTGACATAATTTACTGCGGCAAAAATGTTCTTTTTTATTGATGTTAGCATTGTACAGCATTATTTGTATTCTAATTTTATATTGCTTTTTAAGTATTTGGTCCACAATTTTTGTGTCGTATCCATTGTTAAAGGCTATTTGTTTAATTGTCGTCAATTCTTTTTCGAAACTTTCTTTTCAAAGTGGTATATTTATTAGTCTGTTTATTAAACTATAAAGCACGGAATGCTTAATCTGTAATTATTGATTTGAGGAAGCCGGGATTATAATAACAACTGACTGTGTTGGTTTTCTATAAATTTCAAAGTCAATTTTATATTTTTAACGAAATCGATTAGTCCAGAAAGTGAAGAACTCCATCCTTTTCTTTTTCTAGGGTAAATTGAATCTTTTTATTTATTGTAGTTAAGATTTTTAAGAATACATCCAACTGCCTGTCAGTTCTAGTCCAAATGCAAAAAATATCATCAACATATCTAGTCCAGAATAATACATTATTAATAATTTCATTTTTCTTTGCAAAAAGCTGCTCTTCGAAGTTTGACATGAAAATTTCGACCAAGACTGGAGATAAAGGTGAACCCATTGGCAGTCCATCGTCTTGCTTGTAGAATGTTTAATTGAACGTAAAATAACTTTGATCTATGCACATTTACACGATATTCAGTAGTACAGTTTTTCTGTGTTTGATAGGTGGCAGTTTTCTATTTTATTTTTGAGGATTGTTCGTTTAGGGGAGTAGAAGTGAAAAGATCTCTTTGACAATGACCGTATGGTCGAAACGATCGTCAGAGTTATCTGATAAATCAAGTGTGACAAAGCACATACGTTCAATCAGCTTGTTTACAAGCTACCTAATTGAAGTTTAAGGAATAAATAAATAATATATAGCAAAGCATATATTATTTATATTTTAAAAAGTGTTATTTTTACATTTTTTAATTAGATATTCACTGTCATCATCTGTTTCACCACTGTCGCAATATAAAGAGTGCCCGAAAATATGTAGTTAAAAATAGTTTGGAAAATAGAAATGAGAAGGTCTTCAAGGTTGCCAAACATTTTACTGTGGAAGTAGCCGAAAACTTCTTTATTCTAAATAAAGCAGCTGTTCGCAGATACCATGGTTTTTTGTGAAAATAATTATATCTCTATAAAATTTTTAAAGCTTACTAAATCTACATTCAGCAATCAGTGAAAATAATACGTGGCTTTCCGAACGAGCTATTAATATGCTATTTATCAGTATCCTCGTATTTTGTTAAATATTTATGGAGTGGACGTTATTACATCTAGTCGACAGATATTTAAAAGTTATAAAAGGTTTTCTTAAAGTTTGTACCAATTTCATGTTCAAGACAGCTAAGTCTGGATTGGTAGTGTGCCAAGGAAGCAATGCCCGCCATTGTGGTCCGATTTTGTTTGACCTCTTTGTGAATGTTTTGCATACCGTGGTGAAATACTGTAATTTCTTAATGTTTGCGGATGATATAAAATTTTTTATGGCATGCAATTCTGTAATTGATTGATTGATTGATCTCAGTAGTTTTTTTGAATGAACTAGGACTAATGGTCTGGTTCTGAATACAGATAAGTGTTACTTGATTACATTCTCAAGACTTTTATCTAGTATATTATTTGAGTATTCTGTTAATGGTGCATTGGTTGAAAGAGTAGAGGTCATTAGGGACCTTGGTGTTTATTTTGATAGCAAGTTGACTTTTAACAGGGGTCTATATTTTTTCATGTAGATTCATATTCTGCAATAAAAAAATGGGGGCAACAGGCCCATTCCATCACTCCCTTTTTGCTATCAGGAGGTAGCTTGTATCTTGTATGTAGCTTGCACATGTAGTTTTTTCTTTTTTATTTGTCGGTTTCTTTGATGTTCATTTGGGATTAGATTATAATGTATCGCATGTACCATTTTGTATACTACATACTGTATGATTTATTCTTTTGTAAAATGGTTAACCGTTAATATACTACTTTATTACTTAATATTTCCTACTACTCTTAAAACGGTTCTGTCGTAGCTATAGCTGTAAAAGTGTCCGTCTTTTGTAAATCTGTTATATCCCATATACTGCAGCATCTCGACAACCGCTCTCGAGTTTGTTTTCACCTCGCCTAATTGCAGTGCCTCGCTCAGCGCAATTACGAATTATGCCTCCCACGCGTTTCTGGATGAAATAGGGGTCGCACGCCTTCGATATCGCAAATGCGTACGATATTGGATTTCACGGGGCGAGATGTCAGCGCTCGTTATTCCCACTGTGTAAGATAACACCACCACCGGCTCTCCGACTCGTAATAAATATAACCGAGGACGTGATTTGGAATTTCGTGATTTAGGGTTGTAAATATTTTTCAGATGCGAAAGCGGTCGGATCGATGCTTTCTTTCACTTCAACGTCGTAGTAATAGAAATTATACCAAATTCACACATTCTATTTGGAACGATTGAATTTATGACTCTTTATCAATTAGAAAAATCTTTCATATTTTACATTTACATATTAGTACTGACCTTAACATACCACCCGCCTTGATATATAATATACTAATAAAATCTAATCTAGAGAATCTAAAAAATTACATAGAGCGTATTTTTGATGATTATGGAATCATGGAAGGAGTACCATCGCTACTTCCTAGTTAAAAAAACGACAAAAGGAGAATAGAGTGAAATATGCAGTATCTAATATTATTCATATAAAAAATGGTTTTCTACGCTTCAGTATTAATTAAGGTATTTTTCACCAAACATTGCCGACTGAATAAAAATGAATGTTTAAAAAAACTGGAGGATTTTTATTCAGGGTGATTCATTAAGAATGGGCAATTTCTGAACTAGAGATACTACACACCAAAATATGGTGAGATTGAACTTAATATGCTTTATGCAAATGTTGTAGGTTTACGAGATACAGGGTGTTCAAAGTTGGAACTTTAAATTGAAATTTCTCAATAATTTTGTAATTTTAAGCAGTATCGTCTAGAAAATTGGCAACTTTTTGATTTTTTTCGGCAAGAGAATTACGAATTTAATGCTAAATGTAATGTAATGTAAACAGGGCGTTAGTTTTTTTGCTTAACGAGTTATGGCTAAAATGACTAGAAAATCTAAAAGGCAGTTCTATTTTTAATAAAAAAGGCACTGTGGTTTATTTCATGTAATTCTATCAGTTTTTGAGCTATTTGCATTTTAACATTCAATGTAAAGACTCCTAAGCCACCGTTATTACTTTGACTTTTTTCAAGTAGGCTTGTGTCAGCACTTATTGTCACTGAGTAAGAATGTTTATTGTATTTTTCTAATTTACTTAGTATTATTTGTAGTAAAATAAGAAAATGCCACGACATAATGAATTTTCTAACAGTGATATGCGTTATATTTATTTGGATTTTTGCTCAGTCAATATAGTGGACTTGGTGCAGCCAGAAGGTATTTAGAATTATACCCAAATCGAACACAACCCAATCACAAACTGTTCAGACGTATTTACATCCGCCTAGGCGAAACAGGGTGTTTTCGTCCTAAAAGCTTACATGGTGCTAGAAAAACTATCAACGTCGATGATGAAGACGAGGTTTTAGTTCGTATTTCGAAAAATCCAGATATCAGTACTCGTCGGTTAAGTGGACAACAGGATCGTCTGTTTGGAGAATTTTAAAGAAAGATAATCTCCATCCATATCACTATACTCCTGTCCAAAATTTGTTACCTCAAGATTTACCAGTTCGCTAGGTAAACAAACCGAAAACAAGGATTTTCTTAATAACCTCCTTTTCACCGATGAGGCGACGTTTACTAGGCGATGTGTTTTTAATTGGAAAAACAATCGTTTGTGGGACTCCGAAAATCCACATACTCTAAAGGAACGACATTTTTAGCGTGAATTCAAAGTAAATATTTGGTGTGGTGTGATATCTGTTTTTTTTATAGGTCTTTTTGAACTTCCTCCTAATCTTAATGGGCCCCTCTATTTAAATTTCTCTGAACAAAATTTAAACATACTACTAGAACATGTGGTTTATGCAAGACGGGGCACCGCCGCATTTTTTTTCTGCCAGTACGCCAATACCTGAATGAACATTTTCCTCACCGGTCGATTGGGCGGGGCAGTGAATTTGTTTGCCCACCTAGAAATCCAGATTTCAGCCCTCTAGACTTCTCAATATGGTCACAAATGAAATACATGGTTTACAAAGAAACAATTAATTCCATCGAAGAATTACGATAAAAAATTCAAGAAGCTGCTAATATTATTAAAAATAATCGACAAATGTTATTTAATATACAAAGATCTTTAAGGATACGCCTTACAAAGTGTATTGAAGTGGAAGGCGGTCATTTTGAGCATTTACTTTGAAGTTTTCTTTTATTGCTGTTACCGTTTGTTATTTGTTGCCTTTACTGTTGTTACTCACATTGTAGCAGTTTAAAAGAATAAATTCGTTTTACAACAAACAAAATTCATTAAATGTTTAAAATGCAAATAACTCAGAAAATGATAGAGTTACATGAAATAAACAAGAGTGCCTTTTTTATTGAAAATGGAACTGCCTTTTAGATTTTCTAGTCCTTTTAGTTATAACTCGTTAGGAAAAAAAGATATGTTGTAATTTACTTAAGTAACAGGGTGTAACTAGCATTAAATTCGTAATTCTCTTGCCAAAAAACATAAAGTTGGCAATTTTCCAGACGATACTGCTTAAAATTACAAAATTGAGAAATTTAAAATTAAAATTCCATCTTTGAACACCCTGTATCTCGTAGACCTGCTCATTCACCATATTTTGGTGTGTAGTATCTCGAGTTCAGAGATTAATGAATCACCCTGTGTATATGACGTTGATATTTTGAATTTTCACACGACGAACTAGAACTTTTTTTACAACAATGATGTCATTAAAACAGCACCAGAAATTTATCGAGCTGTTTAAAATCTGTCTTCGATCTTTAAATAAATGCTAGAGTTATAGAACCTGAAGATTATAGCATCAGAATGTCTGTGGTATCGTGAAACTTGTCTGTTAGTGTGATTCCTTCCAGTCCTAGAAGGCAGATGGGCTGGAATCCACCCAGTGCTACAAAACTTTGATAAATACTACACGAGCTACTATCATTTCCTTCGTATCGGTCCAGACTTCGAGATTGCACGATAAACATATCAGCCTATGGCGGTGCACTTCGCTCGGTCCCATCTTCCGGACAGACTCCATTCCTGCCATAATTCAACGACATCGATCGTCGCAGAAAACTCGGTCGGCATTAGCAAAACTGCCCGTCCCGCCAGCAAAACTAAATAATTTACGATCGAGCTGCTTTGTTACATCCGCGAAGGATTCCGAATGGCACTTTGTCAAACACGGGCCGGCGTAATTAAGATAAAATCGGAAACTTTTCTCGTTTGAGAAGGCATGCAAGGGACGTGGTTGTAATTTATGGTGTATCGGGGGTTTACGGTTGTTTCTCTCATTTATTAAAATGCAGGATGCAGGAGGAGCAATAGCTTATTTAAGTTATCCATGGACTTATCTTACAAACTCAAAAACATATTTTTAAGGATGAAACAAAATTAGATGTAATACTTATTTTTCAAGAAGAGCCCAATACCTCGACTCATCAAGTCGTTTTAGACGTAGAAACCTAAAATTAGTTGATCCTCCATTTACCTATAGTAAAGGACAGTAAAATACATCCATATAATATAATTGCTTATACTTAAAGGATGTACCATGACCAGTTCTTACTAAATGGTGGTAGAAATCTCCAGAGAAGAAAGTCAAAATTTTGCACTATAAAATTCTCGAATACGCTCTTTTTAAGTAAAAATAATAGCAGCTCAAAACAACTTATGCAACGGTAATTTTTGTGAACACAAATCGGGTTGTGCAATGGGTCTTATAGTGGTCATTTTTTAATGAAAAATTGTGAAGAGGTAGCGATCAACAGTTTTCAATTTAAGTTAAAATGTTGGTATAGGTACGTAGATGACACTTTCGTTATTTCGCCCCACGATACAGTGCAGTTAGGTAGGTTTCTAAATCATTTGAACAGTCAAAATCCTGACATAAAATTTACCATGGAATTAGAAAGCAATGGTAGTTTACTTTTCTTAGATATACAGATTAAATACTGGACAGTTAGGTTTACACAAAAAAAATACGAGCCCAGGCTCATAATAGTTCGGCCGGCTGGCATTTTCAGTTACATGCTTTAAAAAATTCTGATACCAACACGGACTGTGACAAATTACTGTGAAACTGTTTATACTACATTAAAACACAGACCTTGAACTTACAAAAGCAAACAATTTTATTTCATTTACGTGAACGGCAATAATTACAGAACGAAAAATGTAATTCAACTAACAGGTCATAATAGTTCGGCCACATCAACTGACGGGTCATAAGAGTTCGGCCAAAATTTAATCCTGTGTAACACCACCTTTGTTAGCAATAATGGCTTTAATTCTGCTAGGCATTGTAGCCACGAGCCTTGCACATTCCTCTGGTAGCGTTTGGTCCCATATAGCCTGCAAGGTGGCTTTTCATTCGTTGACGGTACGCGCTGGAGTTTTACGAAGCTGTTTCTTCATATTATACCACAAGGTCTCAATTGGAGATAAATCCGGACTGGAAGAGGTCCATTTTAATACCGGTATTTTATGTTCTTGCAACCATGTTTGAACTTTTTTTGCCGTATGACACGGCGCTCCATCTTGCTGGAACATAAATTCGCCTTCGGCCGTTTGACAATTCGGGATGGAGGGTAAAAAATTTTCTTCGAGAATGTCTCTGTATTTCTGCGCGTTAACAGTGCCTTCAATAATACACAGACTACCCACACCCCTAGCAGACATACAACCCCAAACCATCACAGACCCTGGGAACCTAACTTTTTTTACCAAACAGTCATTGTGGTATGCTTCTGAAGATGTGCGTAAAATTCTTTTTCGCGTGTCACCCACACATACCTCAAATTTCGACTCATCACTCCAAATGATACTATTCCATTGCATTTGTGTCCAGTTTTTGTGTTCCCGCGCCCATTTTAGTCTGTTCTTCATCTGTAGTTTGGTCAAAAGGGGTTTTTCTTTTGCCTAGTAGAAAAACGAAATTAAATTATAAGTGCTTGTACTCCAAAAGAAAAAGTAATAATACATTAAAAAATTTGTAACCTATTTTTTTGATACATATCTTTGTTGTGGATAATGAAACGCCCTTTAAAATGCGAGCCCTCCATAGTACTGTTAGTTCTTTAGCATTGCACCGTCGGTTTGTTCTGATAATTTTACGTAAAGCTTTCTTATCTGCTCCGGTAATTTGACTTGGTCGGCCAGGTTTGTTTTTTTGATGGACCCCGCCAGTTCTTTTGTACAAATTGATAATGTCTTGCACTGTAGAGCGCGGAACTGAGTGCGAAGCAGATATTTTACGCCCCGAAATGCCCTGGTCGTGGGCTTTACACATAGAAATACGCAAATCTTCACTAACAGGCATGCCACGAGGCATTTTACTTGAAAACTGTTGCAAAATAAAGTATAAGCTACGCTTGACATATAGTTGTTGATTTATTCCGTATATGTTTTGTTTTGGCAGGCCGCCTCGTGTTTCCATGGCTAACGGGATACATGGCCGACTCTTATGACCCGTCAGTTGACGTGGCCGAACTATTATGACCCGTTAGTTGATTTACATTTCTGGTTCTGTAATTATTGCCGCTCACGTAAATGAAATAAAGTTGTTTGCTTTTGTAAGTTCAAGGTATGTGTTTTAATGTAGTATAAACAGTTTTGCAGCAATTTGTCACAGTTTGAGTTGATATCAGAGCTTTTTAAAGCATGTAACTGAACATGCGAGCCGGCCGAACTATTACGAGCCTGGGCTCGTATTTCCGAAAAATATTATCTAGAAGTATCAGAGTACCAGTTGACGCCTGTCACACAACAAGAAAATTCGAATCGAATTAATAAATGTCATCGATAACAGTAATGATAATGGTCCAAACGACACTTCCATTAACTCATGTTTTGAAAATTGTGACTGCAGCAGTTACGATATAGCCAAATTATTTTTGGATTCTTTGGATAATTTTAGTTATTGAAAATTGAAGAAATTGTTCTTTATAGCACTTTGGATTTAATTTAAAAAATACTAAATGAACGCCCGTACCAGATATTTGCAGTCATCGAGCTGCTACCTAAAGGTACTTTACAAATTCTCACATTTGGAATATTCCAATAAAAGTTTTCTAAATGTATGGATGGTACGAACAACACCTTTTATTAAATGTTGCACATAATAATAATAAGAAGAATTATTAAATTACAACGAATCTTATTTGAACAAACGGAAACTTTTACTAAAAATAATGAATTTATTTACCAACAGTAATAAACAACTACGGACAAAAGAGTGTAATGCTAGATATCAATACTTCATTACGAACTTAGTATCAAGGTAACAATCATTCTAACAAACGTACAAAATGTTTCCTTTCTGACCTAACCATATCTTAACTCACACCTGTCTTTCATGTTCTCCTCCTGGGGAACCGGATCTGCATATACTTATTTTTTTTGCATACCCCCATATAAAAAATCTAGAATTGACATCCAAGGAGCATGCTGACTTAATCCTAATATAATCCTCATCTTGCTGATTGTGTTTGAAATTCATTTATATTTCCAGAAATTTCATAGGTCCAGTCACTCTAGATATATGGTGAAGTCTGTGATACAGTATTATTCTATGAACTGTTGTAGGTCGTCCTCAGACTTTAATGCTTGCAACATTCAATACGGAGAAAAAAAACTCCATTAAGTAGTGATATTACACAAGCAATATTTGTAGAAGTATACTGCGCGTTCATTTTAAATGCATTACATTTTCGAGTTGTGAATATTTCTATTTATCTACTGCCCACACCAATTTGCTTATACGTGTATTTTCATTTGTTTACTTTACGTGTATAAATTATAACTCCATTTGTGATGTACTGGATATATTTTCATCTAACCATCGTAAAATTGTAAACTCTGTTTGCTGTGATAACAAATCCAATGTGTTTGTATTTATATTGTGCCTCATCCGACTCCGTAATTGGCTTTGGCTTTTGGTGAGGTATCTAAATAAATAAAGAAGGTGATGGAAAAGATAAATAATAAGAGACGCATAGAAAAAGACAAGAAAAAGTGAACCATTTAGCACATAATGAGGTTTTTTTAAAAATATTTTTGGAAGTTCATTTCACTGTTGTAATCATCAGTTTTATTTTGCGGCTTGAACCTCGGATAAGTGTTTGGTATAACCTTTGGCCCTTAGGCAAAAGTTGGCGCAAAAAATTGTTTGTACCATCGATCCAGGATTTAAAATTCTTTTCGCAAAGAAGTCGCCAGTTGTTTCTTCAATGTTTCTTAGATCTGAAATTCAGAGACTTAACGAAGTTCTTCTAATTCGACACACTGCCGTCGTAGTGAAATTTTATTTCCAAATGAAGTTTTAAAGAATTCATTACCACTGTCTTCTGACGAAGTTGTCAGAACAACGCTGTACTCTGTCAACATTCAGTTTTTGAATAGGGAACACACATATAGTATCAAGGAGCGATCTATGAGACTGATTTATGCAGAGGGTTTTACAGCTTGATGGTCGGCCGTCCTAAACTATTGGGATTAGTGGCACGCTTCAAAGTTCCTAAATGGGCCGTATTCAAAAAAATCTTGTTGTGCATAATAAAATTTATAATAAGCACATTACAAGTCACAAACTAAAAAAAATTACGCACTGTCACTTTCACTGCTAAAATCACGATGAACTTCTATTATTAATTCTTGTACATGATTCGCGCTGTACCGATTTTCAATGTCCAGTAATGCCGCACTGAATTTCTCCATGCATCGACACCTGTTATTTCAGCTACGTGTCTAATTTTTAGCAGCATTTCMTTGCTAAATTTTCCACCGGTGTTCCCTCGCCGAATTCTTTGTTTCAACTGCCCCCATATCATTTCAATGGGGTTGAAAATGCAATGATATGGGGGTAATCGTTGAATGGTGTGTCCACATTCAGAAGCGAGAATGTCAGTTTTAATTCGAAATTTTTTTTGCGCCAAGCACTTCTAACAATTGTTTTTTTGTGTAGTCCTCTTCGAAAAACTCTTGAATGGTTGCCTTATTAGTTGTTGTATTTGGAATTTTATCCAGTTGCTCCAAATGGTAACTAGCGTTGTCCATTACTATGACGCTGTTTGGTGGCAATTTGGGCGATAAAATGTTTTTGAACCAATTTTCAAATACTTCTACATTCATATCAGAATGATAATCGGTTTAAAATCAGCAATAATCTAAACGCAAGTTATGGTCTAGTACTACACCAAGGCATCGAATACTTTGCTGAAAAACCAACGCATGCTCGTTTATTGCAATATTCAGTTGTTGCATGAGTTCAGGACGAGTAGAGTCCGACGAAAACAACATAACAACAGATTTGTCAGCGTTTAGCTTCAAGCCACGTTCACTGCAATACATAGCAACACACTGAAGGTCAGCGTTGGTCTCCCTACAAGCAACATCTGCATCAGCAGGCCCAAAGCAATGTAAGATCTGTAGATCGTCTGCATAACCCTGTATGTGACAGAATTTTACGGACGAAAACAGATCGGCAGTATATATTAGAAATAATATAGGTCCAAGCAACGAGCCCTGGGGTACCCCAGATACAACAATGCATGCAGTTGATATTTTGTCATTTACTGACACGCGCTGGGTCCTGMCAGTCAAATAAGACTGGAAAAATGCTACGMTAGTTGGGTCAAACCCAWAGTAGAWCAGTTGAGCGCACATAAGATCGTGATTGATTGAATCAAATGCCTTGGAAAGATCGAGTGACACGAGAACAGTTGACAATTTYTTGTCTAATGCTTTTATAATGTTATCAGTAATATTTAGGAGAGAAGTGCTTGCGCTGTGAAATTTGCGAAAGCCAGATTGATGCTGCGGGATAATTTTATTATCTAACACATAGCTACTAATTTGCCTAAATACAATTGATTCGAGCACCTTTGATAAGATTGGTAATAGACTAATCGGTCGAAGGTCACTAATAGAGGCAGGGGAACTAGTTTTCGGTATTGGGTACACTTTAGCTTCTTTCCAGCGTTGAGGAAAATAACCAATTTCTAAACAGCAATTTATGACGTGCGTAATGTATGGAAGTATTTCAGGCAAGAAGAGTTTGACAATATAAGTTGTTATGCCGTCAGACCCAGCAGCAACCGATGGTCACTAATAAGATCAGCGTTTAAAGTACCCGATGTAACCACGTACATACTAGCACTAACAAATATAGGATCAATAAGGGTAGATGTCGAAGAGATTACCCGAGTGGGTTCATCGATAACTTGAAAGAAACCGTATGCATCAAAACATTCACTAATAGGATTGTCCGCGTTAAATAGGTTTACATTAAAATCACCCAATACTACGATATTATTATAAACAGGAACCAGAGCTGCAAGAGCATCGTCCAAATGTTCAATACATTGATGTAAGTCAGAGGTGGGGGGACGATATAAGTTTTCCAAATCTTGACTGCTTTGGAACTTGAAAGGCACTAGGCTACAATTGATGTCATTCTTCACATACACCGCTACACCATCTCCTCTCCCACTTCTGTCGTTCCTGAGTATATGATAGTCTAGTATTTCAACCACTCTGGATTCTACCGAAGTCGATAACCACGTTTCACTAACGCCAAAGATATCAAACATATTATGATGCACAAGATTAGAGAATTCATTGAAATCAGTAAAGAGCGATCTTGCATTAAGATGACCTAATTTATATGCTGTAAAACTTTAAAATATAAGTAATGCTTTCAATACCGTTTATAGAATAGTTCCGATTTCTTCTTATTTCCAAAAAAATATGCAGGTAGAAAGTATGTTTATGATTCTCCGGATTAAAAGAAAATTTTAACCTGTGAAGAAACAGCGCAGAGGACGATTGCACACCGCGATCAAAAATTAGAAAGTATGGGCTGCCGCATTGAAATTGGAGTGTTACCATTCATGGTTATAAAAATAGATACTGCTTATTAAATTAGGAAAGAATACCATTTAGTCATACATTAAAAGCTATTAGATCAGAAATATTTGTAGTTCAAATAATAATACCAAATAATGCTCATTGATTTATGTGTACGGAAAAAAATCTAAAAAAGCCTAATCACAATTTTTAGATACGGTCCACTCCGCTGCAAAACAGTGGAACCTGCCGAACCCGTCTGTTATTTACGACAGCTTCAGGTAATACTTGTAAAGCATTGTGAGCGGTAATCGGCTGTTCATATAATGAGTCTCATAGATCGTTGCTTGATACGTTTATTTGATATAAGACTAAAACTCTTTAAACACGAGAAGATAATTAAATTCATGCTAAAATTTATTTAGTCCAAGTAAACTGCTTCTTAATGTATCGTAACAAATCTGTACATTAAGGTATCTGATTTATTGAAGTAATATTAATGTATATTTAGCCCAAAAAGAATTTTTTCGTTTGTAGATAATATTCTTTTTGATCAAAAGCGCTACTGTACTGAATTCGAGCATATAAAATCTTGGAAAAAAGTATCATATATTTTCGAAAATAAATCACTGTTTCCTTAAAAAAAAAAACAAAAAATGACTGGATATATTGTTTCGTTCATATACTGTCATATGAAAAAGCATTTTATTACACGCACAATCGTTTAATCAAGATAGCCATTCCCGAAAGCAGTGACTCCAAAAAGCAAACACGACAGCTACTCAGTGAATCAAATTTGCACAAAACCGACGCGTCGCGTCGCCATGTTGTTTATCGCAGTGTACCTAGCACATCGTTTGAGGTAAACACAAACCAACCGCCGGCTATTGACACCAATTTATGACCGGTTATTATTTTGGCGAATCGAGTTAGCCCATGTTCCACTAACGACCGATGTGGACAGCGAATTTTTTTTTTGTTGTGCCGGGCTTTGATCGTTATTTGGCAAGACTGTAACATCCAAATGAAAATCTAGGGGTCGTCGTTCTCATGTTTAATGATGTTTGAAGTTTTTATCGATCAAAGAGCGAATTTTGTGCTATTTCCAATTAATGGGGACGAGTTTTGAACTGGTGGTTTCGAGTTTCCAAACAAATTGCGATGAAACACCGTATCAAGAGGGAAGTACAGGTTTTTCGTATGCGATGCCTTTGATATTTGGATACCTTTATGAAGACCGTTTCTCACTTCATGTCGTGAGCTCGAAATTAGACGATATCAAAAAACCGTAATGGGGAATCAAAGTGCCGTTTCCTTGTAATCTAAAATTCTGACTTCAAGAAGGCATAGGTATGATCATTTTACGTTTAAAGTAAATACGTAAATAAAGAGAGAGGCCATAAAATCATAAAGTTTGTTTAAACGACTCCATTTCCATTTTCCAGTATTTATTAGCATTTTATGTTTTAAACATTTAAACTGGTCCATAAGATAATATTTTTTCGAAAAGATTTCTTGAAAACACTGACAAAAAGTTATTAGTCTGACGTTTCGATTACACCTGTAATTTTTGTCAAAGACGAAGAACCTCAAAATTTGCCTGACACAGTTCAAACAAAATTTTGAAAGTAAATAAATCACTAAGGAAGCGAGACGTTATAGAAACAACGTGCMAACCTGATAAAAAAAACCTGACTAMGAAAAAGGAACTACCTACCTACTAGATATACAAGAACTACTTGATAAAAGATAACTACAAAATAGCCTTCCAAATGTAACCTAACTCATAATTTCCACAATCCCTATTAAAATTATTAGTATTCCTATAAATTTCTATAGCTTCTTTTATTAGACGTTTGTGATAATATTTTTCCCTATGTAACATTTTTGTTTTGTCAAAGTCAATCATGTGTTTAGTCAAATATGAGTGTTCAGCTACGGAAGATTTAGCTATCTGTTGCAGCTTAGTAGCACGTATGTGTTCTTTCGAACGCGTACCTACTTTTCTTTTAGTTTGACCTATGTAACACTTGCCGCAAGAGCAAGTAATTTTATAAACACCTTCACTCTCTAAATGTACTTTATCTTTAGTAGAACTTAAAATTTTATCTACATTATTATATATGTACTATCAACAACTAAAATATCGTGTTTCTAAGCATCCTCTTTAATTTTTCCGAAAGGCCTTGTACATAAGGCAAACTCAACTTCAGTTTACTTTGTCCTGGCTGAGAATTTACTTGATTTGGATGAGCACTTTTATTTAAAACTGACCAAATATTCTTACTCCTATAACCATTTCTCACTACCGCTGATTTAAGWTGATATATTTCTTTTTGTACAGAACTTTCGTCTGATATCCTTTGTGCTCTAACAAATAACGTCCTTATAAGACTATTACTTTGAGAGAGAGGGTGGTTAGATGTGGCATGTAAATATCTGTCTGTGTGTGTTGGTTTTCTGTAAACCTTGTGTCCTATCTGTCCAGTGTTTATTCTGTAAATTTGGACGTCCAAGAAAGGTAAACTACCATTGCTTTCTAATTCCATAGTAAATTTTATGTCAAGATTTTGACTGTTCAAATGATTTAGAAACCTACCCAACTCTTCTATACCGTGGGGCCAAATAACAAAAGTGTCATCTACGTATCTATACCGACATTTTGGCTTAAACTGAAAACTGTTTATCGCTACCTGTTCAAAATTTTTCATAAACAAATTGGCTACTACAGGACCTAGAGGTGAACCCATTGCACAACCTGATTTTTGTTCATAAAAATTATCGTTTCATAAGAAATAAGTAGATTTTCAACAACGTTCAGGTAATCTGGCTATCATGTCATCTAGGGGATCGCTATTAAGGGGGTAATTTCGTAAATAAAGAAACCACGTCAAAACTAACTAAAATATCACCTTCTGAAATACTTAAACCTTTTATAATATCAATAAAGTCTGAAGAATTTTTGATGAAACTACTGGTTTTTCCTACATAAGATTTTAAATAGTTAGCACAGGATTTTGCTAATCTGTAACAAGGACTGCCAATCGTATTGACTATGGGTCTTTATGGATTTTGGGCAAACCATAAAAACTTAAATATTTCATATAATTAATAAATCTAAAAATGGAATTTGATTATTGATTTCTGTTTCGTAACTAAAATTCATAGAATCATGAAGCGAATGAATAAATGCAAGGAAATTATTGAAGTCATTGTGATTTCCTGTGAAAAGACACGAAACATGATCTGCATAATGATACCAAAATTTAATATGGGAAGAAAAGGAAACGTTTTCGAAAATATCTGGCTCTGAATTATTCATAAAAAGTTCTGCTAAAAGTGGGTAGAAAAGATTTGAACGATATTTTAACATGAATACAAATTATTTATTTGAACAGATTTACCTGCAACTGGATATGGATTAAAGAGTTTGACGAATAAAAATCTATAGCAGCTTGACAAACTTGACTGGCTCCAGTAACATGTAAAAAATATTGGTTAATTTTTCCAAGTTGGTGCAGTCCTAATGGTAATTTATAATTTGAGCCTTTAGTTTTAGTATAATTTCGTTGAACCTTTATTAGAATTTCACCTTGCTGACGGACTCATGTTTATTAAGAATTTTCTGCTTATTTTGACCCATACTAACGACTACTTCTTTAGTTATTTCACACCCTTACTCTCTAACCAAAGCTAATGGATTTAGCATGAACTAGACTGTTACACATACGAACAAAACGCAACCACTAATTCTGATGATTCGTATGCACGGCGCGACGCAGCATTAATGCGGAAGGTAACCAGCCCCACAACCCCTTACGTCTAAAACATCCCTCCAACGGCGGCTCAGTCATTAGCAGGAATCCGCGAGTTGACCTGAGAGCATTCGCTGTAACCGACACCAGGAAATGGCAAATTGCACCTTCCAACCACGAACTATTTAAATATTGAACGTAACTCCGTGGAAATGTAAAGTTTACTAGATTCTGGACAGATTTAAGCAAACTGGTTGGATTATAATATCCTGCATAAGCTTGCTGGTACAAGTTGGGGTGCAGATGCAAGTGTACTCCGTACTTCTGCAACTGTCTTGCTGCCCTGTTTGGAAAAATAGTATTTACATTACCATTGAGGCAAAAAGTCGCTTCATCAGAAAACATAATCCAATTTAAAATGTTTCTGTATTCATCTATCATGTTCATAGCAGTTTCGCAAAATTCTACCCTACGATCGAAATACTTTCCTCACTCGTAGCAACCTTTGGACGTCCTGGTTTTTGACGATTTTTAACACAGCCGGTTTCGTCAAAACGTTGCAATGTTTTAATAACTGTTTATCTGGCAATTGGTTCACGATGTTCATGAATTGCATTGTAGAGTGCAACTGCTTCCGAATAACTTCGCCTTCCATCTCCATAACTAATAATCATCAACATTTCGATGCCATCATGTTTAGTTAATTGAGGCATTGCGATTGCAAATAACAAAATGAATGAACATTTTCACTAGTCACGAGGAAAATGGAGACACCTGGAGTTTTTGTTCTTACTTAGCGACAACGGATGGTTTTTACCCGAAGTTTTTGCAAGACCCAAGTTTGTTATCACACTTTTCTCAACGCAGAAGCAATAAATTATACGAGCGTGATCCTTTTTAATGATGTGTGATCCTGTATACTCAACATCTATAAATGGTATTCTTAAGATGTCTTCATAAAAAATTTTATACTCAAGATGGCCATTTACGATCGAATGCTCTTTCAAACCTTAACATTTTTTTTTCCATAAAGTGAACAAGACTTTGACTTATCTATTATCTACTTAATTTATCTGACATTAGCTACATGCGTAAAGACGAAAAGAGTATTTTGTTGAAGACCACTCTCCGCATAGTTCATCCGCCCATGCTATTGATAATGTAGCGCGACATTCTTAGTTATCCTGTTTAATTAACGTTGTTTTCTTTTGTTTCAGGAGGCTCTGGTCGGTATGTCCGGCCAAGGGTCTGTGCGTACCGGTAGTTAGTGATAGGGGCGGTGGACGCTAATTCCAATTAAGTGTCCGCTAATATGAAGCTGAGTGTGTCTGCGTATCGCGCCCATGCATCAGCACATAAGAAAATCCTGGACACCGCCTACCAGCTCAATTACGGCTCGACGTCGGCATCTCACCCCCACACTGCCGGGGGAACGGCGGCTACGTGCTCTCCATTTCAGGTAGGGGGATGATGTCCTGAAATCTCGTATTCATGTTTCTTTTATGGGTGTGTCAACTAAAAATCCGGAAAGTATCGTTTTGACTGTGCAGGGTGTCCCAAAATTAGCTTGCCAAATAGTAGATTTTATGTCTTCAAAAAACCTATTCTTATGATTAAGAATTGTGCAGTTATTGACCGTTGGATGTTATTTAAATACATTTCGGTCTTCTAAATAAAACTTCTTTTATCTTATGCGAAGCTTCTTCTGGGCCTATAATATTTTAATAAATAACTACAAATAGAGAACAACAAACCACATGAAAAATACTTACAATAGAAACGGAATTATCCTAAGTTGAACAGCAGGCTTAACTTTATATATATAACTCTAATACTTATGGGTAATTTTAAATATTAATTAATAAAAGAAGTGTTATTCAATATCTTTCCAAAATGTATACCTATCTCCTCCATTTTAAACCATTTTCATCATAACTTCCTACTTGCACTCTCCAAATTTCTCGTCCTATCTAGATTTCATATTATTGGTTGTCAGTTTTTTAATTTTGAACGATATTTTAATAGTTGTCAAGATTGTTTGTGATTATTAATAGTTAGCAAAAAATACAGTCAATTTGTTAATGTTTCTCAAACTTCATTAAAGTAGGATCCCACTAGGTTTAGACATTCGACCAATCAGAGGGAAAAGAGTTTAGCTAGTTTACAGCAAATGATGTTAAAAACCCCCTATCATGACGTGACGTCATGTCGAACAAAATATGGTGATTGAGCTTAACAAGCCTTGTACAAATGTTGCAGGTTTACGAGATACAGGGTGTTCAAAGATGGAATTGTAAATAGAATTTCTCAAAATTCTGTAATTTTAAGCAGTATCGTCTGGAAAATTGGCCAGAGAATTACAAATTTAATGGTAGTTACACCCTGCTACTAAAGTAAATTACAACATATCTTTTTTGCCTAACGAGTTCTGGTTAAAATGACTAGATCTAAAAGGCAGTTCCATTTTCAATAAAAAAGGCACTCTTGTTTATTTTATATAACTCTATGAGTTTTTGAGTTATTTGCGTTTTTAAGTATTTAGTGTAAAGACTCCTAAGCCACCGTTGTTACTTTGACTTTTTTCAAGTAGGCTTGTGTCAGCATTTATCAATTTTTCTGTAACGAAGTATTTGACAATTTTACTGTCACTAAGAAAGAGTGTTTATTGCATTTTTCTAATTTACTTAGTATTATTTGTAGTAGAAATTCTAAAATAACAGTGAATTGCCTGATATGATTTATGTTTTTGTTCAGTCAAATTATAGTGTTACTGATTGTTATTTGTTGCCTTTACTGTTGTTGTTGTATAAATTCATTCTACACCAAACAAAATTCATTAAATGTTTAAAATGCACATAACTGAAAAACTGTTAGGTATACATGCAATAAAACAGAGTGCCTTTTTTATTGCCAAAAAACCCAAAGTTGCCAATTTTCCAGACGGTACTGCTTGAAATCACAAAATTATTGAGAAATTTCAAATTAAAATTCCAGCTTTGAACACCCTGTATCTCGCAAACCTGCATCATTTGTATAAGGCATATTAAGTTCAATCACCATATTTTGGTGTGTAGTATCTCTAGTTCAGGTTAATAGCTTAAGGGGGTTGCGAGGCGGGGTTGATATTAAAGATCTCCGAAATTAATGAAGGTAAAATAGCGAAATTTTGGAAATTTACTAATAATTTTACGCTCGGTGAAATGAGCTAACGTAAATTTTAAAAGAAATAGGGGGTGGTGGCGTAAAAATACCCATACTTTTTTGCAGATGCAGTATGCACAATAGAAACTAGTTTCCAGCTATTAAGCAAAAATTAATAATTAATTAGTTAAAATTACATTCAACAAAAAAATATCTTTATTTCTGTGAACCTCTACAAACGTGAAATTCTTTAGGATAGTGTTATTTCAAAAATTGGTAACGTCTATGGAAACCTTACACAAAGTTACATAAAAATTCTACGCAGAATAAAAAAATGATTCTAATTAAAATAAGAAAGTTAGTGCCTACGGCGCTTTATATGAGTACATATTTTTATGTTCTAGAGAACTTGAAACCAATTCACTTATAAATTTATTTCGTATCTTTATTTAATATAAAATTTTTAATGAAACTATTTGAAAGTAGCGCCTAAAATATAAGAGAAATGGAATTTTTTAATCACTTTGTGAAAAGTGTGCCTGGTGATACTGCTAGTGATTTCTACGTTAGACAAAGTCCAGAAATACGGCCATATAAATAAAACCATAAAATCCTATTCCAGCTTGCTTACATCCAAACTCAACTGGTTTCGGTCAAAACACTTACGCCATACTTGAACCCGCTCATAAATAACTCCCACTCGTTTGGAAAAACAATTTTATTTACACCCAAATCACTGAAACATCATACTTCCTACCCCACGTCCTGATTGCATTAACACACCGCAAATCCAACGGATTGTTCTTCACCACTAAACTCGTGGTTCTCCTCAGCTTGTCAAGCAGCTCATCACTCAAGCACCTGATCACGTTATCACTTACATTTAAATGATGTACCTTATACAGACTCGAAAAAGCCCGAGGTGGAATTTGTCGAACACGGTTCGATTCCAGTCGCAGTTCCCAAATTTCCTCGAACGTCCCGAAAGCTGCATCCTCGATGGTGTCGATGGCGTTATCGTTTAAGCGAAGAGTGACGTATTTGGAACTGAAATAATGGGCGTTGGGTCTTATTTTCAAGTTCCTGAAAGCCCCAGAAGGGATTGTAACGATCCAGTTATGTTCCAAGTTGATTTCGTTCAGTTCCGGACAGTTGACGAACCACTTAGGGTTGATCTGATTTATTTCATTGTGGGAGAGGTCCAGATATCCGAGACGGGGCATATCATCGAAGCAGTCGGTTTCTAAACTCGAGATTTTATTGTTAGACAGTACCAAACCGAAGGCTTTGAGGTCGCTGAAGACTCCCGCCGTTATCCTTCGAATCCTGTTGTTCGACAGGTTCAGATAAAACAGGGAAGTTAAGTTTACAAAAGCTTCCCTCTCCAACTCTTCTATCCCATCAGATATGAGCTCTAGATGCTTGAGGCGCGGCAGATTTATGAAGCTATATCTCGCCAACTTAGGGATCGTCTCGTTTTCAATAGTCAATTCCGTGTAACCAACCAGCTCATCGGGAACCCTGTTTAAGTAATCCAAACGAAAAAACGTCGGCTTGTCGAACTTTGCCGAATCCAGGTAGGCTTCCACGTCCACTGCTTCGAATGTATGAGCTTCAATCGCGGAAACTGACGTTAAGAACGCGAGGAAGATTGGGAACATGGTCGAGATCGTCTTGTTTGTGCCACTGACTGAGTTTCGTGTGCTTGACCCTGTTATTACTTCGGGTTATCGTGTGCGTCATTGTAATCTAGTTGGAACAAGTATTTACGAGAGCCGATGGTTGTTAATTCGTTTAATTGAAGGAACGTGTCCAGAAATACGGATCTTCCAGGAAAACGGAGGTTAGAATGAATCAGTACAGAAGCTTCACTCAGTCACTATTACTATCAATATTAAGGCGGAAATTTTGAACCGCTGGATATTCTTTTTTGATCTTCCTTTGTTCAAGCTATTATACACATATAGGAAAATACACTTTCTGAAGTTTCATTTAACATAATGCAATAGTAACATTTAAATCCCATTCTTTTCTAAGGTTTTTTCGAATGTTTCACCAGCAATCTTCCTGCTTGCCCTTCTCCATTAGTTTTTTGTAACTTCTTTTTGCAAAAAGCCCAATATTTTTCAACTGGCCGACACTGTGGTACATTAGGTGGATTTACTTCTTTCTCTACAAAATTTAGTKGTTTTTCCATTAATAAATTTTTTACATTCTTTGCATAATGGGCAGAAGCTAAATGCTCCCTTAGAAAAGGAAGCTGGCGTTTTTTAAACATTCTTTGATGTAAATTTCGGCAATAATTGTTCCTGTGGTAACAAAGCACTGAGTACGCAAGATACGTTTTCAGAACATTTTTCTACACTGATAGTTGTTTCAGACTTGGGAAGAATCTCTCCTTTAAAAGCATCTGCCAGATTTTATTACTAAATGTAGCTGTCTTAATGTGGTTTGAGTCTTAAAATAACGATATACCGTAGATCGTGACATTTTCCTTTTTTTTTACAATGAAGTGCCTAGGACGCTGTGGATTTTCTAACCATTTGTCAACAAACTTTCGTCGATGCTCCTCTTCATTAATTTTTGTAAACAAAATGTTACGTACAAATATACAGGATGTTGCACGAATGATAATGACCCTACGAAATTAAAAATGCAACCCAAAATACATTTGCAGAGGTAAGATTGACATTTGTTCGTCGTCTTAAAAAATATAAAACGTTGAGAGCTGTATAAATTCGTAAAATTTGACATAAACTTTAATCATTTGCTTTAAGTAAATTCGGTATTGTAAAACAAATTTTATTTTTGAAAAATGTTTATTCAATAACATTAATGAAATATTTGCTCAAAATGTCGCCCCCGTTGTTTTCACAAGCTTGAATTCGTGCCCAAAATGATCTTTTAACATGCATTAACATTTCTGGAGTGATGGTTCTACATCCATCACGTATTATATTTTCTAAACGTTCTACACTTTCAGTTGGTGTTTGGTATACTTGCTCTTTTACCATTCCCCACAGAAAAAATCCAAAGGAGTAAGGTCCGGGCTTCTCGGTGGCCAAGGATTAATTGAACCTCTTCCTATCCATCGGTTAGGCAAAACCAAATCAAGATGATTTTGCACTGTTCTATGATGCCCCATCTTGTTGGAACCATAGATCTTGTCTTACTTGTAAATTTACATTTTGTTTTTACAAATGTTTCTTAAAAAATTGAGATAAGTATTGCCGATTAAACTATCGCGATAAAAATAAGGCCCAACAATTTGGTTCCCCAATATTCCGCACCAGACATCCGTCGAGTAGATAGTTTGAAAATGTCCTTCTCGAATCCAATGTGGATTTTCTTGCGCATAATAATGCATGTTATGTTTGTTAACTCCACCATTATTAGAACATGTTGTCAAAAAATCTCACATTCAAATTTTGGTGTTCCCGAAAAAAGTTACAAAAAGCCAGTTTTTTAGGATAATCTGTCTCCTTTAAAGCCTGAACCAATTGCAAGTGATACGGATGAAACTGATTGCCTTTAATTATTCGGTGTACTGAAGACAGACTAATACCGGTTGCTCTTGAGACTACCCTTTGACTAATATGAGGATTTTCGTCAATCATTTCCAATACTCTAATTTCATTGTCAGGGCCTGTTGCTGTTCTTTCTCTTGACTCTTTCAATGGTGGCCAGTTTGTCCTTAAAGTTAATTCAAGTCTATTGAAAATTGTACCGGCAGGAGCTCTTCTATTTGGAAAACGTCTGTATAAACGGCAGCAGCGGAAGCATTTTTCTTGCATTCACCATAAATCAAAATCATATCTGTTTTTTCATCATTTGAATACATTTTGACTTTTAATAAATACAGTGACAGGAACCATAGCGCATAGCCGTCATGGATTCCCAATTTATTTTTAAAATAATATCATTATGTAAAATAACCACATTGGCTATAAGAATGTAGTTTTGGTTGCATTTTTAATTTAGTCAGGGTCATTATTATTCGTGAAACATCCTGTGTAACTTCTACTTCTAATAATTTTTTTACTATACCGATACCGAATATGCTAACTTAGATCAACTTTATAACAAACAGACGACGATGTCTTAATTTATAAATAAACCGCAGACTAATGTTTTAGAGATTGTACCTAATAAAACATTATTGCTATTGTTGGCACATTCATTTCATATTCTATTCAAGGCTTGAGCGAGGTCCCCTCCCAAGCGTTTTTTTTTCTCGTGAAAACATAAACGTTAAATGACGCAAAGGGAAACGTTTAGTACCTAATAACCAAAGTTATGCCTTATTTATCTGGGAGCTCACAATAAAGTAAGCATAAATAGGAATACGCCGTAAATAAATCGGTGAAAGTGTGGGCGTATGGATATTCTGTCGGATTCCTTAATAAAAGAGTAAATCTTCACAAACATGAAGCGCTACTAAAAACAAAAGTATATATTTGGATAAAATATTATCCCTATAAAATTGGCAGATTAGAATTGGTTGTTTTTTAGGTCGATTCTGAAAGATCGCGTTATCGTTCTGTTAGTGTTCAGTGTTCACATTAATATATATCCGCAAAATCTACAGAATGTTTCACGAATGATAGTGACCCTGACGAAATTAAAAATGCAACTCAAAATACATAATTTTACATCATGGTATTATTTTAAAAATAAATTGGGAATCCATGACGGCTATGCGCTATGGTTCCTGTCACTGTATTTATTAAAAGTCAAAATGTATTCAAATGGCGAATGCAAGAGCTTCCGCTGCTGCCCGTTTATACGGACAACGTTTTCCAAATAGAAGTGCTCCTGCCGATACAGTTTTCAAACTTGAATTAACTTTAAAAAAGTCAAGAGAAAGAACAGCAACGGGCCCTGACAATGAAATTAGAGTATTGGAAATGATTGACGAAAATCCTCATATTAGTCAAAGGGTAGTCTCAAGAGCAACCGGCATTAGTCTGTCTTTAGTACTCGGAATAATTAAAGGCAATCAATTTCATCCGTATCACTTGCAATTGGTTCAGGCCTTAAAGGAGACAGATTATCCTAAAAGACTGGCTTTTTGTAACTTTTTTCGGGAACACCAAAATTTGAATGTGAGATTTTATGGCAACATTTGCTTCTCAGATGAAGCAAGACTTTCTAATAGTGGTGGAGTTAACAAACATAACATGTATTATTATGCGTAAAAAAATCCACGTTAGATTCGAGAAGGACATTTTCAAACTATCTACTCGACGAATGTCTTGTGCGGAATATTGGGGAATCAAATTGTTTTGCCTGACCGATAGATAGGAAGAGGCTCAATTAATCCTTGGCCACCGAGAAGCTCGGACATTACTTTTTTGGATTTTTTTCTGCGGGGAATGGTAAAAGAGCAAGTATACCAAACACCAATTGAAAGTGTAGAACATTTAGAAAATAAAATACGTGAAGCATCTAGATCCATCACTCCAGAAATGTTAATGCATGTTAAAAGACTTTTGGCCACGAATTCAAGTTTGTGAAAACAGCGGAGGGCGACATTTTGCGCATTTATTACATTAATGTTATTGAATAAACATTTTTCAAAAATAAAATTTGTTTTACAATACCATTTACTTAAAGCAAATGATTGAATTTTATATCAAAATTTACGGATTTATACAGGTCTCTACGTTTTATATATTTTTTTCAAGACGATAAACAATTATCTGTGTTACCTCTGCAAATGTATTTTGGGTTGCATTTTTAATTTTGTCAGGGTCATTATCATTTGTGAAGCATCCTGTATAGTAATAACTATTACTGCAGGCAAAAAAAACCCAACACAGCAAGAATATTTAAGAAAAATTTTCAATGCTAGAACTAATATTAAAAGTGCACAAAAGCATTGATATTTCAAAGTATGGCAAACTCATGTTATGGTTGAAAGCTGAATCAAGAAATTATACACGAAAGAAAGTAAGAAGAATGATAGATTTCAAAAATTAAGTCAGAACCGTGAAACCACTAAGGGGTGAAAAGTTATTGAGAAGAGGAGGGTAACTATCCTCAAGTTTTCTACCCCTCAGTATATGTAAGAAAATAAGAATGTGTCTGAAATCGGGMCCTTCTATAGCTAAGATGATTTTCACATTTGAATATTTCTAGATCACTTAGATATTTCAGAAAAAGTGGTTGTTTAATTATAACTTCTAAGGCTTGTATCTCCCGAACGGAGCGCTTTAGRGTATAAGTCGATACCAGTTTTTTTGTTCAGAATTGTGAATACTACCATTTCCCAAAATATTGTCACTTCCTCCTGAAATACTGTGTATTGGAGTAAGCAGTCGAAAATTCAGCATTGCTAGTATAATATTAAGTTTAATAGCAAATACATTTTTTTCTTTGCGCTTTAAGTGTGATCGGGCTCTTCCTATTTACATCTCATATGCAAAACATTCTATACCTACGCCGCTGAAACATCACCATCAATAAATAATGGCCTCTTTAATCTTGCATTTTCCCAATTCGATAAAACTACTGTTATCGATTGCTTGTTATATAACGACGATAACAGTGGACGTAATTAAAAGATGCATTGTTTATTCAAGATGTTGGCCCAGCTCGCTGAAGCTTGCCCTGGGCCATAATTAAACGAACTTTAGCGGTGTCTGGCAAGGTATTTCTTAAATGAATATGATTAAGTCCACGGAAGAACCGTGTTGAGATATTACCGTGCTCCCGGTGTAAAGAGTTTGGAGCTATAAATTCTGGGTCAACGGATCAAGATTAATGAAGCAGTTAGGAGCTTTTGAGCTTCCATGGAATTAACAGTGGAATTTGTAGGCATCGAGTTTTGAAAGTAATAGGTTCAGGAGTAACTGCAGTAGCAGTGCATAGGTTTTTTTTTGTACACGTTAATTAAATTGTGTGATAACCTCACTTTGCAGTCTACGTAGAAATGGAAATGTTAAATAATAATTGTCCTTTTCAGTAGATATATTGGTTTGTGAGAGGTATCCATCATGTATATACACATATATAATCAGTTTCTTTTTTTACCGATAGGGTGTAAATGTATGCAGTGTCTCTCACTCGTTTACTTACTTTTGTACTATTTTCTTCCACTTAGTCCTGTCCTTTGCTATTCTTCTAGCTTCGTCTCAGGTGAGGTTTCTCTTCCTCAAGGCCTCGGCCACTGTCGTGTTCCATGTCTTCTGCGGTCTTCCTGTTTTTTTCTTTCCTTGTACTTTTGCCTCCCACACTAGTTTTGCTGGTCTTTCCTCGTTCATTCTCACCAAGTGCCCGAACTTTAATTTATTCTCTTCCATAGTTTGCTTAATCGTCTCTATTTCCAGTTCTTCTCTGATTCTGTCCATTCTAGTCACCCCTTTAACACGTCTCAAGTATTTCATCTCTGTTGCCTGCATTCTACTCAAAAGTCTATCGCTTAACACCCAACATTCACTACCATATGTTAATATTGGTCTTGTATACCGTCATTTTTGTCTTCTCACTTATTTCCTTTTTTACTTATTAACGCCCTGTTTAGTGAGTAGTACACCTTTATTGCACTAGTGATTCTTCCATTTATTTCTTCATCCATACTTCCATTGCTTTGTATTGTAACTCCTAGGTACTTAAAACTTTTAACCTGTTCTATTTGTTTCCCATTTATTGTTATGTCTATCTTTTTGTCCTCCTTTCCTATGACCATTGTTTTAGTCTTGCTCGTATTTATTAACATTTTACGTTTTGTTAGTTCATTCTCCCACAACTCTACATTTTGTTGTATCTTTTCTTCATTTTATGCACAGATAATCAGGTCATCTGCAAATGCGTATTCTACTAGCTTTATCATCTTCAATTTTCTATATCCTAATTTGACTTTGTTAGCCTCGTTGTGTAGTTCCCACAATATATCGTCCATTACCATGATAAACAGTGTTGGGCTTAACACCCCCCCTTGCCTTAATCCATCCACTACTTGAAAATCCTGTAATTCCATGTTGCTTGTTCAATCATGTACTAAGATGAAATGCTAGGAGTTATTTAATTTTCTACAAAGCTAGAGCAAATATTAATTTCAACGCGTTTTGTGTCGATATTGACCACCGGTAATTATAATCTTTTCTAATCTTTTCTTGTGCTGTGTCAAATTTAGAAACAATCATTTCATTCTTGTGTGCTAACCAGTCCAGTTCTTGTATTTTCCCGTGTTTTTCGTTCTACGTGCAGGATTTAAAACCGCGGGTGAAAGATACATTATTTCTATCTGCTCAAATATGAAGGACACAAAATGTTACACTAGAAAATTGAGGAGAAACTTTAAATTATTTAGGATAACTTTATGGTTTGATGTTATCGTTTGCAAACTTTCTACTAAAGATAAAGTACATTTAGAGAGTGAAGGTGTTTACAAAATTATATGAGCTTGCGGCAAGTGTTACATAAGTCAAACTAAAAGAAACGTAGGTACAAGTTTGAAAGAACACATACGTGCTACTAAGCTGCAACAGATAAATAAATCTTCCGTAGCTGAACACATATTTGACTAAACACATGATTGATTTTGATAAAACAAAAATTTTACATAGAGAAAATATTATCCGACAAAATATTATCTTATATTATGGACGCTGAAAGCATTCACCCTTGAATATAAGTAAGAACTTGGGATGGCAATGCCATCTGTCAGCATTACACTGACATGATGACAAAGCCACCTAGCTGCATTTCAAAAATAATATAGTTTAATTCGAGGTTTAATTGTAAAGTCTTGGTTTACATTTTCCCAATTTCCATTCATGTTCTCACGAACAAATTCCAAACGGGCTGTTTTATGTCTCGAACATTTTTGTAATTGTGGCGTTATATTTATGCACCACGTAATTTTTTTTTATTAAAAACCGATAATTCAAGATGGGACTATAGTCATTCTCCCCAGTTTATATACTGTGCATTGCATATGAGGTTAAGTTTAGCTACACATATAATGAGTTCACCTAGAGCTAGTTTTTTTTTAATATAAACCTCTGGAACAATTATTGTTGGAAATCTCTTTTTAATAGGAGGCGTTATTTTTATTCTAAGATTCAAATATTATTTTTTATTTTAATCGTTTTTTTAATATTATCTCTGAAGGTTACAACGCAAAATTAAGTTTAAACACTCGTATACAAAATTAACCTAAAATTGAGAAGAGAAATGTGTGATTCTTTATTTATAAGTACGCATCCCAGAATTTTATGGAAATAAAACGGTTTATTGCTTGTTTTGGGTATTACAAACGCAGTTCCATATTTACGTGCATAAAAATATAAGAAAACTAACCAAGAATTAGAGTACTTTATAAACATGAAACAATACGTTGGGTAAAATCCATATTTTAATTTTACGGATGATGCTCTACGATTATGCTCCTTCCTTGCATATTCTTGGTCAGTAGTCCCTTGTGGAGAAATGGAGACTATATAATCAAAGTCGAATTGCACCCGCTATAGCTTGAGTTTCGTTTCTCTGAAATCTCACGTTCACGTTCAACAATCCCTCGAAATTTAACACTGTCCTCAGAGCGTCGCAGCTGAGTTGGTTATAACTCAAGTCCAGCAGTTCCATGAACGTTACATTACCAAACAATTCCTTCGGTAGTTCTTTGAGATAATTATGACCGAAGTTAACAACCCCAATTTCTGTGGCACCTCCAAACACATCTGGAGCCAACTCAGAGATCTGATTGTATTGGAGGTCAATTGTGGTTTTAACCACAACGAAAACGTCGTAGTTATGGATCCATACAATGTTCTTGAAGGCATTGCTGGGCAACTGAACCAACCTGTTGCGTTTTATTGTAACTTCATGTAGATTCGTAGAGTTTTTAAACCAATCTGGGTCCCACAGCTCCAAAAGATTGTTATTTAGGTTCAAATACCGTAGATTGGTCATGTTATCGAAAGCTTCTGAATCAACGGAAGTAATCCGGTTGGAAGATAGATCCAGGGTGATGATATTCAATCCACTAAACACATCTTTCCTCACCTCCTTCAGCTGGTTTCTGCTCAGATCGATTTTCGTAAAATTCGTCAATGCATCCAAAGACCTTGGCTCTAGCTGGCCTATTCCTTGATCCGACAAGATGAAAACTCGTATTCCATACAAGTAACTCACTATGGTACCGTTGCATAACACGCTGTTGCTGTCATCGCAGGCTAGGACAAATTCTTGCTTTAAAATTGTGAGTACAACGAGAGCAAAAATGCCGCGAAGCATTTTGCGAGGTGTTGGATTGTACTGGATCAAAAACGTGAGAGATGCGTTGCGGAAAGGTTATCACCAGATAACCCAGAACAATTAGTGGAATTGCTGCCATGCGGTCGTATTGTGTGTTTGGTGAGTAATGTGATATGTAGAACACGCGTAAACAAAAACAAGAGCCGAGGCAATGGATCAAGACGTTCTAGAAACGCTACAAAAGCCTGAATTACCTTCTTGTTCATCAAATAATTATTTAAAAGGGACGGTTACTTCTTGGTGTTATTTAGTCGTGAATGTAGTGTGGAGAGATCCTTGGATCCTCTCGTTGACGAAGATTAAATATTTCTTTTGTAGTAAACAAATCCATTAACTCAAAACACAATTTTTGTTTAATAGAACCTATGATTGTAATTTCATTAAAGCAAATTCATTCAGTCTTTACGATATGCTACTAAACACTGACTGGGTTTCTCTTGAATATATCGACGACTTAAATAATGCTGTATATTACTTTTATAGTAAACTGAATAGCGTTTTCGATATCATCTGTGTACCCAAATTTTCTTCCGCCCCTCTCGTAAATATCCGCCGTGGTTTGATTCATTTACTATAAAACACATTATACTTAAAGCTAAATACTGGAAAACATATAAAGATAATAATGACATTCAAGCTTTTGCGGAATTTAGAAGACTTCGTGGGTTGATAAAAACTGAGGTCAACGACTCCTATAAAACAAAATAAAGACCGATGCGCGCAAATTCTGATCATTTATTAATAACAAAAAAAGACAATCCAATATTTCAAAGTGCATGTACTATTGCGACCAGTGTCTTAATACGCCAGATAATATTCTAAATGCTTTTGCTGATTTCTTTAGCAAATCTTACGCAGAATCATCACATTTGTCAATAAATTCGCCGGTCACACATCCTTATCTTATTAGAATTCACTGAAAATGAAGTATTTAGCTACGTTAAAGCGAATTAAACCTAAGATGACAACAGGGCCCGATGTCATTCCTGCATTTTTGTTAAAAGACTGTACACATATATTTGCCCGTCCTTTGATGGTATTATTCAATCTATGCCTAAGGACGCGTATAATTCCCGACATTTGGAAACAGTCTAAGGCATGTCCGCTCCACAACAAGGGTGATTTACGGGACATTACTAATTACAGACCAATTTCTATTATATGCAACTTTAGCAAAGTATTTGAGATACTCTTACATAACTATACATCATAATTTATCTAAGTATATTAGTGTACACCAGCACGGCTTCATCAAGGCACGCTCTACTACCACCAATTTGGTTTGTTTTTCAGTTTGTCGCTGAAGCTTTGGATGGTCATTTGCAGGCCGATGTGATTTATACGGACTTCTCCAAAGTGTTCGATAAGCCGGATCACAATATTTTGTTAAACAAACTTAATCGCTTCGGCATATCCGATGCTTTGATTGATTTGTTCAAATCTTACCTCCACAATAGAGTTCAATACGTGACATATAATGGATTCAAGTTCAGCGCATACAATCTGGAGTGCCGCAACGTTCTGTTTTTAGGTCCTTTGCTTTTTATACTGTTTATTAATGACATAACCGACGTTATAGACGTCAACATTTTACTTGATGCGGATGACCTTAAACTTTACACTACCATACATTCAAGCATCGATTGTATTCGTTCACGAAACAATCTTGACGTACTAAATAACTGGTGTAGATCTAACGGACTGCCTTTGAACATAGCTAAGTTTAAAGTTCTATCGTTCATATTATAATCTGTACCTATAATATATGACTACGGTCTTGAGGGTGTTTCTCTGTCTAGACCCGATACATTTAACGATCTTGGCGTAACTTTCGATAGCAAACTATGTTTTATTTCACACATTCATAAAATGTGTCTTAATGCAAGTAAAATATACGGCTTTATTTCACGTAAAATCGTGATTTCTGTTATTATAACACATTAAAATTGCTTTTTTACTCATTTATTAGATCTAGATTGGAGTACGCAGCGGTTGTTTGGACCCCGTATTATATGCGAAATACAAATTATATTGAAAATATTCAACGAAAATTTCTAAAACTACTAAGTTTTAAACTGGACGGCGTCTTTCCCTCCCGAGGTGTTTGTCACAGCGATCTGCTTGAGAAACATGATATTTCGAGCCTTTATACGAAGAAACATTCACGCTTTGGTGTTTCTATTCAAAATTGTCAACAATTTACTTGATAGTGCTGAAATTTTGTTGTACCTAGTGTCTGCTAGAACATCTCACACATTTTATCTGCCAACTGCCAGAACAAACATAAAAAAGCGTTCACCACTACTATATAACATGTGTGTTCTATATAATTCCCGGTGTATAAATTTTGATATTTTTGGTGGCAGCGTCACTGCTTTAAAAGATATTTTTGTATGATTAGTTTTGTCTGTACGTTTTTAACTTTTACTCTCGTGTTGTGTAGTTGGGGGTAAACCTGTACAACAGTGTAATTAAATAAATAAAAAAAATAAACATTATTAAATAATTAAACTTATACTTATAGCTCATCTCTTCTCAAAGCTCCACAAATACCAAAAATTAAAACGACCTGAAATGTTGCTCAGAATTAGATTAGTCAATAGGTTCATATTAATTTGAATTACCTTCTGTAGCAGAAATCTACTATTAGGTGCCTCTTGTAAAAATCTCTCACTTTCCTCTTTCGTTATAATTCTGGACTTTTTTAGACGGTATCCAACTGATTTGCGTTTCAAATTTAGTATTAGTTTCGAAAATTTCCTGATATTTACATTTTCTTTAGTATTCAGTGTACATTTTAGCATTGAATGTCGAAGGTTTAACTTTATTAATTGTATGTTCGAAATATGCCCGTAATACCGCTTCGGACACTGCACCACGCTTTAAATTCGTTGTAGGCGATCTCGTACTGTGTCGACGATTTTTTGGGGATTAATTGTGAAACAGCACTTTGCGCCGTTTCCAATACTTCTCCTGGTGAATGGGTCCTCTTCACATTCTGAGCTTATTTTCAATTAAACACTCTTTCACACCCTTTATAATATAGTTACTATACAGGGTGTTTCCTAAGTAATCTAAAATATTATATGGGGCGCTTTGTCACTCAATTTTAAGACGAAAAGTTCATATAAACATGTGTGATAAGTCTTGTCGTTAATGAGGTACAGGGTGTTGAATTGTTTGTAATAAATCAGGTCTTGAGTGTATTTGAAATTAATTTTTCCTGGTGACGTTACTGGTTTTTAAAAGTTATACGAAAAAACATGTTTATTCTAAGTGGCCTTTGGAGTAACGTTGACAAATACTGTGTCAAACCTAAAAACCAACGCAAAAAACGAACAAGAAATTTTTATAAATACGACCTTTTTGTGTTAAGTTAACAACGATGCCTGTATTTAGTAATGCTGAAATGGCTAATATGCACTTTTTGTATGGATTAGCGAATGGTAATGCCTTAGAGGCTAGACGTATGTATGCCCAGCGTTAGCCAAATAATCGTTTACCATGTTCAGATACGTTTACTAAGCTACATATTCATTTACAAGAAACTGGAACTTTTGCCAAATCAAAGAATATTATTGGACGACCCAGAAGTGTGAGAACTCCACAATTGGAAAACCAGATTCTTCAAGTGATTGACCAACATCCAGAAACGAGTACCAGAAAAATTGCTGATGAACTAAATGTTGGTAACAGAACTGTTTGGAATATGTTAAAAGATAACTTATTGTATCCATATCACGTTCAACGTGTACAACATTTGCTACCTACTGACTATCCGCTTCGCATACAGTATTGCCAATGGATTTTAAATAAAATCGCAAACAATCCCAATTTTGCTGTCAATATTCTGTATACGGATGAAGCCAACTTTTCAAGACATGGCATTATGAATTTTCATAATAACCACATATGGGCAGATGTAAATCCACATGCCATAAGTGTAAAACGATTTCAACAAACATTTTCGGTCAATGTTTGGCTTGGCATCATCGATGATTATTTACTAGGACCATTTTTCCTTCCTGCACGGTTGACCGGTGAGACATACCTTAATTTTCTAGAAAATGAACTTCCAGTTCTTTTGGAAGATGTACCTCTTATTATTAGAAGGCGCATGTGGTTCATGCATGACGGAGCTCTTCCACATTTTTCAGTGATTGTACGCGAGTTTTTAAATAACGTTTTTCCAGACCATTGGATCGGACGAGGATCTCGACACCCGTGGCCCCCTAGATCACCGGGACACAATCCTCTGGATTTTTGTGTGTGGGGATATTTGAAATCGCTCATTTACACAACCCCGATATTAAACGTACAAGATCTTCAAAATCGTATCATACAAGGCTGTAATGTTATTCGTAACAATCCTGGTATCTTCGATCGTATTCGGCAATCAATTAGACATCGAGCAGATGCTTGCATTTTAGCTGCAGGTGGACATTTTGAACATATGCTCTGAAATGTACTATTTTTTCTTTATGTTTAACACATGTTGTTGCTTCTAATAAAATAATAAAACACCCTGTATCTCATTAACGACAAGACTTACCACACATGTTTATATGAACTTTTCGTCTTAAAATTGGGTGACGAAGCGCCCCAAATAATATTTTAGATTACTTAGGAAACACCCTGTATAGTATAATTCTGAAACTTAGAAAATGATGGTAACAGTGATATTATTATACTTTTTATTGCGGATTCGACCTTGCAGGTTTGTGTGTTTATTTCAATTATTCCATTTTAATTTGTATTTTAACTTTTAAATTCGTTTTATGTATTCTGCCACTAAAACTTCTATTTGTTATGAACCCTTGAATATTTCACCTCTCATTAACGAACGCCCTGGTGAACCTAATCCAGACACGTGAGATTGCAATGACTTTATAAATTCATGTAAAACGATCAAAAACCAGCCACTCACTAAATAAACCCTCCCGTGATAATCCATTAAAGTTTAAAACCCTCTCGTCGTAATCGCGTAAAAATAAAGTTGAGCCCTTGCATCCTCGAGATTTACTTCCTGGACCGCCGCGTCGTAGAGCAAAAAGCCGGCCTGGCCCGAGCTTGATTAACACGGAGGATGCCCCGTCAGCGTTTTAGGGGATGTACGGGGTGAATATACATCACCGTTATCTGGGCGAAGACAGGCATCCTTGAGGGTTATCGGGTCTAACGATTGCCGCAAAAATCGCCCGAGGTACGAGGTGAAAGAATTTCGGATGTATTTCACTGCGGATTAGCTATTTTAAACAGAACTTTACCCATTGATGGCAGAAAAGTCTACGAAAATCAGGAAGTATTTCGTATTCGAAGTCTAGCGTAGCTATTCCACTCAACCCAAAAAATAGGTAATTTTAGTTCAATATAGGAAATAAACAAACTAGAAACACAGACAACTGTAGTACCATGCTTTGACTATAATTACAAGCTAATGACTTAACCTATACATCATTCGTTTTTTGAAACATTCTAGAGCATATTTTAGTAAACAAATCATAGTGTTCATTATAACATTTACAGCATTATAAGTAAAAGACCGCGTGTATAGGGAGGTTCGGAAGCTAGGCATTGATAAATGGTGGACATATCTAAGAGATAAATCAGTGCAATGCAAGCTGCCACGACTATGAAACTTATCACGCAAGTATTTTGGCGAAGAGGATCGAAAGACACGAAACAAGAAAGTTTCAAGGCGGTAATGAAAAAGTTGATCAATTTTTAACCATTTAAGTTGCTGTATGCACTAACTGATATGAGCATACTTTTTTAGTCCAAATATGAATCTGCAGCAGTTATTCTGCAGCTTCTGAAGCCTGTATTTGTTAACGGCATCAAGACAAGGAAAGTATACCGTAAAACAATAAAGTAACCAGAGGTTCGCATTTTTTTCTAAGTTTAAAGTTGAGAATAAGATTATTAGAGTACAAGAGCTTTAAAGCAACACGACATCTTTTAATAACAGAAGACACGTGATTTTTAAAATGAAGGTCATTATCTACACTTAAACCAAGACTTTTGATGCTTTCATATACCGGCAGTTGATTATGATCCACATGTACTTTAATATCATCCTTCACAAAACATTTTTGCGACCCTTTTGACGCGAAATATATTACAGAACACTTATTGCTGTTCAACTTTCAGTTAATATTACTAGAACATTCACTAATGTTGCCTAGGTCCTCATTTATTTCTAAGCATGCCCTCTCTATGTTCTATGGGTTGAAATGTTGTAAAATGTAAGTATCGTCAGCGTATGCCACGCAAGTTGAAAATTTGGGTTTCGAGAGTAAATCAGCGGCGTAAATTAAAAACAAAATTGGTCCCCGGATAGATCCTTGAGGGACTCCCGACGTCACTCTGTCGACACCAGACATTTCGCCATCCAGCAAGACTCGCTGGCACCTATTGAGCGAATAATCAAAACCGTAGTAAGTCAATTTACTACAAAGCAACACATGATTCAGAGTACCAAAGCTTGAGAAAAATCCAATGAAATCAAAAGACTTGCCTTGCCCGCAACGAGGGATCCAATGCACTCGTCCACCAAATTAGTCAACGCGGTTGTTGTACTGTAATGAGTACGAAAACCTGATTGGTTTTCAGGTATAATTTTAACTTCACAAGCATAATCATATATTTGTTTATGAAGAAACTTCTCATATACCTTAGACAACACAGGCAAGATGCTGATTGGGCTCAAATCGGATACAGATTTAATTTCATCAGTTTAGGCAAAGGTCGTATTAAAGCGAGATGGACTAATAAACTTAAGAAAATGATATTTTTGATGCGAATCAACACCAATAAAAGAAAACTTAAATTATGGGAAGTATTTAAGATGTAACTTTTCTACTACACCAAGTTATTTTTTAAAGGCCACATAGGAAAGAGGGATTTGAAGAAGTCTATAAAATAAAGAATGAATGACAGCTACTTTATGTTAGTAAGGACGGAAAGAATTATAAGAAGTATATCAAGGATACGATTCAGTTTCCTTTTTTACCGATTGAGTGTGAAGCTATGCGGTGTTTTTCACTCATTTACTGTTTTTTGGTGCATATTTTTTTTTCTAACCTTCTAGCTTGGTTCCTTCTTCTTCAGCATCTCGGCCACTATCATGAGCTTTTCTTTCTTTCTCTATATTTTTGATCCAATAACAGTATGACCACTTGAACTGCTTGAATGGTGCCAATTTGTCGCTTGTTCCAATATCGAATGCATTTCCTCCAAAAATGTATCATTTTTCTTAACTGTCTGTTCAGCAGAACCGTAGCGAAGGTTCTACAGGACATTTTAGACCAACGCAAATACTTTAACAGTCTCCTTTTTGTAAACATCAGACGTAATAAATTACCTGAACGTCTTGGCGAGTTCCTTGCCTGTGGAGACGGAGAAGCCCGTGTAAATCGTGTATACCAACACTGTAGCAAACTAATTAGCGAAGCCCTGACAAGGGGTTATCACCCTTGTCTCTATAGTTACCCAGTTCGCGATGCCGGTACATCACACGATAGCTAGTTGAGCGGGGAAGTTTCTTGGAGGGCACGTAAAGTGAACTTGCAAATAAAACTGTAGAGCAAATCCCGTTTCATGCCTTGAGAGAACATTAATTTCTTTAGTGGCTTATATCGGATGGAACAGTAGATCATAACTTACCTAGAAAGGTAAATTTCCCATCCGCGTTTCCTGCTTTTTTTTTCCTGTCTTCTTGTCATTGACCTACTTTACACGAAGTTGAATGAAAATGAAGTAGTTTTATGCTATTTGATCGCCTTTTTCCTACGTATTTTCGAAGAGGGTTTTGAAGAGCTTCAAGATGATGTATCGCTCCACCCTTCTTCTCTATTAAAACATTAAGAGGACTGCAAGGGGGAGAGTTGCAACGTTCATTTATTTCTTAGAAACTGTTTTTTTTGTTCCTCTTTGTAGTCGCATTTTTCCAAATATATTTTTGTTGACGAATTGGTTAAGGCTTTCGCGACCAGGTGATGAACTGTTGTACTTCTATCTCCGAGATGTTAAAGTTATGGTACATGCTTAATTAACACCCTGTATTAACAGACAATGCGAGTTTGTCTCAAGCTTGTCACGGCCTCGTCTTTTCAAGCATTTTCAACTGATATTTCTGCAACTGTCAAGTTTATTTATTTATTTATAGCCTATAAAGCTGCACAAATCAATGAATTACTTTTGTCACGGAGATTTCATGATAGAAACGACTACCAAACATTATTAGTTGTACCCTTCTGTTACCCAACTAATAGTTGTTAAACATGGTTTGTCTAGTATCCCCATCAGCAGTCGAACTTCTGCTTTAGCCAGAGTCTGATGCAAGACAAACTCCAGTTCCGTTGTTGCAATATTAACTTCGGCCCTTTATGTACCCAAACCGATGTCAAATATTGGTCCAATCCTGGCCTGGCCTATCTATTATTACAATGTTTAATACGCGGTTCCACTGGTTACCCACACAGTTAGTTGACCTGCAAATTGCGTTGATAGAACAGAAGTTCATTTAATCACGCGAAGTTTCTTTAAAATCGTTTCCTATTTTGGCTAAATATCACTAATCAGGATGTTTCAAGTTGAGATTCGTAATCAATGAGTGCATTTTTGGGAGGCAACTTACATTTTGTCCCATCTGGTTATCTCGATTTGGTGGTCCTCGATTATTTTGTATGGGGTGCTATAATACTAATATTTGTGTATTAAGAGTGAACTGTTCAAGAATGATAATTCGAGAGCAATAATGTCACTTTTTATTGAATGTCAAGTTTTATCTACAATTAGCCACTCGAACGAAACTTTTCATTTATTAACTTTACTACAACGAGAACATTAATTACAACAAATAGAGCAAAGGTAGGAAATTCAATTGTTAGTATTGTTAATTGGACGCCGAAAGAACAGTATAATCTTTAGTAATATTTACTGATCTAGAAGGCGCATTAGGACTATATTCTGAACGCCCAGTTAAATTTTTTGCTTGTTTTAACTTTTTTCATAAAAAGTTGATAAAATCAATGTGCATGGTATTTATAATGGTAAAATGTAGACTTCTTTTTGTCTTTGAATCAGGTATGGTAACTATCTAAAAGGATTCTTTGTCCTCAATATCTTTAACATTCATTTTTACTAATATATCAGATTCTTCGGCACCCGCATATTCAATAATATCTGTTAAGTTACAGTTTTTAAATATATTTTTAGATATATATTTCGTCGTCTGCTTCGCGCAAAACTGTATATTTCCGATTTTTTGAACTTGCTCATGTCATTCCTAGTGGATAATAAAGTGTATTTTAGTATCGACCATAATAATGACTATTTTAGAAATTTCCTTCGATTTACACCATGTCACAAATAAATTTTATTGCTTACTATATAATTTCTTTGATTTTTTCTGGCAACAAACCGAAAGTTACAACGTTTGTAACATTTCTCAGGAGGTGTATTCGGCATATCACTGTCACTAATTTGAATTTCCACCATTTTTCCAACTACAATCTAAACTGAAGTGCAAATTTGACAATTTTTAAATTTGATACTTGAAAAATGCGCTGTGTAGTTGGTTTCACTATGATATGAATTACATGCATATTGTATACAGTTATTGTGCATATAATTTTCCGAACTGTGAATTAATTTTTTTCTTATTGTTTTAGGTGAGTCAATCTGCATTTGCTGATGTCTTCATCCAATAGCATAATTGACTATGGTAAGTGTGTTTAGTGGAAAACCATATTTTTGGGTAGCTATAAGCAACAATTGGCAACAAATCTAGCAGCATTTTTAATCTTGTATATTTGGGATATCACTGTTACTATTTTTAACTGTCATAATTTTTTCGACTAAAATTATTTTAACTAAGCTCCGGTTACAACTGTTCAGTATACTGTATGAAAAGGACGCTTTTAATTGGCTGCAAAATTTTATCGCTTGACAAAAACACCAACTTTTCCTTGTAGTATCAAAAACCCTACTTATTGTAGATAAAAAATATTACGATGATCAGGGAAGATCTACTTTAAAGGTTTAAAAAGTGTTTCGATATTCACGGGGACTATTTCAATTTCAAATATTTGTAGTGCAACCTTAAAATGAGTTTATTTCGCCCAACTACATTTAACGACGACATAAGTAACAGTTGTCGAGCCGTATAGTGGCAAAAAAGGCTGCTTTGTGCAAAATTTAGTAGGTAGGTGGTTCCTTTTTCGTCGTTAAGTTTAAAGTTTATCAGATAGGGACGTAGTTTCTAAGACGCCTCGCTTTCTTGACGATTTATTTTTTTTTAAATTTTGTTTCATATCGTGTCAGACTACATTTTGGGGTTCTCGTCTTTGACAAAGATTGCAGGCGTAATCGAAACGTCAAATTAATGACTTTTTGTCAGGGTTTTGTTTATGTTTGATTTAATAAACTGTAGAAAATGCAACCTGAGTCCGGTCCTGTCTTGAGAACACGAAGAAATAAACATCGGCGCAGATAAGTATTTCACTCCTCCGGGACGAGCCGGGACAAACTGGCGGAAAATAAAAATTTAAACCTCGTCCGCCGTATCTGTAGGCAAGCTCCTCTTATAAATGTTGGAGCATACATCAACCGGCGAGGAAAATTACACCCGGCTGCGAGGATAACTCCAGAATCATAAACCATCTCGCATTTCTCGCCGAATGATTTTTTTTCTCGTCTTTCCCTTCCAGTTATCGAATTTGCATTTGACGGTCTTGTCGAAATGTATAGTGAAATTCGCTGTTTTCTTTCGGGAGTTTCATTTCTTGTTCTGTCAATCGGGACGGAGAGAACTTCTTGTTTTCCCATGAGAAAGATATTCGGGTATTTCTTTCCTTATTTTCTTACATGTAGCTGAAGATTTGGGGTTTGTTTAGCTGACGATATGAAAGACAGTAAATAACGTTTGGTATGAGATCTTTTGAATGAATTCGTATCCGTGTCGGCTCTTGTTTCCGAGATATCGGCGCAAGTTGCATTTTATTAAATGAGAAGAGTGGTCAAAAGAAATACGAGGCATGTTTTTTAAGTAAGTACCGTTTTGGAATTAAAAAAAAGACGTGCAAAGATATCGCAATAATTTTATCTTACATGAAAGCCTGTACCTTAATCTACTTTTCTACATAATTTCCGTGAATATTGAGGCACTTGTCATAACGTGGCACCAGTTTTTCAATACCCTCCTCATAAAATTCTGCCTCCTGACTAGTTAACCACTGTATCACAAATGTTTCGACTTCGTTATCGTCTTGAAGACGCTGACCACCCAGGTGTTTCTTCAAGTGCAGGAACAAATGGTAGTCGCTGGGCGCCAGATCAGGGTTGTATGGAGGATGATCTAGAGTTTCCCATTTAAAAGATTTGATGAGATCTTTGGTCCGATTAGCCACATGTGGACGGGCATTGTCATGCAGCAAAACGATACCCTTACTCAACTTGCCACGTCTTTTGTTCTGGATTGCACGACGCAGATTGTTCAATGTCTTACAATAAGACGCTGCATTGATTGTCTCATTACGAGGCAGAAACTCCACTAGCAATACTCCTTTTCTGTCCCAAAAAACTGTGCACATGATTTTCCGGGCAGAAATTGTTTGCTTAAACTTCACTTTTTTGGGTGATGATGAATGTCGCCATTCCATGGATTGTTGTTTCGATTCTGGTGTGACGTAGGCCACCCATGTTTCGTCACCAGTAACAATTTGGTCTAAAAAATCTTCACCTTTATTGGGGTACCGCTCAAGGAAAGTCAATGCACTGCCTAAACGTTGGGTTTTGTGCAAATCCGTCAACATTTTCGGAACCCAACGTGAACACAATTTCCGGTAATTCAGGTTCTCGGTCACAATGCGATACAAAACACTACGAGAATATTGAGGACMGCAGTCGCACAATGATGAAATTGTAAAGCGTCTGTTTTCTCTCACCTTTTCGTTCACTTTCTGCACAAAATCTTCATTAACGACCGAAGGACGCCCACTCCGTTCTTTATCATGCACATTTGTGCGGCCATCTTTAAATGCTCTCACCCGTTTCCTTACCATTTCATCACTCATAATGTTTTGTCCGTAAACTTCATAGATCTCACGATGAATATCGATCGGTTTTACGCCTTTAGCACTAAGCAATCGTATAACAGCCCGCACTTCACAATCGGCGGGACTCACGATTGTCGGAGGCATCTTAAACACGCAGTAAACAACGTATACAATGAAGAATCAAACTGTAATGGCGTCAGTGCGTAGACAAGAGATGTAGGTAACCAGGGTCTTGCAAAAAACTTCGGGTAAAAACCATATTCCTTATCGCTAAGTAAGAATAAAAACTCCAGGTGTCTCCACTTTCCTCGTGACTGGTGATAATTTTCATTCACTTTGTTATTTGCCATCGGTATACCTCAGTTAACTGAACATGATCGCATCGAAATTTTGATGATTATTAGTTATGGAGATGGAAGGCGAAGTTATTCGGAAGTAGTTGCACCCTAAATRCAATTCATGAAGATCGTGAACCAATTGCCAGATCAACAGTTATTAAAACATTGCAACGTTTTGACGAAATCGCCGGTGATAAAAATCGTCAAAAACCAGGACGTCCAAAGGTTGTTACGAATGAGGAAAGTAGCTTGAATGTCCTTTTAGATGTGCAAGAGAATCCAACAACGGTTCGCAGTCCTAGCGCATTTTAGAGCACATTTTTGAAATCTGCGGCTCTAAATACATCTGTACGTCGATTTTGAGCTAAATCTATTTTTTGTCAAAAATCACAAAACGTCCAAGGCTAACCCATTTGTTCTTTTTTGACCTTAAAATTTTTTCGTCTCCGATTCAGCTGAATATAAGTATACTTACTGATTTGGACCTCCTGAATTTCGGAATGGTCTCAGTTGGTCGCTAGCTACAACGGTTCGCTCGGAAACTGTACTAATTTAGGCCGCCCGCAGTCCTAGCGCATTTTAGAGCACATTTTTGAAATCTGCAGTTCAAAATACATCTGTACGTCGATTTTGAGCTAAATCTATTTTTTGTCAAAAACCATAAAACATCCAAGGCTAACCCCTTTGTTCTTTTTTGACCTTAAAATTCTAAGGTTCCGTACAACAGCATGCTCTCTCACCATATTAGCAGAAGATTTTGTTGTAGCCCCACCGTTAATTTTAATATTTATTAAAATTATTCTTAATACCTTGAAGGTAACGATCGCTGCCACCACTTACCGATTGGTAAGAAAATCTTCGGAGACACTGTGGATTCTTCTTGGCAAATGGGTAGATTGAAATTTCGAAAATGAAACACCGACTTACGTGAATTTGCCGGTTTATTGTAAATTTAAGTTGCACCGATTACATTATCACGAATAAACGAACTTAAAATGTTAACCACAGACAACTCATATTACGCTTTCTTTACAAAGGTCAGCCAAAGAAACTTTAAAGCAAACAGATAAATCTAATGTACGATACCCCTGGAGTATTTCCTAGCACTTGGTCCCTCGGTCCTTGGTCCTAGCGACTTCCCAATTGGTCCAACGCAACGGTAGATAACTGAATTTAAAATTACACTTTACCAATACTGTACAAAAAAAAACTATAAACCCGACACGACGTTAAAATTTCTAGTTTGTAATCAAAATATCAAAATGGAACTGTTAACAAGATTTCAATTTACTTAAAAGGAAACCTCGGAGTATGATACAAATTTTGTGGGGGTTTTTGCGAGTTCAGCTGTCCTAGGGAGGGGCTTTTCGCAAATGCATCATTTAATGTGGGAAATCGCTTTAGACCATGTTTCCGTCGATCAGACAAAACGCGTCAAATCCTGTAAACTTGCGTCAGTGTTATAGGACGCTATCTTGTTCTGATCGTGAGAGACCCAAGTAAACTTGAAAAAGTCGCGTACGCGTATCTTGTTCGGGATGCTTTCATTTGACACCCCGGTGAGGTCGCAGAGTTCAACATCTTGTTCAGAAAATTTTGTAAAAAGAGAAGTTTTATCCATATATAATTCACATATTATAAGAAGTGAGTGAAGATGATTTCGATCGTAGGATAGAATTTTGCGAAACTGTTATGAACATCATAGATGAACATAGAAACATTTTTAAATTGGATTATGTTTTGTGATGAAGCGACTTTTGGCCTCAATGGTAATGTGAATAGACATAAATGCAGATATTGGTGGGACACAAATCTACATTGGATGGAACAAGTCCACACACAACACCCTCAGAAAGTGAATATTTGGTGTGGTGTTATCGATGAGCACATTATTGGGCCTTTTTTCATCGATGGAAATTTGAATGCGGTGAAGTATTTACAGCTCTTGCGCGAACAGATTATACCAGAACTTATTCGCCTGTTCCCTAATCGTGGGCAGAAATTCAGAACTTACCTCCAAATATGTTACAAAAAACATTAGAAAACTTTTACTCAAGGCTGCATTACTGCCAGGAAGTAAATGGGGAACATTTTGAGCATCTTCTGCAATGTAAATCTGAAAAAATACTGCATATTTTACGGAATCATGTTTTTCTTTTTCACTCTTTGGGTACCCTATTTGCAAATAACTCAAAACTAGACTAAAATTATCACCAGATAAGAAAAATGGTAATACCTGGCTTCTTTGTCCATTTTTGCGGTAAAGAAAATTGTTTTCAGGCTTTTCGTTCTTTGTCAGGCTCAATTATTGTATTTACACTTTTCTCAACTTAGAAACAAACAAAAGTGTGATATTAGCGCCCATATCTCAGAAACGGGAGCTGAGAAAATGCATTTTAATTAACTATAGGCCCATGCATATTTTCAGAAAAATCGGTTGAACAGAACCTGAAATATCCTGCCGGTTCCATACTTTGTAGCGACCCTGTATAGTTGTAAGACGTTTGTTATTAACAATGTAAATGGCAGATGAAAATCGTCTTTCTAGTAAGTTCGTGGCAATGCGTGTAAGATGACATTACCGCAGTTAGAATAGCATAAATCTAAAGTTTTGCCTCGACAGTTAAAATGTTATTATTACATTACGATGTACATCTAAGTGAAACTATACTTTTTTTAAGGAATATCATCCCAATTAAGGTCTGTAAGACACAAAATCTTTCAAAAATCAGWTATCGTATCGCAACCACCTCGCCAGGTTCTACTTGGAAAACCCCCAAACCAACCCGTTGTTCATTTGGCCTAAGCCACTCGGTTCCGGTTGGACCCGTTCTCTAAACGCAAACAGTTACACGGGATGCATTGTGAAAGGCCCCAGTTCGCAATTCTGTTCCGATGCACCCCCCCTTTCAGCTTCAAAAGTTCTTTTTTTGCGGCGCAAAGAGCCGCTGAAGTTCGTTCGATACCTCCTTTGTGTTGTGTTCGAGCACAATGGAAGGCCGTCCCGCGAAAAAAGTCAGAGATCGGTACTATTAGATAGAGGCCGCCGGGAATGCTAAGGGACTGAATTTTCTTCGGGCGAGAATATGGATTCTTGGTGTCACTGAGACACGTTTTTTATGTCAAGGCTTAATCATGCTGTAAATTATATGAAAGTTTGATAACGACACTTTGACACGCTCAATTGGACATCAATATCAAAATTAAAATAACTCTATACTGTCTTTGACGTTTATAATTTTTTCAATTCTATCCCACGAAATGAAGCCTCAATTCTGTAAAATAAAGTACATAAGTTTCTGCTATCAAAGACAGAAACAACTGAGCTATTAAATGTTGTAGTCGAAATTTTCACGTCTCATTTTGCAATAAAACTCTACAACTTATGCCAAAAATTATGAAGCAAGTTCTCAACCAGATATTTGTTTTTATTTTGACGGCGACAGATAGCAGTGGGATGCATTCAAAAATCCAATTCACAATAGAGCAAAAAATTATGGAGTTCTTAATTTTATGGGCTATGCTAGTAAAGAAAAATAATATTGATTTTGAAATATACCAAAGGAAATATAAAAGAAATTCCATAAACCTTAAATCCTATGAATTATTATAAACTTTCACTGACCATTATTATTTATATTATTTTTATAATTATAAAATACTGACCATTAACCATTGATGAAATAGAATTGAAACGAGAAAATAGTGCTAAAGAAATGTCCTAACTTGATACATCTGTTCCTAATACTGGCATTGAGTTGCTCATAAGTCTAGGTACAATACATTTGTCTTTAAGGAATAGGATAGCAAACAAAAATAAGGCATGTACCCAACCTAGAACAACTTGAATAATTAAAGACATAATGAACTCTTGAAAGACCAAAGAACATTTATATGAAATTCGGAAATATTATTTATAGACTGTTATATTGAACACGAAATACAAAAAGTAATTAATTTCTATTTACAGAGCTTCTAACAGGAATATTTTATGACATTTATAGTTTTGCTAATAGTCTTAAAATAATAAGCCCTCAGCAGTTTGCGTAAGTTAAAATTGAGGAACATAATAGGCTATAAGATTTACAACTAATTTAAATTAAATAAACTGGACAATAAATATTACTTAGACTATTAGCAACAAATTTTCGGATTTGTTCTATGTTTTTCACACAATCTACGTCTATATACAGCGTGATTTATTAAGAATGGGCAATCTCTGAACTGAAGATACTACACACGCAAATATGGTGATCGAGCTTAACATACCTTATGCAAATCTTGCAGATTTACGAGATACAGGGTGTTCAAAGTTGTAATTTTTGTTTTTTGGCAAGAGAATTAGGAATTTAATGCTAAATAGCACTATGTCTACCGGGCGTTAGCTACACCCTTTTACTTCAATAAATTACAACATATATTTTTTGCCTAACGAGTTATGGCTAATAAAGTTATTCAATAAAAAGTTTTTGAGCTAAAAAGTTAAAAGATTGCCCATTCTTAATGAATCACCCTGTATATACGTCTAGATAATCTTAATAATTGTCAAAGATAATAGAGGATCGAGATTAAAACAAAAACTATAACTGATCGGAGTACTGCAAGGAACGAATTTAGGACCTTTATTACTATTTCTCTATATAAATGTTGCTAATGTTGCGTATATGACCTTTGAAAATTACTGAGATTTAAATATAGAATGTTGTAAATACTTGGGTATAATTTTCATATACAGGGTGTCAGTTAAATGATGTCATTAATTTTAGATGGCCATTCCTGAGCGAATTTTATGAAGAAAACCTTTAATAAACGTATGTCCTAACTTGTTTCGTTTTCGACTTACAGGGTGTCAAAGTTTTGCTTTTTTTTGGTTTCTTGTAAATACTTTCCGATCTAATAACCATATCTCGATGTAATTCGGTATATGGAGGTTTTTCGGGGCGAGCTATTCAAAAATGTTATCGAATTTGTGAAAACTCGTAGAGGGCGCCAGCTGCACTAATATCATGGTGTCAAATCGGTCATAACTTTTTAGCGCGCTATGTTTCGACAAGCAGCACTCTTGCAACTTATTCCCCTGGCAATTCTAAGCAAAAAAGATACTCTTTGTCGAAAGCTCTCGGAGCAACCGTTTTTAAAATAATGGCGATTAAAAGTTGTTATGAACTCATGGGAAGACCTATTCATTTTACTAATCAACAGAATCATGGCTGGCCATGACTGACCTGATGGGTCAGTTTGACGTTTTTAGACGCCAGTTTGACGCTTTCAATTTTGTTTGAAGTAGTTTATCTTAGCAAATTTAGTAAAATGAATTTTGTTGAACAAGCTGAAATGCATTTTGTTTATGGACTTGCGGATGGAAACGCTGCAGAAGCCAGAAGAATTTATCAAGCACGTTATCCTAACAGAGCCGTTCCATCAGAAAGAACTTTTGTAAGATTGCATGCTAGATTGTGTAATACTGGATCACTAAATAAACACGATGAACGTCCTGGGAGGCCTAGAGTCCTAATGACGCCAGAGTTGGAGGAAGCAATTCTTCGAGAAGTTGAAAATAATCCTTCAACAAGTACTCGAAAATTAGCGTTACAGTTTAATGTCTGTCGCCACAGTATTCAATCGATGTTGCATGCAGATTTATTGTATCCCTACCATGTGCAAAGAGTACAGGCATTGCTGCCAAGAGATTTTCCTACACGACTGGGCTTTTGTCAGTGGTATCTCCAACACCTTGGAAACAATCCCAACTTCACGTCATTAGTTTTATTTACTGATGAAGCAAATTTTTCACGGAAAGCTATTATTAACTTCCACAACAATCATTTTTGGAGTCATGAGAATCCCCATGCTGTTGTAGAACGAGGATTTCAACAACAATTTTCAGTGAACGTTTGGGCGGGAATTATTGGTGATTATATCATAGGGCCACATTTTCTCCCTCTGCGACTAAACGGTGAGACATACAGACAGTTCCTAGAAGAAACATTGCCTCAATTGCTAGAAAATATCCCACTGCAAACGAGGCAAAATATGTGGTTTATGCACGATGGGGCACCTGCTCACTTTAGTGACTTTTGGTCAACAGTGGATTGGCCGTGGAGGACCTCAACTTTGGCCACCTTTGGGGTCATCTCAAATCCCTTGTTTATGCAACGCCAGTGGTGGATGAGGAGGACTTGCGAAATAGAATTTTAATTAACGTTAATTTTATACGAAACACTCCAGGAATTTTGGAACGTATGCGGCAATCGATGAGGAGAAGACTTCATGCTTGCATAGCAAGTGCGGGTTGCCACTTTGAACATTTAATTTAAGAAATTTTTTGTTTCGTTTTTAATTTTTTTTGTGATTCTCTTAAATAATTGTTAATTAAATTACGTTATTGAATTATCGATAATCTTTTTGATGATATTTATTGAAACTTTTAATCGCCATTATTTTAAAAACGGTTGCTCCGAGAGCTTTCGACCAAGAGTACCTTTTTTGCTTAGAATTGCCAGGGGAATAAGTTGCAAGAGTGCTGCTTGTCGAAACATAGCGCGCTAAAAAGTTATGACCGATTTGACACCATGATATTAGTGCAGCTGGCGCCCTCTACGAGTTTTCACAAATTCGATAACATTTTTGAATAGCTCGCCCCGAAAAACCTCCATATACCGAATTTCATCGAGATATGGTTATTAGATCGGAAAGTATTTACAAAAAACAAAAAAAAGCCAAACTTTGACACCCTGTAAGTCGAAAACGAAACAAGTTAGGACATACGTTTATTAAAGGTTTTCTTCATAAAATTCGCTCAGGAATGGCCACCTAAAATTAATGACATCATTTAACTGACACCCTGTATAGCATGACGTGGGCTTAGCCAAGTATCTCGCTTTTGTCTCTTCTAAATTAGTCAAAAGTAGGTAAAATAAAAGTCCAATGACTATTTATTATGTTTTTTCCTACAGCATTCTCAATTATGCAACCATTTCTTGGGGAGGTACCCCTGTATATAAGGGTAATCCAAGTCCATTACAAAGATGTTCAAAATAAGCTTTGCTTTTGAATAGCTAATTTATCATTATCAGAATCTTAAAAAAGGCTTTTTTAATAGAAACAAAAATCTACAATTACCTAAAATTACCAAAACTGTAAGTAATAAAAGTAGCTACACTGCAGCTGTTAGAATATTTAATTAAAAAATTGATGGTTCTGAATTTCTTACGACTATTTCTTTCTGTTTTATTACTTTCTAGGAAAGGCGATTTAAGTTTTTTTTAAATCTAACTATTTACCTAAGCAATATTAAGCTTGCAACTAACGGAGAAAACTAATAATTTATTATAGTTTTAGACATGGCATTCGATTTTAAGAATTAAGCAGCTACACCTTATAGAATGAATGACTTTCCATTTGCGTCGCTGTCCTCTCAAAAATAATTTATTGAAACTAATATTTGCTTTGGCAAGACAGCCTACCTAAACTCTGCTGAAAAATGATTAATAAAATTATGGAACGATATTATTCTCCGAGTTAAGCTTTCAAAATTTGCAATTTCGTGATTGTTCTTCTGCAGGCGCGATATATAGATCGGTACAAAAACAAAATGACAGAAGTATCCGACGTATCTCTTCGACGCGATATTAACGAACCAAGTCTTTCCCCCCTCAGGTCTGGACAGATCTTGACCCATTTATCCTCAGTAGAGGATAAACAGAATCGATATCGCGGCACGCGGACTAGCAGGGATTTTGAAATTTTGCAGAGACGGAAACGCGGCCGTTTTTGTAATTGCGACAAACTGGCGTTTCCCAGCTGCTGTCGATGCGCTCAGTTTGCTTCCTGTTGACATTTCCAGTTCGTGTAGCTTCCGGGAATGCCTTTGTCGATCGCACAATCGGAAAGGGGAATTGAAATTCTCGTAAAAGATCTGAGGAGATATGTAGGTATAGTGTGTCGCGATTTCTAGAATGCTTGCAATAAACTTCCACTTCCGTGGAATATTGTGTATTATTCACGTTTTGCAAGCTTTTAACACGAGATGGTTTCGTTAATTTCATCGTTTTAGCAGTACGAATAATGCAATCTTGTTTGCTTACATTAACTGACTTTCTAGTTTAAAGCAATCGATTGCTTCATCTCTAACGTGCATAATTTGAATGATTTTTTATTGGTGAATTGCAATGAACGAGCTGGGAATATGGTTGTTTAGAAGGAAAACTACAATATAATTATCCATATCAGGAATTGTTGGATAGAATTGGTTTTCTTGTATTTTATTCAAAAACAAAATCCAACGGGATGTTTAGTAGTTTTTGTAGATACATACATCCTCGGGCAAATCATTAATACATTAAACAGTAAAAAATCTCAACGATAAGATACATACATTGTATGTATCTATTCTGGATAGAGTATCGAAGAAAAACCATGAAAAAACTCCACCCATCAACACGATGGATAGAAGCAAAACCATCTGGCCTTGCTGTACGGGGGCATCTGTTAACCATATGTTCAATTGTTTGTAGGGCTTCTCCACATTCACAACAAGAGTCGATAGATTAGGAAAAAAGTTGCATACATTAATGAACATAAAATTATCGTAATCGGAGACCATCAAGTTTCAAGGTGAAAAAACAACAAAGGGCTCTTTTTTAATTTTCTGTGGAAATTATTTTTCGCACAAAATCGGCATAGCGATGTATTTTGAGCTCCAGATTCCAAACATGCAGTCAGAAATGAGCTAGGACTTCCAGAAATTAATTTTTCGCAAGTGGACCCTTCTACTTTAGGCCACTTTTCAGACGAACCGTTGCAGCTAGAGACCAACTGACACCAGTTCCAAATGCAGCAGGTCCACATTAGTAAACGAACATAAAATTAGCGTAATCGGAGACCATCAAGTTTCAAGGTGAAAAAACAACAAAGGGGAACGCCTTTGTTCTTTCGCAGTTTTTTGTGGAAATTATTTTTTGCTCAAAATCGGCACAGTGATGTATTTTGAGCTCCAGATTCCAAAAATGCAGTCAGAAATGAGCTAGGACGTCCAGAAATTAATTTTTCGCAAGTGGACCTTTCTACCTTAGGCCACTTTTCAGACGAACCGTTGCAGCTAGAGACCAACTGACACCAGTTCCAAATGCAGCAGGTCCACATTAGTAAACGAACATAAAATTAGCGTAATCGGAGACCATCAAGTTTCAAGGTGAAAAAACAACAAAGGGGAACGCCTTTGTTCTTTCGCAGTTTTTTGTGGAAATTATTTTTTGCTCAAAATCGGCACAGTGATGTATTTTGAGCTCCAGATTCCAAAAATGCAGTCAGAAATGAGCTAGGACGTCCAGAAATTAATTTTTCGCAAGTGGACCTTTCTACCTTAGGCCACTTTTCAGACGAACCGTTGCAGCTAGAGACCAACTGACACCAGTTCCAAATGCAGCAGGTCCACATTAGTAAACGAACATAAAATTAGCGTAATCGGAGACCATCAAGTTTCAAGGTGAAAAAACAACATAGGGGAACGCCTTTGTTCTTTCGCAGTTTTTTGTGGAAATTATTTTTTGCTCAAAATCGGCACAGTGATGTATTTTGAGCTCCAGATTCCAAACATGCAGTCAGAAATGAGCTAGGACGTCCAGAAATTAATTTTTCGCAAATAGACCCTTCTACTGTAGGCCACTTTTTAGACGAACCGTTGCAGCTAGAGACCAACTGACACCACCCCGAAATGCAGCAGGTCCACATTAGTAAATGAACATAAAATTAGCGTAATCTGACACCATCAAGTTTCAAGGTGAAAAAACAACAAAGTGGTTAGCCTTTGCTCTTTTTCAATTTTCTGTGGAAATTATTTTTCGCTCAAAATCGGCACAGGGATGCATTTTGAGCTCCAGATTCCAATGTCGTCTAGACACACAAATTTTCTCGATTGAGTTACTGGAAAGTCACTTATGTAAAAGTTGAAAAGAATAGGCGACAGAACCGATCTTGTGAAAGACCATTATTCAAAATCGGATGGCCTTTCTTTACAGAGATGACGTCGGTCATCAGGAAATCCAAGAAAAATTCAGTAAAATCGAAACTTCTAATTAAAAAAAAACGTCACAGTGACATTTATGTTCGTCAGAAAGTACGGTGAACGACGCTAACAGATAAGCTTAAGGTATTAGGTGTTTAAAATACTGTTCCGTGCATTATTCAGGAAGCGTATAATATAACACCATCGAGGCAACAGATACCTGTTTGCAATGTGACAGAGAAGATGGCCGTAGTATTTGTCTTGTCACCGCCCGGTCGCTATAAATGGTAGCACTACACCGGGTTGGACATTTCAGGTTATTACAAGTACGTTGCAATGTCAAAGACCGTTCTCTGTCACATTAATCTCAAGACAGTGTGACATTTTTATATTGTCTTGAGGAAGATAATTGAAAAGCTCGCTGTCGCTTTAAAACACTGGCATAAAGTTATTAGTCTGACGTTTCGATTACACCTGTAATCTTTGTCAAAGATGGAGAACAAAGAAAGATAACTACAAGATAGCCTTCCAAATGTCACCTAACTCATAATTTCCACAATCCTTACTAAAGGTAGATCAGACGAGCCCCGTCCCATTGCAGTTGGCCCAACAGAATTATTAAAATTGCTTAAAAATTTTAAACAAAATCGCTTCTTGGAGTATGTTTTTATTATAAATAGCTTCTCTAAATTATGATCTATTAATTTTTACGCACAATTGAACTGTTCTCAATAATCAAAATTGTATAGTAAAAAAATACCAATGGTTTCTATCTATAATGTTTGTGGAAGTTTGCATACAGGCGAATGTAACATTTGAGGTGGCTGTGCAATTTCGCGTAACTAAGAGATATTATTTACTTGACAGCAGACGTCAAAAGCGTTTTGGGTAGATTCAATTATAGAGTTTTGTATTGAAGAATTAAAAAATGGTTAGAGGAAAAGTTATTGATCCGAACATTCGTACAATTATTATTCCTTTATATAAATCTGTAACGATACAGTGTTCGCAACTTAGTGCAGTTATTCAAATCAAGCAATAATGTCGAGCCTAAACATAGAAATTTATCATCCAGATTGTCTGAAGAGAAAAGTTAAAATTTCAGCATCTATTATGGTGTGGGGATCAATGTGTGCAAGAGGAGTAGGAAAAAACCGCTGCAAATTGAATCAATACTTCCACATCCAATTGTCAAAATGACATTTACGTTTTTATTTCTTATGCTATACGATTAGTTTCAGATTTTGAGCATTTTGTCTCTCTACACATTTTTTCTAAGGACAAAGTCCTCGTGATATTAGCAAAAATATATAAATTTTAAAATTGAAATGTGACTGGGCTCGTATATATGATCGTATCAGATTCATTAACATCAGTAAATGTCATTTTTAAGTTGTGGTTGACGATTATGGTAACTGTTGTATTTTCTTTTGCTTTAAACATAACACTTCAAAAACTTCCTTAGCAAACTAATTCCATCGTAAAATATTCCTAATTTAAAACAACAACTATGCAGGCCACCTTCAACAAAATTTGCATCGGCTCCATCCTGCGCTTGTTGGTAGTAGGCGAGCATAAATATTTACACTGTGTACACATTTTGCCAGCTCCTCTGCATAAATCTGCGTTGAGCTTAGATGCCGTTTCTCGCTTGTCCTCATTCAGCATGACACGAATCAAACGCGAATAAGAACGTGCATAGAATTGCAATGCAAGATCAAAGAAAAATTCAGTGTCTAATGTTTGAAATATTTGAGGAACCAGTAGCGTTTTGTTACACGATTCTTATTAGTCCTAGAAGAGTATTTTGTGCGATTTATTGATGATACGAAGTGCATATTCAAGATAAGTGATTTGCCCCCCTCTCCTCATCATCCCAGGGCCCAGAGGTTGATAGAACGGCGCGTGTATCCTTGGCTAAAGACTTGGAAGATTTTTTGCCCCTAGATGTGCTATTGATCGACAGCTCAGCCTCCATCGAAAGGAGATATCCGTATTCGTCTCCGTCGGTAATCACTTTCGACGATCTCCACTCGAATCATTTATATATCTAACGCGATATCAGAACTTTCTTAATAAAAGCCGCTACGGGAACCGCCTTTAATGGAATTAACGCTGGATTGGTTGGGGAAAAACAAATGAATGAGACGAGCTGTAGAAACAGCTGCGCTGTAGGTAACAGTGGTGGTCCTAAGAAACAGAGTTAGTTCATACTATCAGGTATTAAAAATGGAAAAATGTACGTTCTAAAGGAGCTGAAAAATGTGGTACATAAGCTGCGTACTGGTTATATTCACTATACAGCATGCAACCGATTTTTTCTGAAATTGTGAATGGCCCTATGGGTAATTAAACATTTTTTCAACTCCGTGTCAGCTCTCGTTTCCGAGATATGGACGAAAGTTGCATTTTTTTAAGTGAAGGGGGTCAAAAGGTACATCATTGCAAAGGGTATTTTTTCCTGGTTTCAAAAATGTATCACAATTTATTGCTTATTGGAAATAAAAACCATATTCGTTATCTCTAAGTAACAACAAAAACTCAAGGTGTCTCCATTTTCCTTGTGACTAGGGATAATTTTTATAAACTTTGTTATTTAAAATCGCAATGACTCAGTTAACTGAACATGATCGCATCGGTTGTGGAGATAGAAGGCAAAGTTGTTTGGAAGTAGTTGCACTCTACAATGCAATTCATGAAGATCGTGAACCAATTGCCAGATCAACAGTTATTAAAACATTGCAACGTTTTGACCAAACCGGCGGTGTTAAAAATCGTAAAAAACTAGGACGTCCAAAGGTTGCTACGAGTGAGGAAAGTAGCTTGAATGTCCTTTTAGATGTGCAAGACAATCCCAAGTGTTCCGTACAATAGCATGATCGCACTCACCATATCTATTAGCAGAAGATCTGTTCAGAAAATTGCGAAAAAAGAGAATTTTCATCCTGACAAAATTCACTTATTACAAGAACTGAGGGAAGATGACTTCCATCGTAGGATAGAATTTTGCGAAACTGCTATGAACGTGTTAGATGAAGATAGAAACATTTTAAATTGGATTATGTTTTCTGATGAAGCGACTTTTTGCCTCAATGGTTATGTGAATAGACATAATTGCAGATATTGGTCGGACACAAATCCACATTGGATGGAACAAGTCTACACACAACACCCTCAGAAAGTGAATGTCTGGTGTGGTATCATTGGTGAGCACATTATTGCGCCTTTTTTCATCGATGGAAATTTGAATGCGGTCAAGTATTTACAGCTCTTGCGCGAACACATTATACCAGAACTTATTCGCCTGTTCCCTAATCGTGAAAATGCTAGGCGTCGTTCTGAACAGATATGGTTTCAGCAAGATGGTGAACCGCCCCATTTTGCAGTCAACGTTCGTGGATTTTTGAATGCGATATTTCCAGACAGATGGATTGGTAGGCGCGAAGCGATAGAATGACCAGCACGTTCCCCTGATCTGACGCCGCTTGATTTTTTCCTGTGGGGGTATCTGAAAAATCGTATTTATGCTGATCGGCCACATAATGCAGAAGATTTAAAAGGACGAATCACGGCAGAAATTCATAACTTACCTCCAAGTATGTTTACAAGGAACATTAGAAAACTTTTGCTCAAGGCTGCATTACTGCGAGGAAGTAAATCGGGCACATTTTTAGCATCTTCTGTAATGTAAATCTGAAAAAATACTGCATTTTTCACGGAACTATGTTTTCTTTTTTACTTTTTTGGGTACCCGAAAATTATCACCAGTCACGGAAAAATGGTAATATCTGGCTTTTTGTCCATTTTAGCGATAAAGATTTTTTTTCATTCTTTTCGTTTTTTGTCAGGCTCAATTATTGTATTTGCACTTTTCTCAACTCGGAGCAATGAATTGCACAAGTGTGATACATTTTTGATTCCAGGAAATTATATCCTTTGCAATGATGTGCATTTTGATCCGCCTTTTCATTAAAAAAAATGCAACTTTTCAAGTTTTTGACCTTCACGTTTAGATATTCATTAAGATTTAATTTGTCATTACAGGTTAYTGAGTAAGGTTTAGACAATAACAAGCAACAATAAAACATGTAGAGAGTAAATGGCGACGTGTCAAAAAAGTGAACCTCAAATTTTTTTTCAACAGTCTATTACTCTCGCTAACCATTTTTTAATTGATCTATAAAGAAACATCGGTAATCTTAGTACTGGTGTTGTAGAAGCCGATTAGATCCTAATGCTGATAAGTGTTTTGTGGTAACTTATTCTAGAAGCGCAGTCCCATTGTTTTCCAATATAGCATAGGTACTTGCATTTTTAGACGGTCTAACCAGATTAAAGATTTGGGCGTTCTTTTCGACTCATAATTTACTTTCAGTGAACACATTAATAGAACAGTTTCATCAGCTTACAAGGCTTTGGGGTTTATCTACAGGAACTGCAGTGATTTTTCAAATGCAAATAACAGTATTACCTCGTAAGATCCAAACTTGAATACTGTTCACTGATATGGTATCCTATTTATATTTATCAAAAATATCAGATAGAACGGGTACAGCGAAGGTTTATGAAATTTTTATCGTACCTACTCGATGGTACTTATCTTTCCCAAGGTGTTGACCACAAAGAACTACTAGCTAGACATCATCTTTCATTGTTGGAAGAACGTCGAATTCTAGCCTCGATTGCATTATTATATAAAATCTTAAACCACGGAGTTAACTGTGAGGCGCTCTTATCCAAAATTCAGTTCTTTGTCCCTAGGATCTCCTCTAGACAGAACGTTACTTTCTGCTGCCGATTTAGCAGAACAAATGCACTACTTGGATCACCTGTATCAATTAGGTGTGCCAACTTTAATGCCATCTCCGATATACGTGACATAAATTTTGATACCCTCAATAACATCTTGAGTGTTGTATCTGATTATATCTCGCACATTTGACTTACTGTAGTTATAATGTATTTACTGTGTAGTTGCCCTATTGTAGATTTGTAATCTCTTTGGGTAATAAATCTTTATCTCTCTATCTTTAATTAAAATAAAACTATAAATAAAAATATACACCTAAATTCTCCTAAACTCATTAGGACCGATACCACACGAACTCCATTAAATCCCAAGGCATGGAACGTTATTTATACTCTAGCATTCAGTTAATGTCCCCCACCCCGCTTAATACGTGACTCTCTCCAAGAAGGTAATCAATTTAGCCGACGGGAAAGGTGTAATGTCTGCACCCGCGATACTATCTGGTGTGTTACATCTTGTGTACAAAGCAAACACGCTTAATATAATAGTCTGATGCCGTGCAGGCACATTTAGTTAAGGTGGGAACGGCGGGGATATTCGGGAAAACAGAGGAATCGGCGACGCCATGCAATTTCCTGAGGTATTAGCAGTCGTCTTGGTCTGTTTTTGGGACGTGTGTGGGGAAAGCCTAATTACCAAAGTTACTGGGAAGATGACTAAGTCTGGGGAGGTGAAATTCGATTTTGATGAGGCAATCGGGAAACAACAATTACTGTTAGCGATGATTAGGAAGTGTGGTTGTTTGTTCTAAAGGGAGTAAGGAAATTATCCGTTTGCACATACGAGGCTAGTTCATGAATGACTTTATCTGGCATTGAAATAAAGATGAAAGAAGAGGGAGTAGGCGAATTGGGTCCCGGCCGATGGAGGTATACTAATCTGCAATGCGAGTTGGGTCCCAGTAAGCCGTAGTGTCATAAAAATGATTGTCTTATAAATTCAGTAATACGTATGGCTGTTCCACAAACGCAAATCAATTTGATCGCGGTTTAACCTCGGATCAAACCATGGTAACCACAAATTTTAGGCGTTCCCTGAGGATAACAATGGAGTCAAAGTGATCCGCGTTTTGCAACCGGGCCCCTAGTATTCCACATAAATTAAAGATCGTCAAAGCGTACACATAAATAAGTATAGGTATATTGAAAAACTTTTATACATAATAACCGTACAACATGTAGAAATACAATTATTTTGAAATTCGAACATGATAAGATACCTGTTTTACAAATTCAAATTTTGTTATTAAATTTTTCCTTAAATTATCAATTTGCTTTTGCAAATACTTTTGTTTATCCAAGGTTTTTGTTGAATACAATTTCTTGCACTTTAATGCACTCCTCATCTTTATGTAAGTGTCTACCTGCACATTTAGCATTTCATTAATAAATAAAAATATATTCGGATGGCTAGAGTAAAATGACTCATTAAATTTTTGATGGAATGATTCGCAAGCATTTGTCGTCCTTTCTAATGACGATGAATGCTCAGCCCAAATATGCGGTGGAAACGTGGCATCTTCGGATATATATGTCTGTACTAAATAATCCGCAAATTTTGTAATTTTTTCGCATGTTGGCTGAATTTCAGCCAGATCAATCGCAAAACAATCCCCTACATCGTCAGGGTTTAGTAACGGAAGGCCAAAAATGTAAGAATCGAGTCGAGTCGAGTCAACCTTGCTGTTATAAACCGAAGATAGGCCAAGTTCCTGAATTTTGCGATACCTGAAATAATAAAGACCATTATTATCAAACTTCATACCATTAGGACTATTCGACTTAAGACGATTGTCCCAGATGGAAACGGCAGCCTTGAATTAAACAGTCAGAGTAAACTTCATGTCTTAACTGTCCAGTGTTTATAATGTAAATTTGGACATCCAAGAAAGGTAAACTACCATTGCTTTCTAATTTTATAGTAAATTTTATGTAGGATTTTGACTGTTCAAATTATTCTACTACCCAACTCTTCTATAGCGTGGGGCCAAATAACAAAAGTGTCATCTACGTACCTTTACCAACATCTTGGCTTAAACTGAAAACTGTTTATCGCTACCTGTTCAAAATTTTCCATAAACAAATTGGCTACTACAGGACTGTTGCACAGCCTAATTATTGTTCATAAAAATTATCGTTTCATAAGAAATAAGTAGATTTTAAATAATGTTCAGATAGTCTGGCTATCGTGTCACCTAGGAGATTATTAAGTATGGATTTGATGATATCTATCGTTTCAGCGATCTTTCCGAGAAAATACTATCTTATATTATGGACGCTGAAAGCATTCACCCTCGTATAATGATCTAAAGGTCTACTATTAAAGTGGAGAGGCTTTTTCACGTTTCATAACTTTAACTACAGAGTGTAGAGTGTATTTTCAAAAAATTCAAATTCTTTTAATTTTCAGTTGTCAAGTCTTACCAGAAATACTTTTGATGCCTAGATTGTACCAATAGAAAGTTATATTTCAGTGCATTTCTGAGTAAAAAGAATTAATTAATTTAAAATTTGAATACACTCATCTCATGCTTTATTTTTGCTTCTGCCTAACAGTTCCAAGTGAACCTAACCTAAACGACACGAAGACCTCTTCATAGTACGCAAACCCGTCCAACAATACGTTACACGATCGGGGATATTGCACCTAAATTGATTACGCCCGCGAATGGAGCAGGGCATTAGGACAGAGAGTGTTTGCACAGGACATCCAGTTTAATTAAAGTCTCCATCTAATAGACTATTGAACCTGTCGGAAGATACCGGCTATCTTGATAAATTCGGGTGTCACCCAGTCGATATGTTGTGGCCGCTCGATAAAACGAATGGAATTCCACTGGGATTCTAAAGGACTGCAATTTGTTGTCGAGCTGTTCAAGAAGAAACGGATCTGGTTTCACTTGTCGCTGCATAAGGAACAAGAGACCTGTTGAGACCTGTTTTGTAGTTGAAAAATCCATCCGCACCTTTGCTTCTGTTCCTAATAGCTATTTGTTTCATAAAGCTACAAAGTAAATGATTTAATACCGTGGCTTAGTTGTCTTGCCGAATTGAATATATGTATATGACTTTTTCGCCGATCAAACAAGTAAAATGTTATGAAAACTATTAAAAAATGAGTGATAGAGATGGTAAAGAATTATTAGAAGAATTGAATGTAATTGATTTTAATCTGACTATCGTGTCACCTAGGGGATCTGGATTTGGTGATATCTATCGTTTCAGGTATGGGTACTTTTGTAAATAAAGAAACCATGCCAAAACTAACTAAAATATCAGTTTTTGAAGTACTTGAACTACATATTTATAACATCAATAAAGTTTGAAGAATTCTTGATGAAATTTTAAATAGTTAGCACAAAATTTTGCCAATCTGCAATAGGATTGCCAATCGTATTGTCTATAGGTCTGAACGAGACATTAGTTATATGCAGAAATGCATACAGGATGTTTCACGAATGATAATGACCCTGACGAAATTAAAAATGCAACCCAAAATATATTCTCATAGCCAATGTGGTTATTTTACATAATGGTATTATTTTTTAAAAATAAATTGGGAATCCATGACGGCTATGCCTTATAGTTCCTGTCATTTATTTATTAAAAGTCAAAATGTATTCAAATGATGAAAAAATAGATATGATTTTTATTTATTGTGAATGCAAGAAAAATGCTTCCGCTGCTGCCCGTTTATACAGACAACGTTTTCCAAATAGAAGAGCTCCTGCCGATACAATTTTCAAGAGACTTGAATTAACTTTAAGGACAAACTGGCCACCACTGAAAAAGTCTAGAGAAATATGAGCAACAGGCCCTGACAATGAAATTAGAGTATTGGAAGTGATTGACGAAAATCCTCATATTAGTCAAAGGGTAGTTTCAAGAGCAACCGGTATTAGTATGTCTTCAGTAAACCGAATAATTAAGGCATTCAATTTCATCCGTATCACTTGCAATTGGTTCAGGCCTTAAAGGAGACAGATTATCTTAAAAGACTGGCTTTTTGTAACTTTTTTCGGGAACACCAAAATTTGAATGTGAGATTTTATGACATTTGCTTCTCAGATGAAGCAAGATTTTCTAATAATGGTGGAGTTAACAAACATAACATGCATTATGATGCGCAAGAAAATCCACGTTGGATTCGAGAAGGACATTTTCAAACTACTTACTCGACGAATGTCTGGTGCGAAATATTGGGGAATCAAATTGTTGGGCCTTATTTTTTTCGCGATAGTTTAAACGGCAATACTTATCTAATTTTTTTAAGAAACATTTTACCGGTACTTCTCCAAAAAGTAAATTTACAAGTAAGACAAGATCTATGGTTCCAACAAGATGGGGCACCTGGGCATTGTCATAGAATAGTGCGAAATCATCTTGATTTGGTTTTGTCTAACCGATGGATAGGAAGAGGTTCAATTAATCCTTGGCCACCGAGAAGCCCGGACCTTACTACTTTGGATTTTTTCTGTGGGGAACGGTAAAAGAGTAAGTATACCAAACACCAAGTGAAAGTGTAGAACATTTAGAAAATAAAGTACGTGATGCATGTAGATCCATCACTCCAGAAATGTTAATGTATGTTAAAAGATCGTTTTGGGCACGAATTCAAGCTTGTGAAAACAGCGGAGGGCGACATTTTGGGCATTTATTACATTAATGTTATTGAATAAAAATTTTTCAAAAATAAAATTTGTTTTACAATACCGAATTTACTTAGAGCAAATGATTGAAGTTTATCTCAAAATTTACGAATTTATACAGCTCTCTACGTTTTATATTTTTTAAGACGATGAACAATTATCAATGTTACCTCTGCAAATGTATTTTGGGTTGCATTTTTAATTTCGTCAGGGTCATTATCATTCGTGAAACATCCTGTAGATTGTAGAAGTCAGTATTTTGAAAAAAATATAAGTATATTGGTTGAATTAAAAATGTGTTTTCTTGACTAGGCTCAACTGAAGGAGACCGGCCCTCGTATCCCGTATGAGTAACATTTTTTTAATGAAATGTCATACCCTTGACGACCCATAACTTCAAGCCAAAAGAAAGAAATCAGAAAAGTGCGGCATTAACAAGGTCCCAAACATAAACTTGTGAATGAAAGTTTTAAGCAAATTTGCCTTCCTGCTGTTCTCTCCTTTTTCTTCATCACGTCCATGAAAAAAAAACCGTCACTTATTCAGCTGCCTGAAGGGTCGAAAAAATGTCAAATTTCCAGCGGTGATAAAGACGCCAGCCTTCATCGTTCCAAGCATAATTCGCCGTAATCTCGATGGATGGGATCGTCTACGCAATTTTCCCCTTCCGTTTTGCCGGCTAACGTGCGAAAAGGTTAAACAGCTATAGGGCCAGAGGTGATAACGACGTGTCCTAATCAAGTTGTCAGGAATTGCGAATTCTCGCCCTGTGACGTGTCGAAGCGCTGCAACCCCATTTGTCGCCTGATTCAATTGTTCTTCCTGTCTGTTCTAACGCTTGGAATTCACACTGTGAACAAACAGGATAGCGCGATTAGGCGTGTTGTTTTCGCTCGGTTGATTCGATGAGTGCAGAGAATGGTGCTGTTTTTTTTTAACTTTCAGGATGTTTGAGGATGAATAGGGCTGTTCAGAATTTTAAGTATGCCTACATACCCCTTGTTGTACACAAAAYCGCTAAATAATAMTAATATAATAATAATAAGGTTTATTGAAACAACGTTGTGCACAATAAACAGTGATAACAATAGCACGCATAAGCATAAGCTTGTAAGCGTGAAATAAAAATAAACATTTTCAAGAAAGAGAAAGAAAAAAGTAAAAAATTACCTAAACTGCATATACGAGGCATGTTTTTTAAGTAAGTACCGTTTTGGAATTAAAAAAAGACGTGCAAAGATATCGCAATTATTTTATCTTACATGAAAGCCTGTACCTTAATCTACTTTTCTACATAATTTCCGTGAATATTGAGGCACTTGTCATAACGTGGCACCAGTTTTTGAATACCCTCCTCATAAAGTTCTGCCGCCTGACTTGTTAACCACTGTATCACAAATGTTTCGACTTCGTTATCGTCTTGAAGACGCTGACCACCCAGGTGTTTCTTCAAGTGCAGGAACAAATGGTAGTCGCTGGGCGCCAGATCAGGGCTGTATGGGGGATGATCTAGAGTTTCCCATTTAAAAGATTTGATGAGATCTTTGGTCCGATTACCCACATGTGGACGGGCATTGTCATGCAGCAAAACGATACCCTTACTCAACTTGCCACGTCTTTTGTTCTGGATTGCACGACGCAGATTGTTCAATGTCTTACAATAAGACGCTGCATTGATTGTCTCATTACGAGGCAGAAACTCCACTAGCAATACTCCTTTTCTGTCCCAAAAAACTGTGCACATGATTTTCCGGGCAGAAATTGTTTGCTTAAGCTTCACTTTTTTGGGTGATGATGAATGTCGTCATTCCATGGATTGTTGTTTCGATTCTGGTGTGACGTAGGCCACCCATGTTTCGTCACCAGTAACAATTTGGTCTAAAAAATCTTCATCTTCATTTTGGTACCGCTCAAGGAAAGTCAATGCACTGCCTAAACGTTGAGTTTTGTGCAAATCCGTCAACATTTTCGGAACCCAACGTGAACACAATTTCCGGTAATTCAAGTTCTCGGTCACAATGCGATACAAAACACTACGAGAATATTGAGGAAAGCAGTCGCCCAATGATGAAACTGTAAAGCGTCTGTTTTCTCTCAACTTTTCGTTCACTTTCTGCACCAAATCTTCATTAACGACCGAAGGACGCCCACTCCGTTCTTCATCATGCACATTTGTGCGGCCATCTTTAAATGCTCTCACCCATTTCCTTACCATTCCATCACTCATAATGTTTTGTCCGTAAACTTCACAGATCTCACGATGAATATCGATCGGTTTTACGCCTTTAGCACTAAGAAATCGTATAACAGCCCGTACTTCACAGTCGGCGGGACTCACGATTGTCGGAGGCATCTTAAACACTCAGTAAACAACGTATACAATGAAGAATCAAACTGTAATGGCGTCAGTGCGTAGACAAGAGATGTAGGTAACCAGCGCGCATGCGCGGAACGCCGACTGTAGCGCTGCGGCGGCGGAATCGCAAAACGATACTTACTTAAAAAAATGCCTCGTAAAATGCCAATACATCGTAGGAAAAAAAACATACCTTACAGCAAACTTAATAGAAATGTTACATTCTCTTTTACAAACTTTTTTACATGTTTTAGAAATACCCGTGAGGATTTACATTGTCTGACATGAACACTAAGTACATTATACAGGCGAGGAGCGCAGTAAAACACAGACTTCTGGCCAACACACTTTCTAGCATGAAACACCATGTAATGCTTATTTGCTATCTGTCTAGTACAGTGGGGATGTTCCACTTGTCTAAACAGATGCAAATTTTTATACTGAAACAGCAGTAGACTCTTGAGATAGAGTTCTTTTATTGAAAAGATGTCAATTTCTTTATAGAGCAATTGGGTTGGATAGTAAAAATCTTTGTCGTATATGATTTTTAAGATACGGTTTTGAAGAACCTCTGCTGCCCCGATGTAACAGCTGGAAACACTACCTCAACCGACTATACCATATTGCAGCACTGATTCCACCAAAGCATAGTAAATTATCTTTAACTGTGGAATGTTTAGGATATTTTTAAGTTGTTTAAATCTAAATAATAGGCATCTCATCTTTGTCACCAGGCCTTTTAATTGGACATCCCATTTTAGATTTTTGTCAAGATAAATACCTAAGTACTTAGTAAAAGTTACTCTTCCAATTTCTATTGTTTCATTTGGCAGGTTTATTTTTAATGTGTTAAAAATGGGTTGTGTATCATTATAGCATGTGAAAGTCATAAATTTAGTTTTAGTTATATTAAAAGATAATAGTCTGTAGTTGAACCACATCCTGAAACTAGCCAAGTCCCTTTCTACTGTTGCCTTCATCATGTTCCAATCCGCCGCTTTGAACACCACTGCCGTGTCGTCTGCGTATGATATCACCTTCCCCGCGGTGGTTACATTAAACAGTCCATTCATATATATAATGAAAAGTATCGGACCAAGAACAGTCCCCTGCGGCACACCACATTTTATGCTTTTCAGCTCACTAGTTAAGCCGTTTAACCTGACACATTGCTTGCGTTCACTAAGGTAAGATGTGAACAAGTCCCGGGCATTACCACGTATACCGCTTTCAAACAACACATCCAACAAAACTCGATGGTTCACAGTGTCAAATGCTTTAGCAAGATCAATAAAGACACCTAGAGCAGCCTCGTTGCAGTCCAGAGCAAGCTGAATTTCAGTTATTATTTGAGTCATGGCATCCTGTGTTGATTTTCCGGATCTGAATCCAAACTGAGATTCAGATAACACCTTGTGTTTTTCTAAAAACGTGACTAATCTAGTTTTGATAATTTTTTCAATCACTTTAGCCATGTTAGATACAAGTGATATTGGTCTATAATACTCTGGTCTAGTTTCATCTCCCTCACCCTTGTATATTGGAACAATCAGCGCCACCTTTAGAATTTTGAATACTATTTAAACAGTTCAAGTATAAAGCTCGTTCTAAAAAGAGAGGCTAGAAAACGATACTTATCTTTTAGCCTAAGGTTAGGTATGTAAGTAATTATTGATTTCCTGTAAAGCGGTTTAAAATCTTACCCCATTTAACCTTGTTCCTAAACTATTTTCAAGGTTTTCATACTGGTGATTGAAAAAAAAACGAAGTAACTAATTTTACAAAACACATGTGATTGAAGCCCCTTTCGGCACCAGTATTTAAAATAAGAGAGAAGATTTTTGAATGAATTCAAAGGTGCATTCATTGTGAAACATCCTGAATCAATTAGGTAGATTGGAAACTGGTGAAAGTATGTGTTTTGTCTCACTTGATTTATCAGATAACTCTGACGATCGTTTCGACCATACCGTCATTGTCAAAGAGATCTTTTCACTTCTACTCTCTTAAATGAACTTTTAGCAATCCTCAAAAATAAAATGGAGAACTGCCACCTATCAATCACAGAAAAACTGAACTACTGGATAGTGTGGAAATTTACATAGATCAATGTTACTTTACGTTCAATGACACATTCTACAAGCAAGACGATGGAGTGTCAATGGGTTCACCTTTGTCTCCAGTCTTGGCCAAAATTTTCATGCCAAATTTCGAAGATAAGTTTTTTTGCAAAGAAAAATGACTAGATATGTCGAGGATATTTTATGTATTTGGGCGGGAATTGAGAGGCAGTTGGATATATTCTTAAAATTCTTAAATACAATAAATAAAAAGATTCAGTTTACCCTAGAAAAACAAAAGGATKGAGTTCTTCATTTTCTGGACTTATCGATGTCGTTAAAAAATAGTAAGATTGACTTTGAAATTTATAGGAAACCAACACACTCAGATGTTGCAATCCCGGCTTCCTCAAATCAATCATTACAGATTAAGCATTCCGTGTTTTATGGTTTAATAAACAGACTCATAAATATACCACTTAGAAAAGAAAGTTTCGAATATGAATTGACAACATTTAAACACATAGCCTTTAACAATGGATACGACACAAAAATTGTGGACCAAATACTTAAAAAGCAATATAAAATTAGAATACAAAGAATGCTGTACAATGCTAACATCAATGAAAAAGAACATATTTTTGCCTCAGTAAACTATGTCAAAGGAGTTAGTGTTTGTGTTAAAAATAGGCTGAATAGGTTCGGAATAAAAGCAATAGAGGTTGATAAGTGCAATTTGGGAGGTATTCTAGTTAACAGTGAGCCAAAATCCAATAAATTGAACAAAAACGGCATCTATCAAATAAAATGTATGCAATGTGACATGATATACATGGGACAATCAGGTAGAACTATTAAAAACAGAATTAAAGAATATGTTGCGAATATAAATTCAAACAAAAGCACAATAGGTTTTACTGACCATTGCATAAAAAATAACTATTACTTAGATGAAAACGACGTCAAAGTTTTACATTCGGAAAGGAAAGGTAAAAAACTGAACCTTTTAGAACTTTTGGAAATTAAAAAAGCTCAGCATCAGAAAAAACATTTGGCAAATACACAAATAGAAATTCTCACGTCCAGTACGCCTTTGATATTGCCGAAATTATAAAGTCGGCCTTCAAAACCCAGGCGAGAGAATTTTACAACTTTACAACCCCTCTAAAAAAAAGGACGTAAACAAAATTCTGCACATCTGAGTTTAGTATTTGGTCGAAACGATCGTCAGTTATCTGATAGATCAAGTGAGACAAAGCACATTCATGTTCAATCAGCTTATTTCCAAGCTACCTAATTGATAAGGGAGAAGAAACTACATTATTGCTGTAGATCTCTAGAACAGTAAAAAAACGTTTTAAATCAAGGAGGTATACTTATACACTATGCACATAAGAATAGAATGGCATAGAAAAAGGTGGCAAATAAAAAATCAATACACAAGCATATAAAAAAGATTTGAGCATTAAGTAATTTAATAGTAAATCAATAACGAAAACACTAGAATGACATGTAGAACTACATAAATATCTAACACAAGCCTCATGCCATACTATTCTATTTCTTAGTTCTTATCGCCAGCAATACATTGAATCCGATACAGCTGTTTACAATAAACCACGTAACATTCTTCTTTTCATATCTCTGTTACTACCAAACTCCATCCATCAGCAGTAAACATCTCGCGCCTTGTCTTCATAAGAACAAAATTTCACGCTGTCGTACCTTTCATCATACCGACGAATCGATATCGCGACTCTGTCGAAAATTCTTCCATAGGTCCCGTAGGCGAACGCCTGCCAGGCAGGGAGAAAGGGGAGGAACAACAGGACGAGATAAAACGCTTTTCGTAGTCGTACGTGCCGGGAAAGTCTGCTGAGAAACGTAATTTCCATGTGGAGAGTCGGCTACGACGTTTTTCCGACTAAAACAACACTGACTGTGATCGAGAGATTTTTTGAAATGGAAGGTACATTCAGTATGATTTGAGAAGCGTGTTATTCTCTATTGTTGCTGTAAAAAGTAAGATTATTATGAGCACATATCTTATTTATAAGGCTAATGATGTGGTAATGACAATTTACAATCCGTTGTAAATGTCTATAGGTCTTCAAGTAAGGAACCATTTATTCCAAAACTAGAACAGTTTTCACCTGAAATGATAGATATCATCAAATCCAAACTTAATAGAGACCCCTAGGTGACGTGATAGCTGGATTATCTACGTACTGTTTAATATCGACTTTTTAGTTTTTTTTTACAAAAATTTGTTTAAAATGCATAAATATTTTCTATAAATATCAGTTCTTGTGGGTATTTAATTTATTTTTGAACTCCTTTCAAGGGATATACATTTTGAAAATAAGATAAAACAATGCATATGCAGGATGTTTCACGAATAATAATGACCCTGAAAAATGCAACCCAAAATACATTCTCATAGGCAATGTGGTTATTTTTAGTTTCTAAATCATCTTGATTTGGTTTTGCCTAACCGATGGATAGGAAGAAGTTCAATTAATCCTTGACCACCGAGAAGCCCGGACCTTACGCCTTTGGATTTTTTTCTACGGCAAATGATAAAAGAGCAAGTATACCAAACACTAAATGAAAGTGTAGAACATTTAGAAAATAAAATATGTGATGCATATAGATCCATCACTCCAGAAATGTTAATGCATGTTAAATGATCGTTTTGGGCACGAATTAAAGCTTGTGAAAACAGCGAAGGGCGACAGTTTGAGCATTTATTACATTAACGTTATTGAATAAACATTTTTAGAAAATAAAATTTGTTTTACAATACCGAATTTACTTAAAGCAAATGATTGAAGTTTATGTCAAAATTTACGAATTTATGCTGCTCTACGTTTTATATTTTTTAAGACGACCAACAATTATCAATGTTACCTCTGCAAATGTATTTTGCATTCATTTTTAATTTCGTCAGGGTCATTATCATTCGTGAAACATCATGTATATGCGAATATTTTTACACTTAGGAAAACATATTGCGCCCTTTAATGATGAATATCAAATATTCTCTTGCTGTGAAAGCAGTGTAGAAAATAACAGACATTCTGTAGGTAGTGAGAAGTAAGCTTTCTTTTTCAGTATATCTTCTTTACAATGCATGATGTTAAACCGTTTGCTCTATACACAAAGTGGATATTAGGGAGAATGGCTCGCAGATACTATCAGAGCACAATGTAAACGCGGACGGGGAAATTGCACCTTCTCAACACCTAAATTGATTACCTTCTCTTGAAACCCCGTGTTGGCAGGGGTTGGGCAAATACAGGCCGGCTGAGCGTGAGGTATAATAGTGTTTTCAGCAGGAGAGCTCCGTCCCAGTGTTAGGCTAGCCAAATAGTTTGATATGCTCTTTGTTGTGAAAAGGCACAGCGGACTACTAAGGGTGTGTAAACAAAAAATCCGTAAAACTGCAATAAGTTTATTCTTAAACTACTTATTAGTAAACTGAATAACAATAGCATTTACACAAAAATAATTCTGAAAGATAAACTTTATCATGTGTTATAAAAAGATTTCAAACAATTATATTTAAATATCAAATAAAATATAGCCCAGAAATAGTGGTCTACATATGATACACGATAAACTGTCACTAGGTCTGCTTTTCCTGTTAGTATTAATAACAGACGTTTGATTTTAATATAAATAAATAGATAGATAACATCGTTGTTATTATTTATTGGGTCTTTTTTCACAACAAATAAAATGTCAAAACCAGAACAGTAAATAACTTCTTAACTACGTATTTTTGTTTGTCAACTGTTCTAAAACTAAATATGGTAAACACTCTGTAAAAAAGTACTTCTTTCAGTACTAGGTACATAGTAACTATCACAATTACTAGCTATAGGCGTGAATATCTTGAAAAAATTAATTGCTGTTAATTAAATAAATATGGGACGTATTTTCATAAGAATACCAGTAAATAACATACCAAAACAAAGAAATCCAGTACACTCCCTCCTCCCCGTTCATGACATCCAGAAATTAATCAATCAGTGGCTTTTTATGGACCAAATGGAGTATTCGTTCACTCAGTAAACACCGGAAACAAACAGAATATTCTTTTACTGTACGGAATTGCACAACCAAATTTAGATAACTCACCGGGGGGCAACGATGCCCCCAGGCTAGTCACAAAGTGTCTTCTCGCCTGGCCCCCCTCTTCTTTGGCCTAATTTCCTAGGTTATTAAAAAAAAACAATAGTCTTCAACAACTACTAACTATTCTACCAAGCAGCCGCATCGGCAAGCGATAGCGCATGCATGTGAGTTTCTGACCATCACAAGGTCTCCTCAGAAGTGCCCATTCTGAGATCAACATCGAGGGTCATACACTGCGATGCGTCAAGGGGTTATCCTTAACCCCAGGCACACCAGTTGTCGATTTGAGTATCGGACATTAACTGGACCGACGGTATACCAAATACCATCGGTTCCCCCGTTGCTGGTAGGGCACCCAGATACCAGAATCATACAACAATCTCAAAAACTGTCCCAGTTTGGTAGCAACATAAAAACCTGACGTCAGGACTTTCAACACCAAAAATGCTACCCTCTTAATGTCTCAAAGAGACAACAATCAAAATACATTTCGGTACTCACTACTTTAGTACTTTAAAATCCGGTAATACTCCATCAACTCTGGTCCAGCCACAAATTAAAGGAAACAATCGTCTCTAAGAATTAACCAACTAACACATTTCAGCACTCGACTCATACTAATGCCGCGCTGCTCCGAAAAGGGTCTCGCCCAGAGGTTTCTTTCTTGTAAACAAAACATAACTCGTCTGAACTGTCGGTACATTCTCGACTTAATAAACATATAGTCAAAACAATCTTATAATCGAACTTAAGTCAATATGGGTATAAATCAATAACGAAAATAAAATAAAATGGATGTTAATAAAAGTAAATCTACTTATTAGAATAGAATTAAACAAGAGAAAAAAATGTCGCCTTTCATGTATAAAAAAACAAAGCCCATATTAGCCTTGAATACTGTCTTATTCGCATTACTTTTGTTGCAAATTGGGCTTTAGAAAGTGAAACTTTTGTTTAATATTGTATACACGGCCTCGAATACAATCGCAATCGTCCTAAATATTTAATTCGGCCTCATTTCCATGCGAATGGCGAAAAGCTGGGATAGATTTTTCGAAGGCCGGCCCGCCATAAATTTTAATGAAACGCTTCAACGTTCGAAACCTCCAAGGTCCACTAAAACAATGACGCATTACAACAGACTGCTAGAGATAAACACCGCGTTTGATTTATGAGTGGTAAAAGTTCCGGACGCCGAATTTGCGACAGCAGTTCGATTGCGAATCGGAAAACACGTGCTCCCGTCGAGATATAGACATCTGGGGATGGTGAAAGATGGATGTTAACAATTGAAAGGGATAAAAAAGGGATTTTTGCGCGTACTATAAAGATCACCCTTTCGTCTCGAGGTCTTGTCTACATCGGGCGCATTTCACAGCTTGATGGTCGGCCGTCCTGAACTACTGGGATTAGTGGCACGCTTCAAAGTTCCTAAATGGGCCGTATTCAAAAAAATCTTGTTAGCAAAAATTTTAACTTTTCCGTTATAAATTTTTGGAATTTGTTAGTTGTGATAATTTAGCAATCAATAAAACTTAGTAGCTTTTATAACAAATTTTATTTAATGCAGACCTGCTGCTAACTGGCGCGACCCGCGATTTATTTTTATGTAATACTTTATTGGGTTTAAATTTTCCGATGTATAAAATAAAAGCCTTTGCTTGTCATAACGAAGTTATATAAATTTAATATAAAAAACATACAAATTAGTAAGTAGAAAATTATTTGCATTTGTTAGAAAAAATTGACAATAGTGCACAACAAAATTTATACATGGTATCGATTATGTTCATTACAGCTTGTTAATAAGCACATTACAAGAGTTACAAACTAAAAAAAAATACTATCACTCTCACTGCTAAAATCATGATTAACTTATATTATTATTCTTGTACATGATTCGCTCTGTACAGATTTTCAAGGTCCAGTACATGCCGCACTGAATTTCTCCACGCATCGACACTTGTTATTTCAGCTTCGTGTCTAATTTTTAGCAGCATTTCATTGCTAAATTTTCCACCGGTGTTCCCGCGTGGAATTCTTTGTTTCAAGTGCCCCCATATCATTTCAATGGGGTTGAACATGCAATGATGTGGGGGGTAATCGTAAAATGGTGTGTCCACATTCAGAAGCGAGAATGTCAATTTTAAATCTCTTCGAAATCTTTTTTTGCCAAATACTTCCAGCAATTGTTTTTTTTTGTGTAGCGCTCTTCGAAATATAAAGCTTCTTTTCTTAAAATCTCTCGAATGGTTGGCTTATTAGTTGTTGTATTTGGAATATTATCCAGTTGCTCCGAATGGAACTAGCGTTGTCCATTACTATGACGCTGTTTGGTGGCAATTTGGGCAATAAAATGTTTTTGAACCAATTTTCAAACACTTCCGCATTCATATCAGAATGATAATCTGCGCTTGCTTCTTTTAAGTTTTTACATCCAAGATGCAGGGCTCCAGGAACGAAACCGTTTTCACCACCTGCGTGTAGAATCATTATTCTTTTTTGACGCCGGAATATTGACGTTGCACTTCCCTGAGTCATCAACCCATCCTTTTTTTATTGTATCATGGGTATCGTACCATGTTTCGTTGAGGAAAAATATCGGTCGATTTTCCTGCCTATACATTTTTATGGATTTTAAATATTCGTATCTCCACTTTCTTATTACCTGGCTTTCCATCAAGCTGTAAAACTTTAAAATATAAGTAAACACACATGCTTTCAATCCCGTTTATAGTAGAAGTACAGTAGTTCCGATTTCTTCTTAGTTCCAAAAAAATATACAGTTGGAAATTACGTTTAAGACGCTCCGGATTAAAAGAAAATTTTAAATAATGCTCATTGATTTATGTGTACGAAAAAATTCTAAAAAAAGCCTAAACACAATTTTTGGATACGGTCCACTCCGCTGCAAAACAGTGGAACGTGTCGAACCCGTCTATTATTTACGACAGCTTCAGGTAATACTTGCAAACCATTGTGAACGGTAATCGGCTGTTCGTATAATGAACCTCAGATTGTTGCTTGCAACTATAGCTGTTTTAATTTTTTCCGTTAATTTTTTGAGAAATAAAATATAATATGTAACCTTTTTTGCATGAATCGATCTATAAACAGCTACTTGATGTTACATTTACAAAAGTATTTTTATAATTATTATGATATTTTGAAATTCTTGTAGTCCCAGACGTTTTTTTTTAAAAAAACTAAAATAAAAACAGACACAGTCTTTTAAGTGTGCTTTAGAGTGAGCATTGCCATGGCAATTTGATGTATAAAATTATAATTTTTCGACATTTCAAATGCCTTTTTTAGTACTCAGTAAGTTAGATATGTTTTATTTCATATATTACTCGATGAAAAAATATCAATATCTACTAGCTATACTTTGTCCACAGTGAAAAAACAGTCTAGATCAAATTATCCGACAACGTATACAATCACCTTTAAGTTAGAGTTATGTAGTGAAATCCTGTGGTCCTATTTGGACATTAGAAGCTCTTCTGGTAATTCAAAGCAGTTAATGTTGTAATCGAGCAAAGCTATCAGTCACACGATAACTAAATACGTTGCCAAGTCTGTGCTGTGTTAGATATTTTATTCGAGATTCCGGTTTCGAGCGGAACATTTTCGGACAAGTAATTACAATCGATCTCGTGGCTTCATTAGAATTTATACGCTCTTTTATCGCAACGACTTGCGCTTGCAGACTTAATTTATGATGTTTTTAGAAAACATTCTGAACACAACGACGACATCTTTGTCGATTAGTCGCTATAGTTTGAAAATAATTCAAGCTTTGGACGAAATATTGCAGTTCAGGAACAGGAAACTTGGTATAAGGTCCAAATTGAAAGAGACAGTACTTTTAGAAAGATTGTAGCGAGGGCATATTATTTCGCTGGAAATTGGCGTGCCATTCAAAATATCGATTTCACAGACGTTTCCTCAACGTTCGCAACTGCAGAAAAACCTCCTCCAGGCGTAATCTATTTTAGTTCTAAAACACCGACAGATCCGGAACAGAAGGTTCAAACCGGCGTCCCAAACTGACCGATTGTTCTGGGCTCTGTGTTCCCTAGGGGTGTGCGGACGTTTAGAGACGGACCCTGAATCATATTTTCCCGAGCGAATTGCTTCCTGAAAATATCCCGATGAAATGGGCTGAATATTTCAGAGTGCATTGTGATATTTCTGTTGGGGTGATGTAGACAAACATGGAAATGTATGGATATTAGTCTTCTTCGTTTTGTTGTTTTGTTTAACTTTTTGATATTGGTTAAAGGTAATTGTTATTTTACCTTGTAATCATATGGGAATATTTTAAATTCCACCTGTAGTATGTTAGGGTTGACGTAAAAAAGTAAATACAGATGAATATTTTTCAACAGGTGAGTACCTACATGTTGTGAGTTGCCGCCCATAGAGCAATGGTAGATGATTTTTTAAAAACTTTTTTCATGCTCGATTATTAATTGCTTATATATAATTCACTTTTCTTCGTTTCACTTATTGTTTCCATCGAGAAATAGGCACTGAATGTTTTTGAGAATTAGCTGTGATACTAAGAGTGTGGGTTGTATCATTGCCTTTTAATTTTTTTAGAAGTATCGTCAATTCTGCCAAACTATTGGGCTTTACTAGACATCATCAAAATTGTAATGGACCTTTGAATCAAAAGGTAAACTAAGTGTACAGTGCACTAGTGCAAAGCACAGCTTTCTTTCATCCGAACACTATTCACCTGCACACTTAGGTGAAAGATGAGGATTATCCCAAAAAGATTACTCTCCGTTAAAAAAAATGCGTTGAAAATTTCGAGATTGCTGCATTTATGGTCACCTCAGTTGAAGTAATAATAATATATTTATTGGTGTTATTAATACAGAGTATTTTACACAGGTGAAAGTACCGAATAATGTACACAAAAACAATTACAAGAAGTGGCGTATGAAATCATCCACGCTATAGAAGGCATGCCCAACTAATAAGTTTTTGATAAAAATTTTAAATTTAAATTTGATTCCGCAATATTCCGCACCAAACATTCGTCGAGTAGATAGTTTGAAAATGTCCTTCTCGAATCCAACGTGGATTTTCTTGTGCATAATAATGCATGTTATGTTTGTTAACTCCACCATTATTAGAAAATCTTGCTTCATCTGAGAAGCAAATGTTGTCATAAAATCTCACATTTAAATTTTGGTGTTCCCAAAAAAGTTGCAAAAAGCCGGTCTTTTAGGATAATCTGTATCCTTTAAGGCCTGAACCAATTGCAAGTGATACGGATGACATTGATTGCTTTTAATTATTCGGTGTACTGAAGACAGGCTAATACAGGTTGCTCTTGAGACTACCCTTTGATTAATATGAGGATTTTCGTCAATCATTTCCAATACTCTAAATTCATTGTCAGGGCCTGTTGCTGTTCTTTCTCTTGACTTTTTCAGTGGTGGCCAGTTTGTCCTTAAAGTTAATTCAAGTCTCTTGAAAATTGTATCGGCAGGAGCTCTTCTACTTGGAAAACGTTGTCTGTATAAACGGGCAGCAGCGGAATACATTTTGATTTTTAATAAATACAGTGACAGGAACCATAGCGCATAGCCGTCATGGATTCCCAATTTATTTTTAAAATAATAACATTATGTGAAATAACCACATTGGCTATGAGCATGTATTTTGGGTTGCATTTTTAATTTTGTCGGAGTCATTATTATTCCTGAAACATCCTGTATTTTTTATTAAATAATTTTCTTGTTCTTGATATTACGTTACGATATACGATGGATTAAATTAGGAATAGAGTTTTACTTGGTTATACATAGTGTGGATTTTAGAAGCAAATGGATAAACATTCAAAGTGTTTAACTATTTTTTAACCTGTTAGTATTATTTCAGTTCATGCCTGAACCTATTTCGAAGATTCAGGTTTTGTCTCATAAGAAAAAACGTGTATAGGATTTTTGTTAGAATAAAATATATTTCTTCAATTTGCAACTGATGTTTCTTAGGCAAAAATTGTGGAAAGCGCACAAAGGCTGCAAAAAAATATAAGTAACGGGTTCATCCGAGGTTTAGTGTCGCCACCCCGCCATCATAAACATCCAATTCCCGGCAAGTAAATAAATACCACCGTCGTAAACTCGGATATTATTTCTATTTACGAACTAATAAAACGAATACGGCACCTGCACTCGCGACGATTAATATCAATTTACGAGGCTAAGCTTATGAGGAAACAAATCGCCGAATTGTAAATTGGCAATTTTCTGGGTTGATGGGCTCTCATTACACACCTGGATTGATTTGGGCTAGGGGAGAATGTGGGGCAAGGTTTTAAGACAGTTAAACTACTGGGGGGTGTGAAATAGTGTCATTAAGGTTTTGCGCTGCGTATGTTTGCTGTACTGACTGGCATAAAATATTAGATTAGACTTTGGGGTATATTGTAAAATCTGAAAAGATTTTGTATAAACAAATTTATGAATTTGCTCTTAATAACGACCTCATCCCCAATAATCAGTGTGGCTTTAAAAACGGCTTCTCTACAGCTACAGCTTTAACTTGATGAGGGTCTAGCGTCGATTTTGGTATTGCTGGATTATTCTAAGGCTTTCGACACTATTAATCACGGATTGATGTGTGCTGAGTTAAGATACTGTGGATTTTCTTCATCGTCAGTTTCTTTGGTGTCATCTTATCTGAGCAATAGATGTCAAAAAATATTTTCCAGTAACCGTTACTCCAATACTTCAAAAATGTTAACTGGAGTTCCCCACGGGTCTATTCTAGGCCTAATATTGTTTATTATATATACTGCTAATATAATTAAATCTGTGAGTAGGTGTAAGGTTCAAGCGTATGCCGATGACACCCAGATTTATCGTCATTTCAGACTCGAGGACTGCTTAGCTTCATTTATACTTATTAATGAGGAACTAGATAGAATCAGAACTTTGTCTGAGAAGCGTTATGTGTTTTGGCAATAAAAATGTCAGAAAATATGTATACGGTTCTATGTCGGTAACTCTAGCAGGTGTTAATGTTCCGTTTGTTGATCACACTCATGTCATTATAGATAGTGCATTTCGGTTTAGGGAACACGTCACAAAGATAATACAACGGGCATTCTCTGCTTTAAAATTGTTATATTCGAGTAGATATTTTTAATTATGTGAAAGTCTTGTATTATCGCATTTTAACTATTGTGACTATTTACGGGTTTTGTTTGGATGCCAACGAGAAAAGTCGTGTGCAGAAAGTACAGAATGCATATTGCTGATATGAATATGGTTTGCGTAGACGTCGTTTATAAACGACTTAAATTGGTTGAACATGGATAATCGTAAGAAGTGTCATCTTAACTGTTTTGTTCATAAAATACTTACCAATCCATCTCCTAACTCTAACTTGAAAGGTCGATTAACATATCGCTCAGATATTCACTCTAGAAACACTCGATTTAGGGACAGTTTTGTTGTGCCCCGCCCCTGTACAGCTCTGTTTCGCAGAGGTTTCTCTTTCATTGCTGCTAAATTGTACAATGCCTTACCACGTCAGTTCAGACTGTATAATATTAATAAGTTTAAATATAAATTAAAAGAGTACCTTTTTGTTACTCAAACTAGATGAAATCTGCTTGCCAACTGGACTTTGTCTTCCTTCTAAGCCTTCTTCTTGCATTTGTTGATTTCTTTCCATCTTTCAGCATTTACGTCCTCTTATAGCTTGGGATGCGTGGTTAAGTAGAATAGCATTTTGCTAGACTTCGCCATGCTTCCCAGTTTACAAAAAAAGATTTTGTTTTGGTTCGTATATTTGGGTAGGTAATACAGTATATACAGGGTGTTTCCTAAGTAATCTAAAATATTATTTGGGGCGCTTCGTCACCCAATTTTAAGACGAAAAGTTCATATAAACATGTGTGGTAAGTCTTGTCGTTAATGAGATACAGGGTGTTTTATTATTTTATTAGAAGCAACAACATGTGTTAAACATAAAGAAAAAATAGTACATTTCAGAGCATATGTTCAAAATGTCCACCTGCAGCTAAAATGCAAGCATCTGCTCGATGTCTAATTGATTGCTGAATACGTTCGAAGATACCAGGATTGTTACGAATAACATTACAGCCTTGTATGATACGATTTTGAAGATCTTGTACGTTTAATATCGGGGTTGTGTAAATGAGCGATTTCAAATATCCCCACACACAAAAATCCAGAGGATTGTGTCCCGGTGATCTAGGGGGCCACGGGTGTGGAGATCCTCGTCCGATCCAATGGTCTGGAAAAACGTTATTTAAAAACTCGCGTACAATCACTGAAAAATGTGGAGGAGCTCCGTCATGCATGAACCACATGCGCCTTCTAATAATAAGAGGTACATCTTCCATAAGAACTGGAAGTTCATTTTCTAGGAAATTAAGGTATGTCTCACCGGTCAACCGTGCAGGAAGGAAAAATGGTCCTAGTAAATAATCATCGATGATGCCAAGCCAAACATTGACCGAAAATGTTTGTTGAATTTGTTTTACACTTATGGCATGTGGATTTACATCTGCCCATATGTGGTTATTATGAAAATTCATAATGCCATGTCTTGAAAAGTTGGCTTCATCCGTATACAGAACATTGGCAGCAAAATTGGGATTGTTTGCAATTTTATTTAAAATCCATTGGCAATACTGTATGCGAAGCGGATAGTCAGTAGGTAGCAAATGTTGTACACGTTGAACGTGATATGGATACAATAAGTTATCTTTTAAAATATTCCAAACAGTTCTGTTACCAACATTTAGTTCATCAGCAATTTTTCTGGTACTCGTTTCTGGATGTTGATCAATCACTTGAAGAATCTGGTTTTCCAATTGTGGAGTTCTCACAATTCTGGGTCGTCCAATAATATCCTTTGATTTGGCAAAAGTTCCAGTTTCTTGTAAACGAATATGTAGCTTAGTAAACGTATCTGAATATGGTAAACGATTATTTGGATAACGCTGGGCATACATACGTCTAGCCTCTAAGGCATTACCATTCGCTAATCCATACAAAAAGTGCATATTAGCCATTTCAGCATTAGTAAACACAGGCATCGTTGTTAACACAAAAAGGTCGTATTTATAAAAATTTCTTGTTCGTTTTTTGCGTTAGTTTTTAGGTTTGACACAGTATTTGTCAACGTTACTCCAAAGGCCACTTAGAATAAATATGTTTTTTCGTATAACTTTTAAAAATCAGTAGCGTCACCAGGAAAAATTAATTTCAAATACACTCAGACCTGATTTATTACAAACAATTCAACACCCTGTACCTCATTAACGATAAGACTTATCACACATGTTTATATAAAATTTTCGTCTTAAAATTGAGTGACAAAGCGCCCCATATAATATTTTAGATTACTTAGGAAACACCCTGTAAATTTTATATTTTTCTCTTCTTTCTATTACGTTCAAAATAATAGTTTTGGTTGTATTTAACCTACTGTGCCTAATAAAGTCGTTTATTCTAATAATAATTTTTTCACTCTAAATTTTTTACTGTGTTCGTTTTTGGCGATAACGCATACCAATTCTGCCCTCTGAAAGCAGTCGTTATTTCTAATCCTCCGCATTGCAGTCAGACTTAAATAGAATTGTTTTGCTTCGTTTTCATCATATCCACCGCTGAATTTTCCTTCGTGGCGTATCTCGGATACGTTTAAAAAGCATCTTTTCTCCACCCCCTTATACATACTCGTGCGCTCGATATGCTTCGTTGCGCGTGCAGGCTGAAATTCCATTCTTTACGCTCCTCGCCGTCGCATTTGCGTTCCCCTGAAAATTCTGATCTGCCCGTTTTGTTTTCAGGGATCTCTGATTTACGTTGACTTGGGCGCAGCGGATAATCCCATGCGTTGAACCGGCAGTATTCTCGCTTCGGAGCTATACTATTTCGGTTAATTAAGGTGGAAATGTGAAAACTAAACGTTTCGAAGCGAAAAGCTGACGTCGCTGGTCGGCAGACAAAGCTGAAAGTCCATTATTGGTGGAATTTGCTGGTGTCTTAACGAATTGAGGKAAAATAGCGATTCCAGTAGCTGGGAAACATTTGATTGTAACGCTCTCAAGTTTTTCAGTATTCTTTAACTTAAAAGAAAGCTTAAAATCAAGCGAGGTGGGAAGTCCTGTGACATGTCATCATACTCTGCTAATGAAATAAATGACTCTCGAAATGACTACTTTATGTCGGTATTATCCCCACCCATCCATCGAAGTAAGACAATTTGATAGAAAACTTTTAAATTTCCCCTGAAGATGTTGCCAATGTTATTTCTGCTTTGAAATCAAATGCAGTTGGACACAACGGCATGTGTTCTAAGATGTTATTATCCCAATAAGTGGAAGTTCGCTTTAAAACGACCTTTGCTTAAAACTGATGAAATTAAATCTGTATCCGATTTGAGACCAGTCAGCATCTTGCCTGTGTTGTCTAAGGTATGTGAAAAGTTTCTTCATAAACAAATATATGATTATGCTTGTTAAGCTAAAATTATACCCGAAAACCAGTCAGGTTTGTCAGGTCAGTTTGTGTTGCTTTGTAGTAAATTGACTTACTACGGTTTTGATGAGGTTTCTGTTAAATTCTTCCGATCTTAATTGCTCAATAGGTGTCAGCGAGTCTTGCTGGGTGGCGAAATGTCTGATGTTGGCAGACTGACGTCGGGAGTCCCTCAAGGATCTATCCTGGGACGAATTTTGTTTTTAATTTACACCGCTCTCGAAGCCCAGATTTTCAACTTGCGTGGTATACGTTGACGATACTTACCTTTTACACCATTTCGACCCACAGAACATAGAGAGGGCATGCTTAGAAATGAATGAGGACCTAGGCAACATTAGTGAGTGTTCTAGTAATATTAACTTAAAGTTGAACAACAATAAGTGTTCTGTAGTATATTTTGCGTCAAAATCGTCACAAAAGGATGATATTAAAGTACATATGGATCATAATCAACTGCCTGTATATGAAAGGATCAAAAGTCTTGGTTTAAGTATAATCACGTGTCTTCTGTTATAACAAAAATGTTATGTTGCTTTAAAGCTCTTGTACTCTAATCATCTTATTATCAACATTAAACTTGGAAAAAAAATATACCAATCTCTGGTAATCCCTCACTTACTTTATTGTTTTATGGTATACTTTCCTTGTCTTGATGCCGTTAACAAATACAGGCTTCAGAAGGTGCAGAATAACTGCTAATAATTGATCAACTTCTTCATTACCACCTTGCAACTTTGTTTCGTGTCTTTCGATCCGCTTCGCCAAAATACTTGCGTGGTAAGTTTCATAGTCGTCGCAGCTTGCACTGATTTATCTCTTAAATATGTTCACTATTTATGAATGCCTAGCTTCCGAACCTCCTTATACACGCGGTCTTTTACTTATAACGCTGTAAAATGTTATAATGAAGACTATGATTTGTTTACTCAAATATGCTATGTAGAAAGTTTCAAAAAACAAAAGATGAACAAGTTAAGTCATTAGCTTGTAATTATAGTCAAGTCATGGTACTATAGCTGTCTGTGTTTCTATTTTGTGTATTTCTTATATTGAACTAAATTTATATTTTTTTGGGTTGACTGGAACAGCTACGCTAGACTTCACCCACTAGTATATAAATTCTAATGCCACCTATTGCTACTGTCGAACACGAAATACTTTTGAACGCGAAATTATCCTCTTGCGTTCTAGATACAAATATAACTATTTCTGAATAAGTAAAAATTTCTTTCGACTTATGCTATGTCATAAATAGGTTATATCGCTCTTCGTATTACGTCTTTGATTTTTCCGGGCAACAAACCTAAAGTTATTAATATTAAGGTGACGTATTATGACCAATATGCCCAATTTTCGGAATTGTGAGTTAATCCTTTTGTTTCTTTTGTTCCAGGTGAGTGAACCTGCCGTTACTGACGTTTTCTCCTATAAGCATAGTAGACCATGGTAAGTGTTTTTAATGGAAAATCGTATTTTTTGCTAGATAAGCTAGGATAAGCAGTTTGTTCTTCCATTGGGAGAGATTTTTCTTAGAAACCTTCTATATCTGAGTTACCTCAAAACGTTGGCTTTTATTGCATGGCATTAACTGGCGAGCTTTGCGGATCTCTAAAAAAGCATACGGTGTCTCTTAAGTATATAACCTTGCTAGTTGTACGAGATGGGCGTTTCGAAACACTGTAAAAGTTGAACGTACCTTGAAGTTCCACCGAGGTTGTTTAAGCTGTACTTTTACCGCGCAAAGAACTGTAAAAGAAACAAGTTCAATTTAGTTAAAAGCACAATGAACGGTATAGCATCTGGCGTGAGCGGTTTAATAGAGGCTATAGTTTAATTTTCGTTGAAATAAAGTGGATAAAACTTAATGGGTAAGCTTCGTAAATACGGAGCGAGCAAGAAGTGATATAATGTCTGCTGAACGAGCACAAGAGGTTTGTTTTTGCTTCTCTTGTCACTTATATTTTTTGTACTCTATTCAGTTAACGCGCTTGTTGCTAAGCTGTCATTTTCATCGAATTAATTTTTGTCTCTTTTTTTTAAGTTAGATTAATGAAATCAGATCCCATCTCTGCAATGAAAAGGATTTTCTCAGTTGATACAAATTGCGCAGAAATGATTAACTCCAGTACACAAAATGACTTCATTTCTACTTTCATCCTCGTATAGTACCTATCTGTCGTTTGGTAATACAGTCAACTTGTGAATGTCAGCAAGATAATTTGAATTTACGTTCTAAAAATGTTTCCCTTAGTTCATCTTTATTGATTGCATATTGCTCACAACATCAAATAGTCGAATTCCCAATCCTGGCGTGAGGGCATATATCTACATAAGTAGAAAGAAATTACAATACATAAGCAGGACATATAACGTTTATAATTACACGAATATTATAGCTTAGAGTAAAAAGTATCWAATTGAACTGTGATTTGTTATCTAAATTTATACATTGTGTATCAACCAAATTGACTAAATTCTAAATAAGAGTATATTATTAAATTTTTGGATTGTTCGGAAAATTTCAGTAAACTATGTCATATATTTATTTATATACAGTAGCACAAACAGGATGAACCTAAAACAGTGCTTAGAACTTATTCAATGATGAAATTAACAAAGTATAGAACAAACCACCCCTCAAAACAGAAGCTATTAAGATGTAAAGTTAATACCTATGTCTTATTCCGAATTAACACCTAATTTACGATTATAACATCAAGATACGAAAGGAAAAAGAAAGAATTTATTGGTGAAGCACTTTAAAAATTTTTCTCCGAAATTAGTATACAGAATCACTAAATATATCATCTTCAAGTGATGGATTAGTTAGCCTGCTTAATGAATTGTAGGACTTAACTTCTACTTAACCACCAAGTTGAAGCAAATTATGAGAAAACCTGAGTTACAAACAACTGACTTAATCCCATATAAATTGAAGTTTATGCCTTAATTCCGGAATCGACCTGGCAGGAGTTGCGCGCAGTTTTTTTTTGACAATGTGCCACAGAGTTTCTATAGGAGAAAGGTTAGCACTACTGGATACCCATTTTAATGGGTGGAATACTGTAAAGATCTTTTGGATACAGGACATGCAGCGCCATCTTGTTGAAAAACAAAATCATTTCCTGACGTCAATGACTCGTCCCTAGTGGGTAGCAAAGATTCACTTAAGATATTAAGATATTTTTCGGTGTACACAATGCCCTGAATGAAATGTAATTTTCCTACTCCTCTTGCAGACATTGATCCCCACACCATAATAGACGCTGGAAATTTAACTTTTATCTTCAGACAATCTGGATGATAAATTTAATTTTTTGCCGAAAAACTCTGCTGCTGCTGTCGCCTACACAAACTTCAAATCTAGACTCGTCGATCCAATGTACACTGTTCCATTGTTCAGGACTCCAAGTTCTATGTTTTTTTGCCCACTTCAACCGATTTTTCTTTTGTTGCGTTGTTAACAGTGGCTTTTCCTTGGCCTAGACAATAAAACACATTTTTGTTGAAAACATTTCAAAAGTTAAAAACAAAAGATTTTAGCTTGTAAGTTGCAAAACCCAATCTTTGTGCTTCCCGGTGTCAGGTGGATCTTGAAACATGTCTTCCTATAGCATCACTCCAAAGTGTGCTTAGTTGATAGTAGTTTTCCCTCCTGTTCTGTTTAATTATTCGTTTCAACGCCCTCCGATCAGTATCAGTAAGTGCATTTTTTTCACATACCTCTGTTTAGGCTCGACATTATTGCTTGATTTGAATAACTGCACTACGTTGCGAACATTGTCTCTTGACAACCTCAATAACTGTCCAATTTCTGCATTAGATCTGCCAGATTTATATAAACGAATAATAATTGAACGAATGTTCGGATCAATAACTTTTCCTCTAGTCATTTTTTAATTCTTCAATACAAAATTCTATAATTGAAACTACCCCAAAACGCTTTTGACTTCTGGTGTAAAGCAAACAATATCTCTTAGTTACGCGAAATTGCACAGCCACCTCAAATGTTGCATTCACCTGTATGCAAACTTCCGCAAACAATATCGATAGAAAGCAGGGTTCGGCCTAAATAGTTGGTATTTTTTACTATACAATTTTGATTATTGAGAGCAGTTCAATTGTGCGTAAGACCATAATTTAGAGAAGCTATTTATAGTAAAAACAGTCTCCAAGAAGCGAAATTTTAATAATTCTGTTGATGGGCCAACTGAAATGGGACAGGGCTTGTAATCAAATTTTATAATGTTCTTATTCCTGATAAATGATATCGCGAAACATTTATCAATATTAAAGAAAAGGCTATTACTCTGGCAGTAGGATTGCAGCCTTTCGATATCCTCCTGGAGAAGTTTGCAGTTTCTACACAGAAGAAACACGATTGATTTTTAAATCATCAACATACATTAAAAAATTTGAATGTTTGAAGTAATTGGAAATGTCATAATTGCTGGAACTTGTAGGTTTGCTGGATTAGATTATGAATTTATCAGAGCACGATGTCTGCAAAGGTTTTTTGAACACGACCTCGCTTGCTTATTATCCAATTTATCTCATAAACCCCGTATATACAAAATATTTATCCAAAGACGATATGATGTAGCCACGTTTCATTCATCTTGAAACCGTAACATTAACCAAGAGACAAAGTCAAATTTCCTCTCTCATTACTAGAACGCAAGATTACCCGAGACGTAGCAAATTTCCCCAAACATTCGCGAACATTTCATTTAATCTAAACGAAAGATATCTCGTTGTATATCTTGCTAATCTGCAAAACTTGCGGTCGCCTAGCAACGGAGTTTCCAGAACGCGGATGAAGAGCTCTGAAAGATTATACGCAGTTGATACGGGCCCATTCATTTAGTGCCCATTGAGATTAATTCCACGGAAACTGAAACTCTTTGGTTGGTATTCCGGCGACGAGTAGGAGTTTCGAACAATGAACAAAGTTTGGTGTTGTGTGTTAATTTTGAAGTTGGTGGTTCGTTTATAGAATCACTGAGTTACAATATACACTGGTCAAAAATTGAAGTGGATATTTGTGAAAAAAAGAAATTTATATCATTTAAATTCACGTTTAAGGTTTTAAATTGGTTTTAATAGTGGACTTCGATATTTCAATCCTATATTTATCAACTTTTCGTCAGGAATGCGTGGAACTCTAGAAAAAAATGATAAAAACAAGTCTGATATGAACTTTTTCGTTTTTGTTCAATTTTTTGCTATCAATATTTTTAAAAATGGGATGTTTTATTGCTAAATACCATACGTGGTGTAGAGTTTACTGCATTAACATGCGTTTGGAAGCCGTTCAACTTGAACAATTAGTGCGTTGGTTAAATGAAGGTTTAACCCAAGCAGAAGTTGCTAACAGATTAAATGTTTCTCAAAGTGTGATCAGTAGAGCGTGGAATCGACACAGAACTTTAGGTAGTGCCACATATACCCATGGGGGTGGTAGAGAAAGAGCTACAACTGCAGCTGAAGATCGCCTGATGCTCCTTACTGCACGTAGAAACCCTACTTTCACAGCATCACGAATTAATAGCTTATTCCGGCAAGCTACAGGTAGTTATCTGTGGTCAAACAGTAAGGAATAGGTTGCATGCTCGCAATCTGAGGGCAAGAAGACGTGTAACTCATCCACGGTTAAGCAGGCAGCAGCGCGGAGAAAGAAATCGTTGGGCTATTGAACACCGTAATTGGAATCTGCAAAGGTGGGGATCCTGTATGTTCACTGATGAGTCGCGGTTTCGTCTCTATCATTCCGATGGTCGGGTTTTGGTATGGAGAGAGCAAGGAATGCGAYACAATGAACGKTTCATGTCGCCCACAACTCTTTTCGGGGGTGGATCAGTGTGCGTTTGGGGAGGCATTTGTTTTAACGGGCGCACAGAGTTGGTTGTTTTAATTAATGCCACTATGACAGCTGCAAGGTATCGTGACATGGTTATAGAGCCAATTATTGTACCATTTGCTGCAGCTATAGGCGATAACTTTATTTTAATCGACGATAATGCTCGACCGCACCGTGCCAGAATTGTTAACGACCGCATTGAACATCATGGTATTGAGCGAATGGATTGGCCAGCTTGTTCTCCAGATATGAATTGTATCGAACATGTTTGGTCCGAAATGTCAAGACGGTTTAACCAACTTCAACAGCCACCCCAAACGTTACAACAGCTTGCAATTGTTTTAGAAGACATTTGGCAAAACATCCCTCAGCAGTTCATTAATAATTTAATTGTTACCATGCCAAATAGAGTAAGGGCACTAAGAAGAGCGAAGGGAGGCCCCACACGATACTAAAGTAGGCAGTATCCTATTTCAATAGTGTATTTGTAGAAGAACAGAAATTCATAAGAAACCCAACATTTACAAATTTTTAGACTTTGAAATTTTTTAGTTATTATTTGACATTGTTTAGTTATTATTGTTTAATTTTTTCATTTTCTGTATGTTTATTAGTGACAAGAATAAAAATTCATTTATTAAGCATAACATTCATTACAATGACGAAATATTGCAATACCAATACAAATATCCACTTCAATTTTTGAGCAGTGTACTTTATTGCCTTTCATAATAAAATACATCTCAAAAGAATCAATAGTAGAAAAAAATTATCAAACTAGATATACGTAAGGGCACCGGATCGGACGGCATTCCTGGCATATTTATCAAAACGTGCGATGAGATCCTTGCTGAACCACTTAGTATTATATTCAATAAGTCTTTGAAAGAAGGGATGTTCCCAAGCAAAAGGAAACAAGCAAACACTGTCCCCATCTTATAAATCAGGAGATCAGACTAAAGTAACCAACTATTGTCCCATATCGCTCTTGTCAATTTATGGTAAAATTTTTGAAAGCTGTGTTACTGATGAATTATTCTTTAATATTAAACAACACATAGATGAACGTCAGCATGGTTTTTTTCCGTGGAAGGTCGACAGTAACTAATCTCGTTACTTTTGTTCAACGTCTGTCAGGAAGCATGGATAAAAAAGCTCAAGTGGATGCCGTGTATACCGACTTTTCCAAAGCGATTCTTATTAAATTGGAGAATTTCGGTGTGCATGGTAATCTGCTAAGGTGGMTAAAATCGTACTTATGTAATAGGAGCCAAGTTGTAACAATAAAAAACTCAGTATCGTCTTCAGTACCTGTAACATCCGGTGTACCGCAGGGCTCTCATCTAGGTCCTCTGCTATTTCTTATTTTTATTAATGATATTGGTAATTCTATTCAACACTCAAATTATCTACTGTACGCAGACGATATGAAAATTTACAGAGAAATAACTAACTTACATGATGCACTGCTTTTGCAAATTGATTTAAATAACTTATACTGTACCAGAATTTATTTATATCTAAACCTAGACAAGTGCTATCACATCACTTTCACGAGAAATAGGCTGTCGGTCCCCACTAAATATGCAATAAACAACCACACCCTTAACTCTATTAATGAAATAAAGGACCTGGGCGGCAAACTAAGGTTTGAATTGCACGTTGAAGAAATAATCCAGCGCTCGCTCAGAAACTTAGGTTTTATTTTTAGAACCACAACTAAATTTACCAATATAAAATCATTTAAAATTCTCTATGATACCTTGGTGCGCAGCCATCTAGAGTATGCCAGTGTCGTCTGGAATCCGTTGTATTACAAATACATTAACCGAATTGAACGCGTACAAAAAAAATCATTGGTAAGCTTAATTATAAGTTTAACATTTGACTCAAATGTGCAATAAAGTGTTAACTAATGGAAATTTTCCAGAAGTTTTAAAAAAAGGAAGGATAACAGCAATACATAAAAAGGGGCCAAGAGATAAAGTTAGTAATTATCGACCAATTACTCTGCTAAGCATATTCAGTAAAATTTTAGAAAAAATAATAAAAACTAGATTAGTAAAGCACATAAAAAGTAATTTTGGTTTTGACCCCTACCAGTATGGCTTCCAGGAGGGAAGCAGTACAGAGTGTGTGGCAACAGATCTAACAGAACTTATAGCAAGTAAACTGGATGAAAATAAAATAATTGCAGTAGTTTTTATAGACCTTCAAAAGGCATTTGACACAGTGAATTTGGATGCCCTGTTAGATAAATTATATGGAATGGGAATTCGTGGAGTTGCGTATGAACTGCTTAAGTCGTATCTGTTTGGCAGATGCTTCTACACTGTGATAAATGGCAAACAAAGTACTATCGCAAGAATGAACATTGGAGTTCCCCAAGGATCAGTGCTCGGGCCAATTCTGTATCTGTTGTATGTCCATTCTTTGAAGTTTGCCGATCTCCAGGCAAGATATTTCATGTATGCTGATGATACTACATTGGTATACTCAGGGAAAACAGAGAAGGATCTACAACAGCAAGCAAATGAAGATCTGGTGCATTTTTGTGGGTGGTTGCGTCACAATAAACTTGCAGTTAATGAAACTAAATCTAAATATATGATAATAAAAAATAAAAATAAACTATGTGATAAAGTTCGCCTCTATATGAACGGTGTGAGTTTAGTGCAAGTGAAGAACTGTAATTATGTGGGTCTACATATTGACGAACAACTAAAATGGAGTACTCATGTTGATTATATATGTAAAAAGCTTGCACCTGTCATAGGTGCTGTAAAAAGACTTTCAAACTTACTATCGGAAAAATGTAAAAGAATTATTTATAATAGTTACATCTGCTGTCATTTGAGATATATGTTACTGTGTTGGGGAAACGCCCCTAAATATTTGTTAAGTAGGGTACAAAGGGTACAAAATAAGGCAGTAAAAAATCTTTTTAATCTGAGTCACTTTACTCATGCCGATGTTTTATATAGCGTAACAAATATCTGTAATCTAAACACTACATTAAAAGTGGAACAAGCAAAATACATATATAATATTACTAAAAATATGATTAAAAGTAATATAGAACTAGAAGTAAACCAACATATCTACAACACACGAAAAATGAACTATATAAAAACTAGGCTAAGAAGAACAAAAACAACACAGGATACACCACTTTATAGGGCAGTACAACAATATAACATGCTCCCAGATGATTTAAGAAATATAGGAAATAAAAAAAAAATTTGTAGTAGAAGTAAGAAAATTTATAACTGAAATATAATTAGTGTGTAATAAGGTATTTAGTAAATTGCAAATATTATTATAGATTTCTTGACATATTATAAAAAAAAAATAATTTATTTTCGATTCAGAAAAATTATAGCTAGAATATAATTATATTGTTTTATATATTATTAGTACATAATGAAGTTTTAGTAAATTATTGGAAATTATGTTGTTGTTTATCATAAGTTAAAGAGAGGTTTATATGTTCTATTTGTATGTTAATGTTTATTAGCAAGATTTACTATAGATTAGGAGAGTTAATTTACTGTGAGCTACACCATTATTATTTATTTGTTCTGCGGTCACTCACCCATCAGAATTGTTTTCTGCTTTTTTGTGACCTGTATTATTATTTTTGTTAATCTTTATAAATAAATAAATAAACAGGGATCTCTACACCTTGACTTACGAATATAACTTAAAAAAGTACAATATGACACGCTTAAGCAAACGACGCGAGAATTTTGATATTATCTTTCTGTACTCATTGTTGTCAACGTCTTTAATTAGTCACGTAAATATTAATACTCCTCTATACCCTCTTAGGACTAAGAATACTTTTCATGTTTACACTTGTAAGACAAGTCACTGCCAAAATTCACCGTTATATCGTGTAATTTACACTTATAACTCGGCTTATACTCATCTCGATATTTTTTCACTATCATTAACATCTCTTAAAAAGATCTTGAAAGAACCATAACTATAATTGTTAAACTGTTGAAAATAACATTTCACATGTAACTTATTCAATCACAACTCCTCTCAACCCTAATTACTTCATTTAAATACGCTACCTAGTGCTTTCTTGCTTTTGGATTCTCTGAATCTGTTGGAAAGTCAGTGTGATAAATAAATAAATAAAGACGAAACCAGTGCTGTGCCGTGTTGTCTTCAGTGCTACTTTTCAGTAGTGTCTGATAAAAAGAGTACACCTCCCACCGTAAACATGAGTTACAGAACAAACATTTTTTATCATTGAACAACCGTAAAAACGTCGCATTTGTCCATTAAAACTATTTTAACTCCTGATATGTTCATGTGTTTCGAATTTGCTGCTGGCGATCCTCGAGATACTGAAAACTAGACATCTTCAGCATTCCACACGCTGATGTAATGCAGCCGGTTCAGCTAGCTGGAGGGCTTTATTATGAGTTACGGCTTACGCCTGGATAGTTTTGCGTTTTTGTTGACGCTGAATCGCGCTGATAGGAGGAACACTCGGAATTCGAGGGGTCCGGGTTTGCGCTCTATGTAACTAGGTTGTTCAAGGAGATGCTCCAGTTTGCTGCGCTCCAATTCATGCTGGCCCGGTCTTGCATGAGATAATTTTGAGTTGGTTCACCTTTAACGGTTTAGCGGCCATAATAGCTGGTACTAGACAAAATTTGACACATGGGGACCATACCGCACAAAAAATTAAATTCCAAATAGGGGCTATCGAAAACAAGAGATTATGGATTTCTTAGAGAAACATAATTTGTATTTTGAAGATAACTATACGAAAGAAGGGTTGTCGGAAGTACTAAGAACTAAAGATTTAAAAAAAGAATAAAGAGCAGACCAATAAGCAGCGAATCGTTGCCATCAAGTGCATCAGCTTCCACCCTATCATTGTATTTTTAATCCCATTGAATTGATATGGGCAGAAATAAAGGGAAATTTAAGGAGAGAAAATACAAATCCCAAATTTGGTGAGGCAGCGTAAACTTAATTTAAGAAGAGGTCAATAAAACAAATGAAGTTAGTTGGGCATATTGTGTTCGTCATGTATTTGAAATCGAAGATAATTATCGCGCGAAACATGTCTAAGAATTAATTATAAATCTAGAGAGCGATAGTAGTGATGAAGAATTTTGTGATAGTGACTGTGACCATAATTATATTTAATATTTATTGAGTGTGAATTATCTACCTGTGTAGTTTTTGTCCTAAATGTAAATAAGTACGTATTATTTAATTAAAGTGGGTGCAAATAGCTATTATTATTCTTTTAATACGACCCTGGAAACTCTCACATGGCTGAAAGGTCTACTGCAATTTATGGTTTGCTAGTGGAACGATGGGATTGCCATAAACAACCCAAAAAGTTAATGCTATATTGAGCCATAGATTCTTCCAAATATAGACAAACTTTAAACTAGTCAGGAGTCATGTATGGATAGTTCAACAGTAACTCGATAGTAAGCATTCCAGAGCGTTGGACTAGTGTTAAAGACGACCATAGAAATTGGAGACCTCATACAGCTACGGACAACACTTTTGCTGCTAAKGTGGCTATAATAGTGGAAGAAGATCCCATGGACAAACGAGCAATAGACAAATATCAACAGACAAATGTATCTGTCTTCTTTGTAAAAAATTTAAATGTGTGATTCCAAAAGTGTAGACGAGATATGATAAGACAGCGGCGATAACGTTTGATCGCATAAAGCAGTGTCAGTCAAAGGAGCTTGCGATAAGAACTGTTGTGAAATTCTCCCACATCCCCTGTGCAGCCCTGACATGAGTCCTCGAGATTTCCTTCTGTTCTTCAAGTGGAAAGGATTTCCTGACGTCTGATTTATTGACTTGGAAGGATAGAAGCTCTGCAACAGCATACGCATTCCAACTGCTGAAACATCCTCGCAAAAATGGCAACGTGTTTTGCGAGCTGTATTTTTCTGTGCAGGAATTTTGACATGACCCTCGAACTTTGAATCAAAGAAGAGATTCACATAGATGATTACAGCTTTATGTACTGTGCATTCTTCAACCCAACCCACCCTCTTCCGCCATAATTTCGTCCCTCGTAATCACAGCGTCGTACCGATAAATCCGCCGTTATTCACACATAACGCCGTGCACTTTACGCCTCCGTGTTTTTAATTGGTCGTATACCTCGTGAAAAATGACGTAGCAGCCCGTCTACCTCTAATATCCAGGCCGTAAACATTTTAAATGCCTCGGCTGATAAGCTGGCCGGATGCTTTACAGGGTTTATGCCGCGGAAGCGCATTTCGCAGCTTTAAAGTTGGAAAAGAACGGTGAACTGGTCCGACATCGTTGTGGATGTAATTAGTGGAATTGCTGACGTAAAGCGATGCGTTGTGAGGTCGTAATTGGATATCCGTTCTTCCGCCTGACAGTTGAATATTGTGAATTGAAGATGTTAGAGTGTAAAAAAAAACAGATTTTGGGGCATGCTTTAAGAAGGTTAATCGAACTGCATTGGACGTTTGAAAAATTTAATTGATTATTTTCTTCATCTGTCAGTTTAAAATTTTGGTAAATCACATTCGTAGTTGACATGTTGTTTTCCGGGTTGGTTCCCACGTTGGTTATTTGACCTTGACGTTTCGACACTCATGTCGGTGTCTTCCTCAGAAGTAGCTCTGAAACTCTGAAACAGTTTCAGAGCTACTTCTGAGGAAGACACCGACATGAGCGTCGAAACGTGAAGGTCTAATAACCAACGTGGGAACCAGCCCGGAAAACAACATGTCATCGACAACAACAACGGAAGCCTTCAAACCACATATTACAAGTAGATAATCAAAATCGACTATTTTAATACACTGGGGAATATAACTATAGGAAAAAGAAAATAAGCGCTACGCCCTCTTGCGGTGTTATTAGTAACGCTGTGAACCGACATTGTTGTATTGGTTAGTTTCGTATTTCGCCTAGTTAGTAGAAGTAAAAGCGTAAACTGTAAAAATAACCACATAATTTAACATTTGTCATTGATTGTTAAATTATTGAATCATTATAGTGTTCAATGTGTATTTGCGTCGTACCGAGAATAACCTAACATGAGCAAAACATACAATGCTTATTGTTCGGTTCCCCGATGCTCGTCGTGGGCAAAGAAGAATCCCGAACAATTTCCAACATATGTTTGGTAAAACTGTAATTAAAAGGAACCTCAATCATTATAAATGTGTTGTCAAATGAAGCATATAAAATTAGATAACATTTTTCCACATTAAGTAAGGCCATTCCCAGTTGAATTTGCACATTTCAGTTTGTGGGACTACTTCCAGCTCTTGAAGATTTTCTCTAAAATAAAAAAGAAAAACAAAAGGATACGTATATATGAAATAAGTATACGTTTTCTATTGCAAATAAAATCGCCTGGGCATGATAATGCCTTTTAAAATTGTTAACGTTTTACACCTGGTACACCTTATCAAAACTGCGGGGATATGTTTACACTTAGCACTTTTTCTAGCTCTGCAAGTGCAATACATATCTCCAACTGTAACTTTTTGTCCAGCTGTTAGTAAGGTTCCTTTTATTTCATGAGGGTCCGGAGCTAGTGCACTAGTCCGGAGGCATAGAGCACACAAATGCAACTTGTAATCATTCGATGTATTCATTTTGGCTAAAAGAATTATATGCCCAGCATTTAAAACTTCTTCGCCCTCATACACGCATCTGGATTTACTAGTCCCTCCAATGTATTGTAAATACTCCACCAGGCTTAGTTGCATTTTTCTTCATAAATATCTGAAAGGTCAGTTTTAAAACATATACTAATCATATTCTACTCACCTATAATAACGTAAATCAACACGTTAAACTTGTTTAATAATCACAAGTATTTTAAAACACATAAACAGCATAACAATCAAATGTAAACACTGAATCAGCTGACAAATAATGCCGGTTCGGAAGTTTCCGATTTTCGCCGCTGTAGCGCTGCGGTCTTAAATTCGGTTCCCTATAGCCCCACCTTGAATTATTAGTTTTTCTTGGCCAAATGCAAACGTAAATTAATGTAACTTACAAAAATGATAAAAGAAATAAAAATAATAGGAACTGGACTATTTAAAGTAATTTATTAATAATTTCCATAATTTCTAAAATTATCAATTGTGACAAAAATGCCTCGTGGAAAGTATCTGAGTGACATGGAAAAAGGTAATATCTTGTTTTGGCATAAAGGTTTTAGTTGCCGAAAAATTTTTCAAAGAATTAACCGGTCTCGTAATGTTGTCGCCAATTATCTGCGAATCGCTATGGCACAAACAAGAAAGGTGGCCCTAAGAAAAGAAGTTCGCCTAGAGCTGCAAGAAGAATTATTGCTACAGCGAGTATCACTTTGACAAGTCTAAAAAGAATCACTCCATGTAAACAATAGACCTGTAAATATTGCGAATTGCGCAAAAATTTTGGAAGTACTTGTGGATGACAATCCTCATTTCAGAGAACATTCCAAAATCACAATTAATAAATGTTATAGTCCATTACGATTACTCTTTATAAGTAAACACATATTAAATTTCAAAGTAAGAAAGAAACTTTGTGAATCTTTGATTCTCTCGTTGTTCAATTACGGTTACGAAAATTTGATCATGTTAGTTCGAAAATTGCAGAGCTTGGCTGGCTGAAGCTCATCCTTCTGTTTGATTTTCGCATGCTGTGTTTTCTTTTCAATCTTTTGTGTTCAGGCAGCATCAACCTGTTACCTTATATATATTTAGGCATTCTGTGCATGGAAAAAATAAATTAACAATGCCTCATCACTCCATATCTTATTTTCAACGCAGTTTTACAGCTTGATGGTCGGCCATCGTAAACTCTTGTATTGTAAATGAGGGTTTTTGCAACCTTATGGTCGGCCGTCCTAAACTATTGGGATTAGTGGCACGCTTCAAAGTTCAAAGTTAGTTGGCTAAAATTTTAACTTTTCCACTATAAATTTTTGAAATCTGTTAGTTGTAATAATTTAGCAATCAATAAAACATAGAAGCTTTKATAACAAATTTTATTTAATGCAGACCTGATGCTAACTGGCGCGACCCGCGATCTATTTTTATGTGGTACTTTATCGGGTTTAAATTTTCCGATGTATAAAATAAAAACCTTTGCATGTCATAGCGAATTTATACAAATTTAATATAAAAACATACAAATTAGTAAGTAGGAAATTATTTATATTTATTAGAAAAAATTTACAGTAGTGCACAATAAAATTCATACACGGTATCGATTATGTTCATTACAGCTTGTTAATAAGCACATTACAAGAGTCACAAACTAAAAAAATTATTCACTATCACTGCTGAAATCACGATTAACTTCTGTTATTAATTCTTGTACATGATTCGCTCTGTACTGATTTTCAATGTCCAGTACATGCCGCACTGAATTTCTCCATGCATCGACACTTGTTATTTCAGCTTCGTGTGTAATTTTTAGCAGCATTTCTTTGCTAAATTTTCCACCGCTGTTCCCTCGTCGAATTCTTTGTTTCAACTGCCCCCGTATCATTTTAATGGGGTTGATATTGCAATGATATGGGGGTAATCGTAGAATGGTGTGTCCGCATTCAGAAGCGATAATGTCAATTTTAAATCTCTTTGAAAGTTTTTTTGTGCCAAGCACTTCCAACAATTGAATGGTTGCCTTATTAGTTGTTGTATTTGGAATTTTATCAAGTTGCTCTGAATGGTAACTAGCGTTGTCCATTACTATGACGCTGTTTGGTGGCRATTTGGGCAATAAAATGCTTTTGAACTAATTATCAAACACTTCTGCATTCATATCAGAATGATAATCGGCGCTGGCTTCTTTTAAGTTTTTACATCCAAGATACAGGGCTCCAGGAACGAAACCATTTTCACCTCCTGGGTGTAGAATCATTATTCTTTTTCCTTTTGACGCTGAAATATTGAGTCATCAACCCATCCTTTTTTTATTGTACCATGTTTCGTAAAACTTTAAAATATAAGTAAACACATATGCTTTCAATACCGTATATAGTAGGAGTAGAATAGTTCCGATTTCATCTTGGTTCCAAAAAAATATACAGGTAGAAACTACGTTTATGACCCTCCGGATTAAAAGAAAATTTTAACCTGTGAAGAAACAGGGCAGAGGACGATTGGACACTGCAATCAAAAATTATAAAGTATGGGCTGCCGCATTGAAATTGGAATGTTTACCATTCATGGTTATAAAAATAGATACTACTCATTAAATTAGGAAAGAATGCGATTTAGTTATACATTAAAAGCTATTAGATGAGAAATATTTGTGGTTCAAATAATAATACCAAATAATGCTCGTTGATTTATGTGTACGGAAATAAATTCTAAAAAAGCCTAAACACAATTTTTGGATACGGTCCACTCAGCTGCAAAACAGTGGAACGTGCCGAACCCGTCTGTTATTTACGACAGCTTCAGGTAATACTTGTAAACCATTGTGAGCGGTAATCGGCCGTTCGTATAATGAGTTTCCTAGATTGTTGCTTGCAACTATAGTAACATTAATTTGCGTTTGCATTTCACGTTGGGTCTGTAGTTATGATCTCCCCAGTTTATTAGGAGTACAACAGGCATGATAAAGAAAATGGCAATGATATTTATTTGTTTCTCTACCACTGAATGGAACCCAGAGCCGATTCTACATCCAGCTGCAGTCCCTCAAGCGAATTGGACCGAGCAAAACCGCCTTTCAACGTCGAGCTTCGAGGAAATTTATTAAACCCGTGAAGTTTCTTGCCGCGGTCATCTGTGTGTAAAAGTGGTGCAGCCGAAAGTTATCTGTATCTAGCAGGCCTGGCAGGTGATGTGTCTCCGTCGGTCGTGAAGTTTGCCCCCCTTTACACTCCAACTATCACGAAACGGTAAACAAGGTAATGTTTCAAAGAATTCCGTCTGCCCGTGGTTCCCGCTTGAGCATCGGAGATCGAATTTTGAAATTAATGAGGGTGGTTTGTGACAGGCGGAGTTCTTTTTACTGAGCGCGTCTAAATCTACCGCTGTCATGGTCATCCACATCGGTTCTGTCGTCTATTCTTTTCAACCTTTAGATAATTGACATTCCAGTAACTTAATCGAGAAAATATGTGTGTGCAGACCACATGGTATTGGCTTTGGAAAGTGGACTTTTCTGTATTTGAACAAAACCTTTTAAGAGCCGGAAGTAACTGGTTTTCATCTCAATAATCATCGCAGAACAACTTAAGTTATGTCAAATAACATAATTCTCAGTTATAATATCACAAGAGGGTGAGAATAAATTGAAAATAATTCGACAGAACTTTGAGAACTTTGCGAATAAAACGTATTAAATATTGTTCCACTCATTTCTAGTAGAGTTTGATGACAGACGCCAAGGCAACAATTTTTGTTGCCCTAGAAAACCTACTTTAAATTATTCCGACGAGAATTTTCTCTTGTGAAAATTCCCACTACAATAGAATTTTGATTCGTTCAAAATGACATAATGGACCGAAATTTAATTTTTTGATTGGTTTTTAGCAACGTCAAAAAATAATCATATAACTTCTCGCCACTAGTTTCATGAGGCACCATTTTGTCCAACGCTTTTAACGTTTGCAAAAAGCCTTATGAAAAGGTTTTTTTTGTAATCTTATTCTATTTTGCGTCAATCAAAAATTTAGGGAAAGTTAAGTGTCAGTTTGGACAAGACCCATGATAGTTACACCGTTACTAAGTGGAGTTTGTTCGATGCTTTTTAGTGATACCAACCCTGGAAAATAAAAAGTTGCATTTCGAAGTGGCTCCATTAAGAAACGCAAATTGCGTATCGTAGTGGCTTCATTATGAACCAAAATAGAAAAAATACCTCGAAGTGACGCTAGATACGTCTCTAACGTAAAAGGAATATCCATAAAACATCAGTAAAAATAACAGTCTAGAAATAATATCCTGCATACAACTTGGGGTGCAAATGCAAGTGTACTCAGTCCTTCTGCAACTGCCTTGCTTCTGCTGAATACTGCTGTCCTGTCTGGAAAAGTAGTCATCATACAGGAAAAATTGACACTCATCTAAATACTGCAACGGTTTTTTTTCAGCACTCTATCCATGTATGTAGTGCAAGATCTCTTATCGTTGAATGAAAAGATTTTTTCTTACAAAAGTCGATCGTAGTTGCATGAAATTAACAGTATTAATGGTCTTCATAAGAATATATAAACTCTCTGCTAATGCTTTTGAACATAATAAGTTGCAAAGTTGTGATAAAACTTACTTACATGTGCTATACCTCATTTTAAGTAGGTATCGTGCAATAAATTTAATAAGACCATGTAATATAATTTGTAACATAAAAAAATTATGAATTAAGTAATCATAAATAGGAGTTTAAGAATTAAAAATTGGAACTTTGATGTACTAACAAAATACCGAACTTAGAACAACTGTCAGGATGCTAAAGTATACTAAAATTTTGGATTGAGGTGACCACTCGTTTAACACTAAAGTATTTAAGCTAAATCCACGTTATTCCGAAGGCTCTGAATTGAAATGCCTCGCCACCAAGCTCTGAATTTGAATTTCTTAATTTGAAACTTTGAACTTGCAGTTCTTCAATGAAATTATCGGTTATAAAGGTTTTGCACGTAAAACGCTGTATCTTAAAGTCATGTTAACTTGACTAAGTCCTATACCGTCAAATAAGAGATTATTTATCAATAGATAAAAAATTAACGGCACTATTATATTTAGGTTTGTGAACAATAATTAATCACTGACAGTATAAGTTTGCTGACCGCACACAACCGCATGCCATTTTTATAAAACCAAATTCATTTACATTTTCAGCGCGTACAAACAAAACACTGAAAATGACGGAACGGCAGTTAAATAAAGTTAGCATTCGGCGGTTAAATATTTCAACCGCAGAACAACTGCTATTGTTTCGCGGGTAAGCGGGCGTTTATATTTTTTTKTAGTTTCCCCAACMAGTTTTAGCCAACGGTAGKCGTACTTTGTTTGAGGATTGTACATAGTCATTAGCCGGTACCAAGTAATGCAAATAACATACTGCATGTTACTAGCAGTTTCATAGACATAATTAATTAAGTTACATGTATTTAAGGCGGTTTCTTTTAATTGATTCACGCTTCATTTTAAATTATTTGCCACTGAGGAAGGCTTACATACAGGTCGGAACGTATCGATTTTAGCAATAAAATGTTTTGCCTCAAGTTGGAACTGTATTAAGACTGAAAAACAAGCGGAATTTGCCCCTGCGTATGTCCTCACTGAAGAACGAACGATTTGGTTGGTAAGATTAAGTGGAGCCTATAAAAAGTAATTTACAAGAGAGCCTGCTAAGTGAAGAAAAATGCAGATTAAAGAATTTCCTAAGAGCACAGAATGATGGCAGATGCAGTCCATCAGAAACAAAATATAATACAAAATAGAACGAGGAAACAGCTAAGTTACAAGAAGAACTGAAGCAGATCATTGCCAGATAACAGAACAACCGTGGGCGTACCCAGCGTTTGGCTTAAGGTGGGGGCAAAGTAGGAATTACCCTTATTGAATAATTAAACGTAAATAAAAATGTGCCTTTATCGGATTAAGTACCTAAGTAATTAAGGAAGTATTTGTTTCATGAACAATCTTCGTTGATTTTCTGCAACGTGACTTAAAAGATTTTCTGTGATGACCCAAGTTTTTATGTTTTTTATATATACAGATCTTCAAAAGCTCGTTTAGTCCTAATTCAATTATTGATGATATCAGTTGGGCGATATCTGTCACGTTTAACAAGAACTACGTGTTATGATTTCGAATTCGCACATATCAAAGAATAATTAATTTATTAACTGATGCGGTTTTTAGTTTCAACTTTTTGCACTAGAAGCTTTAGAAATATAAGTGAATAATGAATAGGTAGATCGATAAAAAATTATCAAAACTGAGAATGAGCAAACAACCTAGTCGTGAAACAGTACCTAAGACTGTAATGATTTAAGCTGATGGTTTAGTTAATCTTAGTTAAACTTAAAAATACAAGTTATAAGCCCCATCATTATGCGTCAATTGGCCAAACACCACCAATCAGCATTAAATTGATGGTCGTTTTATCTGTAACAATTTTTACTCATACATCTAATTTTACTCAAATTTCTGCATAATTTTAAAACCAGCATTTGTTATTGTTCTCAAGCTGCAAAAATCCTCTCATGTATTATATTCATCTTGCTGGCTGTCATTGAATTGCAAAATATGGCTTAATATGGCCAAAAACGTATGTTAAATTTTTTTAGGGAATTTACTTGACTATACTGAAATCTGCAGGGACTAGCAATTAAACGCGCAGTATAAATTATTACAATTGTAACCATTTTGAAATCTTAGAAGTTAAATACTGTGGTCACTTCATTCTTCTCTAAAATCACTAAACAGTTTCCTTTGTCACCTTTGCATAAATAAGGTTTTATTTTACTAACTTGGAATCTATACTACAATTAATTTTTAATATCAAAATTTGAAATTGCTTTACGATCATGATGATGATGGTTGAACTACTGCATTGAAACTTTTCTAAGCTCCAAATTCTGCTTTTATCCCAAGCCGCTCCAGGTAACATCAAAGGCCTTTAAACGACACCTCCCCCAGTGATATGTTACGCCACCTCCCCCCCCCCACTTTCAATGTCAACAGCGATCTAAACACCGCAAATTACTATGGTCAATTAATCACCCACGTGGGACGTCTTCGCGGCGYCGCCYMGCGCCGTTCTACACGACTAATTGCAGCGTCAAATATGCGTCCGCATGCAGCTCGAACGCCCGGGACGCACGGCCGCTAATTGAGGTTAAATTGTCCGTGGAAATAATTTAATTAATTACCGGGCCCAGGCAGTATATTAATTTAACGATGCACGGGTCAAGGGTGGAACGAACAAATGACCGGCCGTGGAAAAACCGGGGATATTTCGCCACAATTTTTAGCGGGTCGATGTCGTCGGTTGCGACTGCATTCCTCGTACGGCGTCTAAAATAAAATCCTGTACGTTACATAAAACAATATACGGTGTTAATATATTTTTCATTCCCGCTATACCGCTACGATTTAGCCGTCTTTGGCGAGCTCACATTTTTTCAACAGGAAGCGCCAAATGTAAATGGTAATGAAATTATTTAACCTACTGTGCTATATAAATAGCTCTGCCTGTAATGAAACATGTAGTGCATTCAAAAGCACGTATTCGACACAGAGTAAGAGCAACAAAAAAGGTATAAACCTGTACACGTACCGAAAACGGAGCACACGCACGCGAAAATCAAACTCTAGGTCCATGTCCTTTCTCTCGAATTATTTATGAGATTTTTTTTTAAATTTATTAAATAAATCTCTATTTTTACTCTCCTATGGGCGTACCCAGCTTTTGGTCGGGGGGGGGGGGGGTAAAACAGAAATTTCCTGCAGTGTATAATTCAACATAAATAGAAACATGCTTTAGTTAGTTAAGTAACTAATGAAGTATTTATTCCATGAATGATCTTCATCGATTTTCTGCGAAACGATTTAAAACAACTTCTGTGAAAATTGTTTATATGTTCTCTATGTACACTAATCATACAAAACCCCTTTATTACTAAATTCAGTTATTGATGATCTCAGTTAGGTGATCTCTAGCGCATTCAATTGCATCGCTCTCACGTTTAACAAAAGATGAGTTGATACATTTTATTTGGGAGAATAAAGATCCGTGATCCACTTAATGTATAATGTACCAAAGGAACATAAATTTCACCTTAAAAGCTTCTACTAATAGAACCACGATTTCTGGTTCAGAATTCACACATATCAAAGACTAATGCATTAACCGATGCGCTTTTAGTACAATTCTAAGTGTCAACTTTTCACACTAGAAGCTTTAGAAATTTAAGCTAGGACTTAATGTGTATAGGTGGTAAAGATACAATAGTAGTAATGTTTACTCCCCAGGAAAAGAGACTCGATGGATAACTAACATTATCAAAATTTAGAATCAGGCACTGCTCTCAAAAATAAACCGACTACTTAATATTTTAACCAAATTAAGCTTCATTTAAATAAACTGAAATATATTTAATTGAATTTTTAACAACACACTGACTTTCATAAACGTTAGTTCGGATGGATTAATAGTTTTTTTGTTTTTCTGTACTAATTGATAAAATGTAATTCGAATTTAGAAATTTGGTACAAAAATTGGAGTCATCACCGAACATATGACAGATTCTGATGTGTATTTCATATAACAGTATTAGAACAATCTTTATAGGAAAAGGTAGAAGAGCTATTAATTCTTGTACATGATGCGCTCTGTACCGATTTTCAATGCCCAGTACATGCCGCACTGAATTTCTCCATGCATCGACACTTGTTATTTCAGCTTCGTGTCTAATTTTTAGCAGCATTTCATTGCTAAATTTTCCACCGGTGTTCCCTCGTCGAATTCTTTCTTTCAACTGCCCCCATATCATTTCAATGGGGTTGAAAATGCAATGATATGGGGGTAATCGTAGAATGGTGTGTCCACATTCAGAAGCGAGAATGTCAATTTTAAATTTCTTCGAAAATTTTTTTGTGCCAAGCACTTCCAACAATTGTTTTTTTTGTGTAGTCCTCTTTGAAATATAAATCTTCGTTTCTTAACAACTCTTGAATGGTTGCTGCCTTATTAGTTGTTCTATTTGGAATTTTATCCAGTTGCTTCGAATGGTAACTAGCGTTGTCCATTACTATGACGCTGTTTGGTGGCAATTTGGCTATAAAATGTTTTTGAAGCATTTTTCAAACACTTCCGCATTCATATCAGAATGACAATCGGCGCTTGCTTCTTTTAAGTTTTTATATCCAAAATACAGAGCTCTAGGAACGAAACCATTTTCACCTCCTGCGGGTAGAATCATTATTATTTTTCCTTTTGACGTCGGAATATTGACGTTGCACTTCCCTGAGTCATCAACCCATCCTTTTTTTATTGTATCATGGATTGCACACCGCGATCAAAAATTGGAATGTTTTACCATTCATGGTTATAAAAATAGATACTACTCATTCAATTAGGAAAAAATACGATCTAGTCATACATTAAAGGCTATTAGATGAGAAATATTTGTAGGTCAAATAATAATACCAAATAATGCTCGTTGATTTATGTGTACGGAAAAAAATTCTAAAAAAGTCTAAACACAATTTTTGGATACGGTCCACTCCGCTGCCAAAACAGTGGAACGTGCCGAACCCGTCTGTTATTTACATTGTGAGCGGTAATCGGCTTTTCTTATAATGAGTCTCATAGATTGTTGCTTGCAACTATAAATACGATCGTGTCATAAGTCATTTAAAGGAGATCGGTTGGCTTTAGTGTACATGATCATAATTACTGGTGCACCTGCGTACTTACGTCGGAAGGTGACGTCCACAACAGAGCAATTCGAGAAATTGGCCGCCGAACAAAGTTAAATCAGAGCACTCCATTATTTTGTAGAAGCTTTACTTTTCAGTGCGTAAAGTTATACAATTCCTGTAAAAGTATTTTCTCTTGCAATTCTCTGCTGTCGTTTAATCGTTCCCTAAAGAAGCTTTTGCTAGACTTATTTCTGAGATTTATTTATCTTATTTAAGTATTCTGTACCGTGGTACCACTAGGTTAAATGTAAGAATAGCCTTAGGTGAAATTTCGCCCAATGTGTACCATTTTCTAATAAACACGATTATTATTAGTATTATATTTCCAAAAATAAATTTTTACGTTTACATCCTAAAAAATTATTCTCTTCTTCTAGAGAAAAACCTTTCCAACGCCACGTTCCACGCGAACGACAGACATCCTTTCCGAATTGAGCCGTACTGAGCCCATACATCAACAAGGCAAATGAAACCTTGCACCGTTTCAGCTATTTCAGTTTAAAGCCCCCTCTCGCCACGGTTTTCATCTCCTTCGTTTGTTTGTCGACCGTAAATCTTCCGCGTTCCGGTTACGTGCGCCCACTTTATTCCTGGGTGAGTACAGCAGGAAGCGGCCTGCCGCGATATCAAATGTTGCGGCCCCCATTCTAACCGGCTGAAAATGACATCCGTTTAAACTTGTTTTAACTGATCCCTATCGTACGCAGTAGTCGGGATGAGATGGCGCGCTGTTTAGGCCTAATGCGTTTTTAAATTGTAAGCTGGAGCCCAGATGTGGAGTTCGACCTGTTTCAGCAAGCCATGGTCGTTTCTTGCCATTAAGCCCTAAGGAAAACTAGTTTGCTCCTTTTTTGATATAACTAAATCGTTTCCAGTGCAGATTAATTTTCTCGTTACAAATCTTACCTATCTATAGTTTAGAAATTTGTAATCATAGTATACACAAAATGGCTATCCTAAATAATCAATGAATAATAAAATTAACTAGTCCAGAACTTAGAAATGAAACTTACGCAAACAACAATAGAAAAACTGTAGAATAGTATCCAATATAAAAAAATAAGAAAAAGCACAAACATAACATACTTAGCATTATCATATATTACACCCCTTATTCAAAAAAACTTACTAAAACTATACAGGGTCGCTACAAAGTATAGAACCAGCAGGTTCTGTTCGACCGATTTTTCTGAAATTGTGCATGGGCCTATGGGTAATTTTTTCAACTGCGTGTCAGCTCTCGTTTCCGAGTTATTGGCGCAAGTTGCGTTTTTAAATGGAAAGGGGGGTCAAAAGGCACATCATTGTAGAAGATATTGATGATGATTTCAAAAATGTATCACACTTGTACAATTTATTACTTCTGAGTTGAGAAAAATGTGATAACGAACTTGGGTCTTGCAAAAACTTCGGTATAAAAATCATATTCGTTATCGCTAAGGAAGAACAAAAACTCCAGGTGCCTCCTTTTCATCGTGACTGGTGATTAAAAAAAATGTTGGCATAGGTACGTAGATGACACTTTTTTGTTATTTGGCCTCACGCTATAGAAGAGTTTGTTAGGTTTCTAAATCATTTGAACAGTCAAAATCCTGACATAAAATTTACTATGGAGTTGGATGTCCGAATTTGCAGAATAAACACTGGACAGTTAGGACACAAGGTTTACAGAAAACCTACACACACATACAGATATTTACTTGCCACATATCACCACCCTCCCTCTCAAAGAATAGTCTTATGAGGACGTTATTTGTTAGAGCACAAAGGATCTCAGACGAAAGTTCTTTACAAAAAGAAATATATCATTTTAAATCAGCGCTAGTTAGATATGGTTATAGCAATAAGAATATTTGGTCAGTTTTTAATAAAAGTGCTCATTTAAATCAAGTAAATTATCAGCCAGGACAAAGTAAATTGAAGTTGAGTCTGCCTTATGTACAAGGCCTTTCGGAAAAATTAAAGAGGATGCTTAGAAAACACGATATTTTAGTTGTTGATGGTACATATAATAATTTAGATAAAATTTTAAGTTCTACTAAAGGTAAAGTACATTATAAAATTACTTGTTCTTGCGGCAAGTGTTTCATAGGCCAAACTAAAAGAAGTGTAGGTACGCGTTTGAAAGAACACATACGTGCTACTACGCTGCAACAGATAGACAAATCTTCCGTAGCTGAACACTCATATTTGACCAAACACATGATTGATTTTGATAAAACAAAAATTTTACATAGACAAAAATATCACAAACGTCTAATAAAAGAAGCTATAGATATATGTAGGAATACTAATAATTTTAATAGGGATTGTGGAAATTATGAGTTAGGTGACATTTGGAAGGCTATTTTGTAGTTATATTATATTATTATATTGTATATTTGTAGTTCGTGTATATCTAGTACGGAGCTAGTTCCTTTTTTGTCGTTAGGTTTCTTTTTTATCAGGTTGGCACGTTGTTTCTATGACCTCTCGCTTCCTTGGGGAAGCCAGGCAAATTTTGAGGTTCTTCGTCTTTGACAAAGATTACAGGTGTAATCGAAACGTCAGACTAATAACTTTTTGTCAGTGTTTTCAAGAGACAGCGATCTTTCCGAGACAATATTATCTTATGTGTATTTATATTCTTAAAAAAACAGCCCTGGCTTATTAAACATATTTAAGGCAAAGGCTATATAAACATTGGAGATCGTTCAAGTAAGACATCAGAGAACCCCGTCAAAGTTCGTCAATGTTAAACACCTTTCACAAATTCGCCGTCGGCTTCGAGACTCCTTATTGCCTGGAAAAGCAGTTTCCCCACCATTTACAAATTAACCCCTTCCCCTCGTCAATCAAACACCTAATTCACGAACAAAAACATGAGCCACTTTAAACTTCCGATTTCCCCTGAACTTCGTCGAACTAATTTGCCATCCCTTTCTTTTAACCCCAGTTCACCGGCTTGTACCCACCGGTTGAAAAACGGCTATCCCGGAGGAACGCCGCCGTTCCCAACTATGTGGCGTTTCTCGTTTGTTTTCCCGGGAGATCGATGTTGCTACAAGCGGAAACAATAGGAGGGCATTTTTAATGCTCAAAGTTTCATTGTCTGTGTGTGTGGCGCTGTGAATGCCGCGATCGGCGGCCCGCCGACGTCGATTATTAGGGGTGATCTGTGGGATGTTTTACGAAAATCTCTCGAGGGTGCTTCCTATAGCTAATAAAGAGTGTTACGGAATTGCTTGCACGGTGTTTCTCTCGGCACTTTAGTAATAAAACTTTATTCCTTTGAAGTTGTTAAATAGAGTCCTGCTAACCTTCCTGATTTAGATAATTCGTAATTTGCTAAACCAATTTCGTTGCTTAAATCCTCAAGCTGCTACAGATCGATCGTATTTACCACAAACGAAAATACGAAGACAGGAGTCCACCCAATCTTATAATAACGCGTAAAATTATAAGGCTAGGTTTCTCTTCTCTAGTTTAAGATAAAATCAACTCTGTTTTTAAATTCTAAACCAATTACATACCTCAATTTAAAGGGGTTACTAGGTTGACTTTAGCTAACATCATCTTGATTTGGTATTGCTTAACCGATGGATAGGAAGAGGTTCAATTAATCTTTGGCCACCGAGAAGCCCGGACCTTACTCCTTTGGATTTTTTCTGTGGGGAATGGTAAAAGAGCAAGTGTACCAAACACAAATTGAAAGTGTAGAACATTTAGAAAATAAAACACGTGCTGAATGTAGATCCATCACTCCATAAATGTTAAAGCATGTTAAAAGATCGTTTTGGGCACGAATTCAAGCTTGTGAAAGCAGCCGAGGGCGACATTTTGAGGATTTATTACATTGTTATTGTATAAACATTTTTCAAAAATAAAATTTGTTTCACAATACCGAATTTACTTAAAGCAAATGATTGAAGTTTATGTCAAAATTTACGAATTCATACAGCTCTCTACGTTTTATATTTTTTAAAACGATGAACAATTATCAATGTTACCTCTGCAAATGTATTTTTAATTTCGTCAGGGTTATTATCATTCGTGAAACATCCTGTATATAACTTCCACTTCACTAGATTTTTAAACCAGCGCAAAATGACAATGGCAAATATTTGACGTTTCTAAAAAGTCAGCCATCTAAAATTTCCGAATTTTATTCGTGACAGTCCTTAAGTTTCGCCTCTAGAAACAAGACATTATCGACGAATGTATTTATTCCTTCCGTATATATAAAAAAATAATGCCTTTACTCTTACTTGGAGGAATGTTTAATTTGCACTTTGCAGTTTTATCTCTCCATCCTTTTTTAGCTGTATCGTGGGTGTCACGCTACGTCTCGTCCAAATAAAATATTGGACGATTTTCTTCTCGAAACCGTTGAATTTACTCCAAATATTTGCGGCGCCATTTTGTAGTTCTTTCACTTTCCAATCTGTGTAAAATGAAAACTCCTTTCCTTGATGAAGTTTCTTAAGGTTCGTCGAGAGCATTCCACCATTTTATTTTCGATTAATTTTTGGTGCACCATTTCTATTGTGGGAGCTATTTTGCTTTCAAAAAATCATATGTTTTTCGTTTTAGATGAGCATGAGACTCGAATTTTAAATGTTCTTATTGGTGTAAGGTAGGATGGCAAATTAGGAAATACAGTTGGTATGGCTTTCTTACGTAAAACAAACTTTTCACGTTGAAAGAACGTGAGTTTTCGCGGCCAGAGTTTAATTGAAATCTTAGTTTTTTGACCGCGTCTGATTTTGAGATAAGATCGACGTTTCGCCCGCACTTGTAAGTAGCATCATCAGGACACAATAATAAGAAGTATGGAATATGGCACAAACCTAACGCGAGAAACACGTCCGAGATAAACCAAATTACAAGGACCCTTTCCTCCTTCTAACTCCTTATTCCTGTTTTATACGTACGTTGTATGAAAAATGACTTTTTTTTAAATTCTTCAACCAGTTGAAATATGGGCGCCGAAATAAAAACCGATAATAACGATAAGAGTCCCAAATTTCCACGATTTTGCTTGAATATCCCGAATATCTTAACGCAATTCTAGAAGGCTGCAACAGACAGGATAGGAATAGCACGTAAATGTACCGACGTAATTAAAAAATAAACAGAAATTATTCCCTACCTTCCAGCTAATTTTTAAAAGCCACCCCAAAAATAAAATGCACGTCATTTTACAATAATCTGTTTAGAATTCACAGTCTCGCAACACATATCCGGCATGTTGCCATCCATCAATTCTCGCGGGTGAATTTGACCAGTTGTTCGATAACGTATGGTGATTATTGGACTGCTGTATAATTATCCAATGTAAATTACGGGGGGCGATATAGTCCGACTACTACGTGGGAACATGGCATGCGATGTGTCGGCTCCATAGTGTTAACTGGACGAATCGTTTATTTATGTAAGCTTTGAATGGTATTGCCAGCATGTGGATGTTTGAAAATAAGGGTAGAGAGGGTTTCTTTTTTATTTCTCTGTGATTTAAAGTCGTTACTAAGGTCTGATGCTTGTTCAAGTAATTTTCTATACGGCAACTCTCACTATTTATCCAAATTATTGTACTGTCACTTCATTGTTTTTGTTTTCAGACCTCCTTTTCAAAATGTTTACCAGGGTTTCCTTGAAACATCTATTAGTGATAAAATGTTTACACGATCTCCAAAATCTCAAGTCTACTAAGGAATGACTAATAAATAAAAAATAATTTTTAAAACGGACTATAGAATTCGTCACACGTTTTTAGTTTTAAATTTTGCAAGCATTTGATAGCATTGAAAATCAAATGTTCAGGACAATCTATTACTTGCTAAATACGATGGTCACGTCATAATTCCTGCATATATCAAGCTGGCGCAGAATGACGAAGGTGAAAAAAGAAGTGCTGGTAAATTATAAAACTCTATCATTGGGACATCACTTAGCTATATATAGAGTGTGGGTAGTTCACTCAGTTTATGTGTATAAAATGCCCAAATCGGGGTAGTTTAATGCAATGGAACGCGTCACTGTAGCGGATCAATGTGCGTATATCAAAATTCAAACACTGTGCGAAGAAACGGTTGCCAAAATTCACGGTGCGTTACAAGAAGTTTGCTGCTATTGTGGCTACAATAATTGAAGAAGACGGCTAGAACAAACAAGCAACAGAGAAATACCAAAAGATAAAAAAAGTATCATTACCTACTGTATACAAGCATTCTCCATATTTTTGCGAGATTACATATCTGGTGTTTTATCTAACTTTATACCTACTATTGCCTTTTAAACATCTTTATGAATGTTGACCCAATCATCCCTCGTATTTGTCGGCTCTGTCACGGTGAACAGCAATATAATCCTACATCTGTCATTCCGCATCATGTAATCTCGTTTCAGCCCTCTGAAAATGATACTATCCCGGTCAGTCTCTGATAATCCGGGTGCGAATATACATACGGGCGGTCGTACAGAATGAAGCACTATCAGCAGGTCCTGCTGGGATATTCAGTTGTTTTTCGAGTTCATTAAAGGGGAGTGCATAATGTAATGTTTTTTACTCGATGTTTATTGAGGGTATAATGGACTTCCAAGCAATTTGCTTGACATCGCAAAGCATAAATTAGGAGGCAGCCTGAAAAAGAGAACCATGATACCCTTCTTTCCAAATACGTCTTCCTAAAACTGTTGAGGCTTCTTCAAATACTGATAAAACATGTCAAATTGTCATATTGAGACCTTATAATAATAGCAGTGAGTTAGCAATCACGATTGGATTTAGATTAACAAAAAAATACAAAAACACAAATACAGGATGTTTCACAAATGATAGTGACCCTGACGAAATTAAAAATGCAACCCAAAATACATTTGCAGATATAACACTGATAATTGTTCATCGTCTTAAAAAATATAAAACGTAGAGAGCTGTATAAATTCGTAAATTTTGACATAAACTTCAATCATTTGCTTTAAGTAAATTCGGTATTGTAAAACAAATTTTATTTTTGAAAAATGTTTATTCAATAACATTAATGTAATAAATGCTCAATATGTCGCCCTCCGCTGTTTTCACAAGCTTGAATTCGTGCCCAAAACGATCTTTTGACAAGCATTAACATTTCTGGAGTGATGGATCTACATGCATCACGTATTTTATTTTCTAAACGTTCTATACTTTTAAATGGTGTTTGGTACACTTGCTCTTTTACCATTCCCCATAGAAAAAATCCAAAGGAGTAAGGTCCGGGCTTCTCGGTGGGCAAGGATTAATTGAACCTCTTCCTATTCATCGGTTAGGCAAAACCAAATCAAGATGATTTCGTACTATTCTATGATAATGCGCAGGTGTCCCATCTTGTTGGAACCATATATCTTGCCTTACTTGTAAATATACATTTTGGTGAAGACCGGTAAAATGTTTCTTAAAAAATTTAGATAAGTATTGCCGTTTAAACTATCGCGAAAAAATAAGGCCCAACAATTTGATTCCCCAATATTCCGCACCAGACATTCGTCGAGTAGATAGTTTAAAAATGTCCTTCTCGAATCCAACGTGGATTTTCTTGCGCATAATAATACATGTTATGTTTATTAGAAAATCTTGCTTCATCTGAGAATCAAATGTCATAAAATCTCACATTCAAAACTATCGCAAAAAAATAAGACCCAACAATTTGATTCCCCAATTTTCCGCAACAAACATTTGTCGAGTAGATAGTTTGAAAATGTCCTTCTCGAATACAACGTGGATTTTCGTGCGCATAATAATGCATGTTATGTTTGTTAACTCCACCATTATTAGAAAATCTAGCTTCATCTGAGAAGCAAATGTTGTCATAAAATCTCACTTTCAAATTTTGTTGTTCCCGAAAAAGGTTACAAAAAGCCAGTCTTTTGGGATAATCTGTCTCCTTTAAGGCCTGAACCAATTGCAAGTGATACGGATGAAATTGATTGCCTTTAATTATTCGGTGTACTGAAGACAGACTAATACCGGTAGCTCTTGAGACTACCCTTTGACTAATACGAGGATCTTCGTCAATCATTTCCAATACTCTAATTTCATTGTCAGGGCGTGTTGCTGTTCTTTCTCTTGACTTTTTCAGTGGTGGCCAGTTTGTCCTTAAAGTTAATTAGAGTCTCTTGAAAATTGTATCGGCAGGAGCTCTTCTATTTGGAAAACGTTGTCTGTATAAACAGACAGCAGCGGAAGTATTTTCCTAGCATTCACCATAAATCAAAATAATATCTGTTTTTCATCATTTGAATACAGTGACAGGAACCATAGCGCATAGCGTATTTTTAAAATAATACCATTATGTAAAATAACCACATTGGCTATTTTGGGTTGGGTTTCGTCAGAGTCATTAACATTTGTGAAACATCCTGTATGTATAAAGAAGACCAAGAATGTAGCATAGATTTAATGTGTTTTTAGAACGAAGAATGCGTTGGAAAATTGAAAAAATCTATGAGATGAGCATGGGAATTACATGTGTTAAATGAATTTAGAAAGAATAATCTTAGAAAATAATGGAATTGTCCTTGTTAGATCAGGTTTGATAATATTTACGTCTTCTATTCATAGTATCGAGACTCACCAGATAAAAATACATAACTCATACTCCAGATGTAATTCTTGCGGAAGCAACCATTTTTAAATTAAAACAAAATTGTCGTACATATTCTTTTCTATATGAACTTTATAGTATATAATAAGTATAATAGAGTGCAACATTGACAACCATGTCGTTTTTCATGAACTAAAGAGATAGTTTTGCTAATGCTTTTTGGAGTTTGGCTATATGGTCTAAAGATTTGATGATATGAATTTTTTAAGTCATCAGCAAGCAAACTGTACTTACAAAGAAGTTTGATAATAAAAGAGGGCCAGGATTTTCTCGCTCTATAGTTAATGTTAATGATTCTAAACTCCTTTCAATCACAAGTTAGACACCGTGTGTATTACACAGCAAGCTGGCGCCCTTCTCGTGATGTAAATAACATATGTTATTGACAAACTGTAGAAAGCTCTTAAGCTTCTGACATTTACGAGTATTACTTTAAAATTTCTAATCTGTCACTTCTAGTACTAAAAATCCATCACTTATATAACCAGCATTTGATGAGTAAGTATCATGTAAAACATCTGTAAAGCTTTTTTCCTTACGTAATTGTACGCCCACTTTACGATCATGCTGAAATTTGCTTATTCACGACATCCCAGCGACGACAACTCCTTCAAGATCGTAAACCGTGAACGTACAAAACGACTACTCATGTCGTAGGGTGGCGCCTTAACATGCGGATGCAGGTCGCAATCCATCATAAACGTGGAAAGAGCTCTGAAAGGGCGCGGTACATCCAGACACCTTCAATCAAGCTATCGACGTAAACAGCTGTATGACAGACTGAACGAACTAGCTCCTTTTGGAGCTTATCGGGGAAGTACAGCGAGTCGTGAATGGGTTTTCTGTGAAAAGGTGGAAAGGGTCTATCTAAAGATAGAAGCTTTTTTAACAGTAATGGTAGATATTTTTATTGAATGCATTGTATGGTTTTATTTTTTAGAACTGAAAATATTTCTAGGCGTGTGAATTAAGTAAAAACGAAGCTACATGTGTATAAAAGCTTGCAATAGACCCAAAAAAGGCTTCTTTATCGCTTCAAAATTAAAAAAAAGACCTATTCTTAAAGTGTTCAAGATTAATTAGTCGTTTAGCTAATATCGTAAGGGTTTTCAGAATACTTAACATAAGTTTATCAAAGAAAAGTCTTCTAATTGGAAAGAACATAAGAACTGAGGTTACGTTTTGATTTTCATAAGAAACACTTGTTAATTTTGAAACAGTCAATTTATTAAAAGTAAAGTGTATAAAACACCAGTTGCAACCAAATAAGAACTGGTACAGAGAGTCAGGATTGCCTTTAATCAGCTGAATCCTCAACAGTTAAGAAGGGCTACAAATGAAGGTTTGCATCCGCGAATAGTGCAGTGTATTGAGAGAAATGCAGACCACATAAAACTCTTCGTCGTTGTTGTTGTTATTATTTCAGTTTGTGCAACTTAAGTATTCTTAGTATTTAGCATTTGATTCCAGTCTTCTAAATTTTGCTTTGTTCATCGCTGGCAGTTCTGGATATTCCGTGTTAAATACTCGGAAAGTTCTTTCAACAACTTTGTGCATTTTCCATGTATCAGAAACAAATTATAAATGTTCTCTTTCGAATACTGTTGGTTCTGCACCTTTTTAACACCGGCATAAATCGAAAACAAGTAAAACTTACGCACTACACCGCAGATCTTCGATACAATTTAGTCTTGACGTTTGTAACATCTTTTTTTTTTGTTTTAAAATTGTTTCCAAAAGCTACTACCATAGGTGTAATCACGCGACATTTTATTAAATATGCTGTACCTAATTATTAATCAAGAAGGTTTACAGAATTTCCAAAACGCAATATTGTAATATCTACGCAAGTATACATCGATTGTTCTGCTATTTTTAGCTATTTTCAGTAAGTGAATTTACGCTGACGCCACCAAATAAGACGAAAACGTAAAAAATCGTTTATAAAGACTGACTTATGCAGAGGGTTTCACAGCTTGATGGTCGGCCGTCCTAAACTATTGGGATCAGTGGCACGCTTCAAAGTTCCTAAATGTGCCGTGTTCAAAAAAATATTGTTGGATAAAATTTTAACTTTTCCACTATAAATTTTTGAAATTTGTTAGTTGTGATAATTTAGCAATAAATAATACATAGAAGCTTTCATAACAAATTTTTTATTACGCATGCATCATAATCAACAATTATCGCACGCTGCAGTGTGTGTAAAATGATGATTATGATGCGCCTACTTTTTTATTACCTGCCGTTTAAATTACTAGGTATACCTTTTGTATCCATATCAAAATGAACGAACACTTTTAAAAACAACATTTCTTTATTCTAAGTAACTGTAATACTCTTATTTTAAATAAACATTGATTGTACAATTTGTATTTTTAGATATTTCAATTCCCGCATTTTTAAGTGCATTATTTTCTGAGAGAATCCGGAAATTATCACCTATTCCATTAGCAGGTAATGTAGACGCACAAGGTAGCATCTCAGGTTCTGATCCGTTGACTAATGTGGCAATTTTTCTGGAAACTTCGACTTTGTTGGTAGTAGAGTCCTCGATGTATGAGGCAGCAACCGCTGATGATTTCCACCCTACTTGTCGCTTCATCTCATCAATTGTCATCCCACTGTTCGCCATTATTGTGGCCGAAGTCCTTCTAAATGAATGCCCAGTATATTTGGCAGCGTTTGCCAATTTTAAATAATGTGCCACTTGGTAAGGGCATTTACCAAAGGTATTGATACCGACAACTTGGTGAAAACATCTACCATTAGAGTACTTTAAAAACACTCTGTCTGTTTCTAAATTTCCTGGACGTAAAGACAGGTATTTGTTAAATAGCTGCACATATGGAATATTCGAATCGATTACAGCAAATTTGCGTCCTTTGTCAGTCTTACATGGACGTATGGTAATCAACAACGCAGCGCCTTCTTGTTTAATGTCAGACATGCGTAAGTTGCACATTTCAACTCTTCTGCACGATCCAAATACGCCACAAATAGTAACAACCTACGAAACGTAACGTATTACTAAACTGCTAAAATTCTAAACTAGCGCAAAACATTACCTTTAAGAACAAGAAATTGTCGTCAGAAGCTTCAGTGAAAAACTTTTGGATCTCTTTCTCAGTGAATCTAGATATAGGTTGTCATGCATGACAAGATTTGTAATGATTAAGCGAATCCAAAAATGATATCATTCTATTTAAAATAACGGTATAACCACAGTTGCGTAATTATTTTCCATGAACTTTTAATGAACGATTTGATTGAATCATCCTGTATATACTAACGTATAAATTTCAGCAAAGACTTGTTACTCTTGTAGATAGTTGCTTGGCTGAAACAGCTGTAGGTATTTTGAATAATAACTAAACTAAGGGTGTAATTTCAATATAGTAATAAAAACTGTGTGATCACTAGAGGTGATTGTACAATTGACGTTTTGAAATCAGATTTTTTTCTGTAAGTTTATTAAATCTTAAATACCTATGACTATGACCCCCATCATATGGCTATTATTTAAGTCTGTTCAATAGAGTGAACGTTCTGCACCGTCCAATTACATTAAAAGTTCTGAATTATCTCGTTCTCCAACGTTCTCTTTTATTTCTGCTCGCTTAAATAGACCCAATCAATCAAATTACCCGTGCACTCCAAACGAGTTACATGCGAAAAAGCGACGCTGGACTGTTTTTTCAGTCGATGGTCGAGGCGGTCATTGTGTCCTTCTTGATAATTCGATTCGTGAATGGAAACGACACAATGGCTTTCGAAGCGAGCACGCCTAAATTAACGACGCGCCGTTGACAATGGTGGGATAAACGATTCTTAATTTGCGAGTGCGGGGTGTTACAGCAGAGAAAAAAAACCATCCAGTGATTGTTCCGGTTATCATTTGTTAGGTTTACGACATGATKTGAAGAGACCGATCCAGGATATTTAACAGATCTGTCGCTAGTAGTAAACTTACTCGGTGTGTCTCTTAAGCATTTTCAAATTCCGACTTGTGTTATATCTTCCGCAGTGTCCCGTTCATCTCAAATATTTTGTAGACGTCTCTGAGGTCATAATCCACCCCAATTTGTCGCTGCGACGTCGAAATCTACAGTGGATCCGTTCACGTTGTCCGAATTTGTTTGGTCGTCCGGTGGTTTTCCTTTCCCTTTCGTAGCTTTCATAGCTATCCATCCGTTTTGCTGTTATACGATGACAGCACTTGATCTTTACAAATTTCTGGCGGGCGTCTGTGGCTGAGGTGTCGTTGAACGCGAAGGGGTAGACTGGAAAGCAAGAGGTGCATAATATTGAACTTGTCTAAATCTGCGTTAAATAAAACGAAAGATTATCCGTGGTTTAGAAATAGTAAAATTACCAGAACATAATCAGACATATGATTATCAGAAGATGATAGGAACACTCTCACGCTCTCGTTTCCAAGATATGGGCGCAAGTTGTATTTTTAAATAGGAAGGGGGGTGAAAAGGATATGTTTTCCTGATTTCAAAAATGTATAATACTTGTACAATTTATTGCTTCTGAGTTGAGAAAAGTGTGATAACAAACTTGGGTCTCGCAAAAACCATATTCGTTATCGCTAAGTGAGAATAAAAACTCTAGGTGTCACCATTTTCCTCGCGACTGGTAATAATTTTCACTCACTTTGTTCTTTGCAATCGCAATGCCTCAGTTAACTGAGTATGATCGCATCGAAATTTTGATGATGATTGGTTATGGAGATAGAAGGCGAAGTTATTCGGAAGTAGTTGCACTCTACAATGCAATTCATTATCAATTGCTATATCAACAGTTATTAAAACATTGCAACGTTTAGACGAAACCGCCGGTTTTAAAAATCGTCAAAAACCAGGACGTCCAAAGGTTGCTACGAGTGAGAAAAGTAGCTTGAATGTCCTTTTAGACGTGCAAGAAAACTCCAAGTGTTACGTACAACAGCGTGTTTAGAAAATCTTGAAAAAAGAGAAGTTTCATCCATACAAAATTCACTTATTACAAGAACTGAGCGAAGATGATTTCGATCGTAGGATAGACTTTTGCGAAACTGCTATGAACATGATAGATGAAGATAAAAACATTTTAAATTGGATTATGTTTTCTGATGAAGCGACTTTTTGCCTCAATGATAATGTGAATAGACATAATTGCAGATATTGGTCGGACACAAATCCACATTGGATGGAATAAGTCCACACACAACACCCTCAGAAAGTGAACGTCTGGTGTGGTATTATCGATGAGCACATTATTGGGTCTTTTTTCATCGATGGAAATGTATTGCTCTCGTAATTAACAAGAAAAACCTATAAAGATCCTGCAATCTCCCCTTCAAACCAACACAACTCCACTTATACATTTCTTCTTTAATTGAACCCCGGTAAATTCCTGGAACTATTTTTACGACATCCCCATAGTTAAGAGATACTTAATAACCTACGAGCGCAACGATTTAAGAACCTTCTGCACTGTAATCCTCACCAACAGCACAAAGAATTGATTGCTCGGTAAATCCCCTTAGGAACGGGCTTCACCGAGACGGTGGAGAAATTCTTTACGATCTGGCGCAGAACCGTGGAGTAAGCTTCATGATACAAATGTGACTTGGAGTGTGTCCAAGGTAGTTATGGCTTTACGGCTGATGGGTCTGTGTTATCGGGGTCCGATGGGTGAAGTTTTGAATGTGGAATTACGCGAAAAAGATGAACTGATGATGTAGTACACTGGGGATGCTGCTTATAACTACTGATGGAACGACAGTTGCTGATGAGTTTTTATTAAGTTTTATTTATCAGTGAAGAGGAGGTAAAAGTGGTACAACTGCCTTACTGTTCCTTATTGCTTTATAATTTTATAAGTCTATTTTTACGATTTTGTTCCTGCGTTTTTTTAAAAACTCGATTTTCAATACACTTTATAAGGCGTTTCCTTAAAGATCTTTGAATATTAAATAACATTTGTCGATTGTTTTTAATAATATTAGCAGCTTCTTGAATTTTCTGTCGTAATTCTTCGATGGAATTAATTGTTTCTTTGTAAACCATGTCCTTCATTTGTGACCATATGAAGAAGTCTACAGGGTTGAAATCTGGACTTCTAGGTGGGCAAACAAATTCACTGACACGCCCAATCCACCAGAGAGGAAAATGTTCATTCAGGTATTGGCGTACTGACAGAAAAAAAATGTGGCGGTGCCACGTCTTGCAAAAACCACATGTTCCGCCTTATGGCTAGTGGTACATCTTCTAGTAGGGTGTTTAGAGTTTGTTCGAGGAAGTTTAAATAGAGGGGCCCGTTCAGATTAGGAGGAAGTCAAAAGGACCAATAAAAAACAGATATCACACCACACCAAATATTTACCTTGAATTCATGCTGAAAATGTCGTTCCTTTAGAGCATGTGGATTTTCGGAGTCCCACAAATGATTGTTTTTTCCAATTAAAAACACCTCGCCTAGTAAACGTCGCCTCATCGGTGAAAAGGAGGTTATTAAGAAAATCCTGGTTTTCGGTTTGTTTACCTAGGATAAATTGAGCAAATTACTAAACGAGATAGTGAGTCCGACAGTTGTTATAAAAATTTAGGTACACAGGGAGTTTTTTTGTTATCTACCAAGCTATGATAAAAATGAATTAACGAAGAATTTTTAGCTACTTTGGATAGATATAAAAACAACAAACGTTGAGCATGTTGAAAGTGTACAAGAATGTAAGCAAATTGACAAAATAGTCGTCATGATATACATAATTATTATCTCATATAAATATTACCAATCATAATCAACTTTCAGAGACACTCTAGTATAGTACTAAAATTTTTAGTGTGCGAGATATTGTATACCGCCCTATTATAATATAATCATAATTATTAGTAGAAGTAAAAACAAGCTAGTAGTAGTTTGTAAGAGTAAAGATGCTTCACTGACAAGGAAAAAAGAAGCAAAAGCTTGACAAATGAGCGGGACACTTTGAGGAACTATTAAATGAAACAGTTGGAGATGACATAAATGAAGGGCTGCGGCCTGTCAAGCTAGAAATCATCATAGATGAAGCTACATGAAGGGAAGTCCAGGAAATTATAGCGAAACTAGAGAACAATAAATCTACAGGAGAAAATGGTGTTGCAGCTAAAACTTTAAAAGAAGGAAATAAGACAAATGTGGGAGGAGAAAAATATGCCAGAATTTAGAAGTCTGACAATCCAAGAAAGTTATAGATAGACAGATCTGCTATCCACTTTTGTGTAATTTAGTGCTGAAAGATATTTTAAGAGATAGTAACATCAGAATAGGCTTGGTAATTTATTACATACGCGGATGATATATAATTAATGTTTGGACTTTTAGAAAGTTAGTCTAGAGAATATGGACTAAATGTACATGTAAATAAAATCACAAGGAAGCAATATCGATAAAGAAGTAGGGTACAAAGGTCAATCATAGCAAATGCTACACGTCCCAAAAAGTTGAAAGTTTCAAGTATCTCGGGGTGACTGATTAACACCAATTTGTACGAGGTTGGCAAGGAAGATTAGAGCAATGGAAATACATAGACGTATCGTATATTTAAAGAATGCATTCAAAAGGCCCAAAATTACAGAATATCAAAGTGTAATTAGAGCAACTTTATGAACCTAAAATTGGATTTTAAGTGCCTGTGCTGAATCTAACACAATTTTCTAATGATGATAGAGTTTGTATGAGATATTCACAACAACTAGGCATGCTTATGCTCACAAATTATCAATCGCACTGCAAAAACGAAGTTTTTATGTATCGACAAACAAAAAACAAACTGCAAAAGAGCCACTTCAACTAACTCATTTGCAAAATGGCTACCCCCGCAGTCTCATCCTTCTCGACAAAAGGCAATCAATCCATCAATAACATTTAATATTCATTATCCCATTTCATCTTTGGCGAAACACAATCTATAAACATCGAGTCCGCGCCCCGTCCAAAAAGAATAAACGACGAAAATCGTTACGATCGAGTAAGCCCCCGAATGCGTATTGGAGCCGGTCCAAGGCCATTATGATTTCACAATTATTCTGCCTCTGGTGCCAGATACGCCGTATAGCGGAGGCAAAGCGTATAATGATACCACACCCTATTAGCCCCGGTATCGATTGGCGAGAGTTATTATATGGAATAACATGTGTATATGTTTGCAGCTTTTTTCGATGCATAAAGGTCCTTTGTGGCAGCACTCAACCCGATGAGTTAATCTGGCGTTTACCTATTCAAAGTTTACTGTAGGTCAAATTAGTTAAGGATAGACAGTGGATTTTTTATTCGCACAAATAATGTAGAAGATCAAATATTCGTTGCTTAGTGCTTTTAAACCATTATAGGTCAAAAATTTAAAAAATCAAACGTCTTAAACTCTTCAAATACCAACTCCTTAAATTAATTAAAAACTTATATATTTAATATGTACCTGCTAACAACTGTTACTACAGGATGTTTCACGAATGATAATGACTCTGACGAAATTAAAAATGCAACCCAAAATACATATACAGAGGTAACATCGTCTTAAAAAATATAAAACGTAGAGAGCTGTATAAATTCGTAAATTTTGATGTAAACTCATTTGATTTAAGTAAATTCGGTATTGTAAAACATTTTGAAAAATGTTTATTCAATAACATTAATGTAATAAATGCTCAAATGTCGCCCTCCACTGTTTTCACAAGCTTGAATTCGTGCCCAAAACGATCTTTTAACATTCATTAACATTTCTAGAGTGATGGATCTACATGCATCAAGTATTTTATTTTCTAAATGCTCTACACTTTCAGTTGGCGTTTGGTATACTTGCTCTTTTACCATTTCCCACAGAAAGAAATCCAAAGGAGTAAGGTCCGGGCTTCTCGGTGGGCAAGGATTAATTGAACCTCTTCCTATCCATCGGTTAGGCAAAACCAAATCAAGATGATTTCGCACTATTCTATGATAATGCGCAGGTACCCCATCTTGTTGGAACCATAGATCTTGTCTTACATGTAAATTTACATTTTGGAGAAGTACCGGTAAAATGTTTCTTAAAAAATTTAGATATGTATTGCCGTTTAAACTATCGCAAAAAAATAAGGCCCAACAATTTGATTCCCTAATATTCCGCACCAGACATTCGTCGAGTAGATAGTTTGAAAATGTCCTCGAATCCATCGTGCATTTTCTTGCGCATAATAATGCATGTTATGTTTGTTAGCTCTACCATTATCAGAAAATCTTGCTTCATCTGAGAAGCAAATGTTGTCATAAAAACTCAAATTCAAATTTTGGTGTTCCCTTAAAAAGTTACAAAAAGCCAGTATTTCAGGATAATCTGTCTCCTTTAAGGCCTGAACCAATTGCAAGTGATACGGATGAAATTGATTGCCTTTAATTATTCGTGTACTGTCTAATACCGGTTGCTTTTGAGACTACCCTTTGACTAATATGAGAATTTTCGTCAATCATTTCCAATACTCTAATTTCATTGTCAGGGCCTGTTGCTGTTCTTTCTCTTGACTTTTTCAGTGGTGGCCAGTTTGTCCTTAAAAGTTAATAGAAGTCTCTTGAAAATTGTATCGGTAGGAGCTCTTTTATTTGGAAAACCTTGTCTGTATAAATGGGCAGCAGCGGAAGCATTTTTCTTGCATTCACCATAAATCAAAATCATATCTGTTTTTTCATCATTTGAATACATTTTGATTTTTAATAAATACAGTGACAGGAACCATAGCGCATAGCCGTCATGGATTCCCAATTTATTTTTAAAATAATATCATTATGTAAAATAACCACATTGGCTATGAGAATGTATTTTGGGTTGCATTTTTAACAAAAATATGTGAGCAGCCCAGAGCTAATTTTACTTAAACTTCTATCTATTGTATTCTTCCTTTTGTATCATAAATAAATTTACTACATGTATCACTATAATAACTACACATAGCCACATAGAACATCACGGAACATATTGAATACAGATACTTGGATAACCAAGCAACCAGCAAAATATGCATCCCGAAGTTACAATAGTTATTAATATTGAACATTTTGTTATACGAGGGTGAAAGCTTTCAGCGTCCATAATATAAGATAATATTATCTAGGAAAGATCGCTGTCGTTTTAAAACAATGACAAAAAGTTATTTGATTACACCTACCTACTAGATATACATGAACTACTTGATAAAAGATAACTACAAAAATAGCCTTCCAAATGTCACCTAACTCATAATTTCCACAATCTCTATTAAAATTATTAGTATTTTTACAAATTTCTATAACTTCTTTTGTCAGACGTTTGTGATAATATTTTTCTGTACGTAAAATTTTTGTTTTATCAAAGTCAATCATGTGTTTAGTCAAATATGAGTGTTCATCTACGGAAGATTTATCTATCTGTTGCAGCCTAGTAGCACGTATGTGTTCTTTCAAACTTGTACCTACTTTTCTTTTAGTTTGACCTATGTAACACTTGCCGCAAGAACAAGTAATTTTGTAAACACCTTCGCTCTCTAAATGTACTTTATCTTTAGTAGAACTTAAAATTATTATACGTGCTATTAACAACTAAAATAACATMGGCCTTGTATATAAGGCAAACTCAACTTTAATCTMCTTTGTCCAGGTTGAGAATTTACTTGATATGGATGAGATTTTTATTAAAAACTGACCAAATATTCTTATTGCTATAACCATTTCTCACTAGCGCTGATTTAAGATGATATATTTCACAATAAACTTCCTAGTTTTGAAAATTTACCTATATCAGCAAGTGATGTCATGATGTCTAACGTTATTTTTCTTTGTTTTCAGGTAAGAGCCTATGTTTCTCGATTTCGACAACTCGTTCGCGGATTAAAGGTATGTGTAGATTTTTAATTCATTTTTAATACAGAAAAATTACTTCATAATTATATGTTAATGTGATTTATTATACTGCTAGCCATACATAGGAACTACCTATCTGTACATCCTTCTTTTAGTTGAACTCTTCATACATTTGACAGCTCTTTCTTTAAAAGTTATATTATACACTAATTATATATGCAAGAATATTTTTTTTACTTCATTTCTTCTCAGCTACACCTGTTTTCAAATTATGGAATTCTATATATATTAGTTACTAATAAGACCGGTAGTAATATCGTTCAAATATCATTTCTCCGTTCGGAAACTACAAGTATTGTGCCAGATCGTGTTTTATCAACAGTTGAGCCCCACGTCCGAAAAATAATTGACCCTTTCGTTACGTGATTTAATTACTCTGCCCACCAACTGAAGCMTTCGCTACCGCAGCCCTTCGGGCGGTCATTACGGTAATGACATCTGAAGCGTTAGCATGTTGAATAATTAGGCAACGGTCAGGTCCTGTGGATTAATCGGGTCCGTCCCGTTTCTAGAACTGGGATGTCATTAATAATAAAATAAACGCAAAACGGCTGGATACTACAATTAGGGATTCAAATAGCTTAGGTGCCATGAGGGGGGGGGGGTGTTGGTTTATTCGTTATATGAAAATTCCGGACATAATTGACATAAAAGTGTCTTTATTATATAGTCAGAATCTCGCACTGTTCTTACTTTTAATACATAATTTATTCGTCCATCGATATTGAAAACAACATTTCTCTAGATTTATCATTTAAAAGCAGTGGACCAGTTTCTCCTTTTTGAGATCTTTAGGAAACTGATATGTTTAGGATAATATTATTTTGTTTTATACAATCCTTTAATATGGACTTGATTTTAAGAACTTGAGTCCAAAAATGACACATGACGTAATGTTCTCTTACAAATGAAACAGGAGTATTTTAATTAAACTGGAATGCAATGAAAAATAAAAAATCATTAACAATGAGTACTGTATTTTAACATTTGGCACATTGCAATTAATAGTAAGTGGATGGCTATAAGCATTGGTTCATCATGTTAGAAATTCTTTTGCTTTCAATCGATTTCTACTACATTACGGATGCCTCTCTCGTGATCTTTTCAAATTATTTTGCAGTCACCACTTTCGACAGATTCAAATAACAATCTACAGATTTTTTTTTAATTTAGTTGTATTGGCGATCAACATCGAATACTTGGACAGCAATGTGACGTGTTTCAACATTTAAAAGTTACTTCTTAGTTCCCTACGATGTTTTGTGTTATTTCGGTTACTCCATTCTTGTTCGAATTATTCCTTTTACGGTTTCATTTTTATTGTTGTCGTTGTTTTAATGGTTCGGTACATCAATCGTGAATCATTAATTTCTGATTAGACGTTTGTGTTACTGGGGTATTGATTGAAGTACTATAAAGCCACAGAAAACACAAAACATTTCAAAATTTAACAAAACACTGGTAAATTAATAATTGGTCTGGCCTCTATTCTTTCTAGTTAGCTCAAAAACTAGAATTCATGCTTCCAACCAAATTATTTAATATTCGTGGTTCAAAATTGACCCGAACCTCTTCGAATAAATTTATGAGTTTATTTATGGTGGCATACTGTTGGTTATCCGCATATACTCGTCGAACTAATATACCCCAATTGGGGTCATGTCAGGTGAACAAGAGGATCACTCTAACAATTCGATATTTAATTGTAAAGTTTTGGTTTACGTTTTCCCAATTTCGATTAATATTCCCACGAGCTGTTTTATGGCGAGGAAGAAGTCTCGGACATTTTCTTAGTTCTATAGTCCACTTTGAAACATCAAGCCCGCATTATTAGACAATTTTTTTCGACTTTTTAAAGTGTTACTTGCTGTAGCAATAATAATTCTTCTTTGGCGAATTTTTTTTTAGAGCCAACTTTCTTGTTAGTGCCATACTGTTCAGAGTTTCGCAAATAACTGGCGCCAACTTTACGAGACCGGTTAGTTCGTTAAGCAATTTTTCGCGACTAAAAAAAAACGAGCCCAATCCTTTACCTATTGAGAACCCTGATCGATCCAAGAGATCGTATAAAGACACTGTTGAAATAATTGCAAAAATGCGTTAACTATGTCTTATTTTGAATTTTTTGACATCATTCTTATCGTTATTAGAAGATTTAAAGTCATTTTAATAAGGCGTTTAGAAATGGAACAATGGTATTAAACAAGTCAAAGGTTCTCTTTTTTTATATCAACTTTTCACATGGAAAATCTTGAGCATGAAACATCTTAATAACTTCATCTATGAACCAGGGGACGACGACGATATCGAAGTATATGAGCAATGGTATACGAATGCGCGATAAACTATATATAGTTTGGCACAAAACTGATTGAATATGTCCTCAACTGATCGACATCTACAACCAGTATACGAAATGAGATCATTAAGTATAATTTTCATTGCAAAGTTGACATGAATTTCCACTGCAATAGGAAGTAATCGGCATTTGAAAATAATATTGTTAAAGGAACAAACATAGGTTGATAATATTATCTGTAAACATATTCTCGTAGGTTTGAAAGCAAAAACAGCTTCATGATGAGAGTGGCGCTTTACTTTTAATTTATTTTAACGGTAACCCCATATGAAGTATGACGTGCCGGTCAGTTTAACGGCGTAACCCAATCTTGCAAAAATTTTTGTTTGCGTACATTTCATGTCCCACCGAACCCACGTGCTCATCAAAACAAGTTTAATTTCATTAGCGTCCGGGCTCCCCATCATTAATTTTATCCCACCCTGCCGTAGTCAGTTTTTCCGGAACGTTTTGTCTTCCAATTTTTTCTCGCACGTCATCAGTTGCCGACGTTCGATTCTCTTTAGCCGTTACAAGATCGCTGGGGTAATTAATAATGTCCGGACGAAAAAGTTATTGTACTTCGTAAGCCTCCATTGGGGGGGGGGGGGGGAGAGTTTTAATATATATTTTCAAAGACGCTTGATGATGGGTTAGGCTGAATACTTGCAGGGTGTTGGGGCGGGACAATAAGCGTTTAGGGTTTTAAGAAAAGGGGTGTTAACACAAAAAGGCTCTCGAATAAGAAAACTGTAATTAACATTAATCAGTTTATACAAGGTGAACCCTCGATCCCGAGAGCAGTTGAATGAACCACAAAATTTATAAATATTTAGTTCATCGTAATACATAAACCATGATCATAATCAAAAAATAGATACAAAAGATTACAATGTATAAAATAACTTAATTTGTTCGGCTTTTTATTGATACAACAGTTATAGAAATGAATAATAAACTTTAACATTTTTTTATAGCTGTAATTTACAAACATTTTAAGACAACAAATAAAAATCTTAATCTTCATTCAACACTTACTAGATAATTATACCTTTAGCACCAAAGAACAAATAGTTATCAGAACTTGGGAATATAAAAAACAATAAACAAAAAATTTTACTTTTTGCACTTCTTGCATCGAGCTCGCATTATACCATTTTGCACCTTAATTTTGTTAAAGTAATTCCACGCTGCATCGTTCCTCCTAAGTTATTGTAATTGTTGAACCTTTAAACAGGCAAGGTCGGTTCCAATTCTCTTTGTTAAAGTTTATATTAGCTAAAATCAACCCATGATAACACCTTAAATTGGGGTACTTGATTGGTCTAGATTTTAAGAACAGTGTTGATTCCAGCTTAAAAGAGAAAAGAGAAACCGGCTCATAATAACTCAAATTGTTGCTCGTATTTATTTTCACTGATATACAGGGTGTCTCAAAATTGACGCCCGTCCTTTGAGAATATGAATCGGGGGGCTAAATCAAATCGAAATGTAAGAATAAAAAAATTGCGTTTAGGCCATGGTTACCGAGTTATCGATAAAAAAACACAGATCTGAAAGACAACCTTTAAACTCTATTAAAAACAAATAATTGTTACAAAACAAAAAATTAATTTATAAAACATGTTCAAACACATCGCCGTCTACCTCAATACAAACGTTTGCACGATTTATCATTGAATCACGCACCCTCTGTAGCATGTTATCGTCTATAAGTGTCACAGCAGCGCGAATACGAGCCATTACATCTTCCGGGTTCTCAACAGGTTCCAAGTACACCTTTTCTTTCAAGAATCCCCAGAAGAAAAAATCTAAAGGATTTAGATCCGGGGATCTAAGAGGCCATAGCACGGGTCCACCCCTTCCAATCCAGCAGTCTGGGAATTTTTGATCTAGTAAAGTTCTCACTTGTCTACCATAATGTGCAGGGGCACCATCAAGTTGGAACCAACAATTCAATCTAGTTGCTAATGGAACTTCTTCTAGCAATGGCAGTGGTAAATTGTCATTTAAAAAATGAAAATACGAGTCTGAATTAAGTCGGTTAGGTAAAATGTTTGGACCGATTACATTATTATTTAATAATCCAGCCCAAATGTTTACTGACCATCGTCTTTGGTGGCATCTTTTACGTATTAAATGGGGGTTTTCCTCACTCCATTTATGTAAATTATGGGTATTTATGATTCCTTCCAGCGTAAATGTACACTCACCAGTAAACATAATATTTTTTATAAAATGAGGATCATTGTTTACGCTATCCAATAACCATCTACAAAAATTAATCCGAAGCTCCCTATCTCCTTTATGTAAAACTTGAACTTTTTGAGGTCTAAAGGGATATAAGCCATTCCTTCTTAATAATCTACGAATGGTATCTTTTTTAAAATGAGTTTGTCTCGATGCAACTCGAAGACTTGTACCAGGTTCCGCTTCAACAAAATTAAGAATGAGCTCTTCTTGGACGACGTTGAGCGTAGGACGACGTCCCCCCTTATTTAATCTGGGATTTAAATTACGTTTTCCAGTAATCTTTGTTCAACCCGTCGTATAGTTTTTGCATCAGGATGCCGTCGATCAGGGAATTTTACTGCATATGCTCTAGCTGCACTGGTGGCATTATCATTATACGCACCTAATACTTTTGACATATCAACGTATTCTCGATTGGAATAATAACGTTCCATTTTTAAAACAAGTAACCGGATGGAATAGTTAATACTTATAAATGACAGAAGTTGACAGAACTAATAATAAACATTTAACAATCGCCATAGCCACCTATGCCAGTCATTTGTTTTAAGCCGACTTCGTTTTCAGTACAGTTTAAATATKGACTTTCAGATCTTTGTTTTTTATCAATAACTCGGTAACCTTGGACAAAACGAAATTTTTTTATTCTTTGGTTTCAATTTGTTTTAACCCCAAGATTCATATTCTCAAAGGACGGGCGTCAATTTTGAGACACCCTGTATATAGTAATCTGCATGAGAGTGCATGTTTAAAACAGTGTTTAAAAGGTTTTAAACATGTTTTCAACTTCAAGTTAAAAAACATGTTTAAAACGATTTAAACATGGTTAAACAGAAAAAAACTGTTTGTTCTGTTTAATTTAAAAAAACATGTTTTTTGCCAACCTTGGATTTACGCACAGCCAATTTGCAAGGAGCAATGATTCTTTTAAAATTTGATTTAGAAGCAAGATTTCTTAACGATGCAATGTATCGAATTTGATAAAGCAAACATGGGTGGTCATTCCTTTCTTTTCGTCTATGAAAGTGACTTTATATCAAACAATTGTGCAGTACATAGAAAGATATTTTCTTTACCACTACTTTAATTAGACTCTAATTTTACTCCTGCTTTTGTGTACTAAACGAACGAATATACTGTAGATGTGTTTAGTGGGGTTTACAAATGCAGCGCCTAAAAATTCGTTGAATAAATAATCAAATAAACCACATTTATTTTGATAAACATCATAACTAATTTGCAAATAATTATCCCCCGTTTCCGACATAAATTGACAAATACATCTCCCGAATCAAGCTAAATATTTAAACACCAATTTACCCCGCATAATGCCCCAAAACCTTCGCTCTATTTTATAAGGCACACGTGTTTGCCGACGACTTCATTAGCTGGCAAATGTGGGACGCGACTTCCAGTAAAACGCCTGTCGTCATAGGACAAACAAAGGAAAATCGTATTTTCCACTACAGATGGATCGTGCAGCTGTACGAAGTTGTCGCATTGTTCCGTTCTGAATAGAGAGCGATTCACTTTCAAATTGGATTTGATTTGCTTTAGGGCTAGAGAGAATTGTATCCTCTTGTTATCCTTTGTTTGCGCTTGTTTTTAGTGCACCTTGTTCCGGGGTAAAAGCTATCATTAGGTGATTATTTATTTGTAGAGGGTGATTTAGAGCTTTAAAAGCAATAATGACAAGCAGCTGATTAGTTATTTTTTATATTTATCTTATTAAGAACATAATTATTTTGAATGCTAATACCTATGTCTGTTTTCCATGTAGTAAAGGCCTGATAATAGCATTTTGGTAGTTATTATTATTAACATTTATTTCAAGAATATTCACTTACGTTCGCTAGTTAAATCGACTTTGATCAATGCAACTTGACATCTTCTTATGGTACACAAAGCAATACATGCCTAACCAGACACACCAGCACTTGTGTTTTCCAATAATAATTCATTGCATTGAAAATGAAAAGCTAAATATGTAAATTGAAATAATGGCTTCATGTTTTTCTGACCTTGTAAATATTCTCCACCAAATGCTTAAAAAAAAAACGTTGGATTTGGTTGGTATGCTTGCCTTCTTTAGTTTATAATTTCTTGATACCGTTTTCAAATATGAAGTAAGTGGACCATACTTCGAAATATTAACGCCTTTGTGCTCTTTTAATATTGATTTTGTCCATATAAAATCGTTTCTCCGCAAAAGCAAAAGCAGAATAGTAGTACGTCCTTCTTTCTTTGAAACAATCAACAAAAATTACGACCACTCGATGTTGTCGGTTCAATAACATCGTCTTTCAACATTTTACTGATTTGCTCGATACTTACTCTTTCTGTAAATAAGGCAAATAATTTGGTTTCATCTGCAAACATATTTATGGCAGGTTAATAAGTGTCAACGCTTTCAACTGAAATTTACAGGATCAAACGTATGTGCTTAGAAAGTATTTTTGGTTTACTTATAGTTACGAACGCTTACTCGTTTGTAATTAGTATTAATTATTTTAAAACGATAAAATATCTACAAAATGTCGGAAAAAATCTGCTTAACAATCCAAGATTCCTTTGGAAATATACTCGAAAAAACCATCAAACAATGTCATACCACTTATTAGGAAATATCAAAATGAATAATTTCTGCAACTATGCTGGAGTTGTGAAGTTTTTAGTAGATGCCTTGCTTCTGTTTATAGTACTGTTAACTTATGCCAAAACTTGAACAGATGAATAATGATGATATTCTAAGTAAAAAATGTTATATGAACATATGTCCTTTTTCTTTTAGTTTAGAAGTTATAAGCATTTACGCGGAGTAATGCAGACATTATATACACCTATGGATTAAGTAAAGGTAATACTCGACGTGCAGCACGAGAATATGGACGTAGATTTTCAAATCGACAACCTGCTATGTCAGTTTTTAGTGCATCATTTCGCCAACTTAGGGAAACGGGTCATCCAGCACCGAGACATGCTGGTCCCCATGAAACAAGTGTACAAAATGTTGTAGATTTTGAAGAACCTTTCACTCAATACACGCCGGCTAGCATATCAATTACAGTGTGTGTGTGTGCGCGAACGAAAGTGTACGAGCACTACATCCTGAAGGTAACCAGCAGCGATTAGAATTTTGCCAATGGATTCTTCAGCAAAATGCACGTAACCCTAATTTTATTTCACTTGTTCTTTGGTCAGATGAATCATACTTTACAAAGGATGGCATAACAAACTTCCATAATAGAGGCAGAGAAGTAACTACCTTCTAAATCTATTTTCTCTCGAAAATCACAAAACATCCAAGGCTAACAACCCCTTTGTACTTTTTTGACCATAAAATTTTTTCGTCTCCGATTCAGCTGAATTCGAGTATACTTACTGATTTGGACCTCCTGAATTTCGAAATGGTGTCAGCTGTTCGCTAGCTAAAACGGTTTGCAAGGAAAGTGTCCTAAATTAGGCCGCCCGTAGTCCTAGCTCATTATAGAACGCGTTTTTGGAATCTGCAGCTTAAAATACATCTGTACGCCGATTTTGAGCTAAATCTATTTTCTGTCGAAAATCACAAAACATCCAACATCTTTTTTGACCATAAAATTTTTTCGTCTCCGATTCAGCTGAATACAAGTATACTTACTGATTTGGACCTCCTGAATTTCGAAATGGTGTCAGTTGTTCGCTAGCTAAAACGGTTCGCCAGGAAAGTGTCCTAAATTATGCCGCTCGCAGTCCTAGCTCATTATAGAACGCGTTTTTGGAATCTGCAGCCTAAAATACATCTGTACGCCGATTTTGAGCTAAATCTATTTTCTGTCAAAAATCACAAATCATCCAAGGCTAACAACCCTTTGTTCTTTTTTGACCAAAAATTTTTTTCGTCTCCGATTAAGCTGAATTCAAGTATACTTACTGATTTGGACCTCCTGAATTTCGAAATGGCGTCAGTTGTTCGCTAGCTAAAACGGTTCGCCAGGAAAGTGTCCTAAATTAGGCCGCCCGCATCCTAGCTCATTATAGAGCGCATTTTTGGAATCTGCAGCTTAGAATACATCTGTACGCCGATTTTGAACTAAATCTATTTTCTGTCAAAAATCACAAAACATCCGAGGCTAACCCCTTTGTTCTTTTTTGACCATAAAATTTTTTCGTCTCCGTTTCAGCTGAATTCAAGTGTACTTATTGATTTGGACCTCCTGAATTTCGAAATGGTGTCAGTTGTTCGCTAGCTAAAACGGTTCGCCAGGAAAGTGTCCTAAATTAGGCCGCCCGCAGTCCTAGCTCATTATAGAGCGCATTTTTAGAATCTGCAGCTTAAAATACATCTGTACGCCGATTTTGAGCTAAATCTATTTTCTGTCGAAAATCACAAAACACCGAGGCTAACCCCTTTGTTCTTTTTTGACCATAATATTTTTTCGTCTCCGATTTAGCTGAATTCAAGTACACTTACTGATTTGGACCTCCTGAATTTCGCAATGGTGTCAGTTGTTCGCTAGCTAAAACGATTCGACAGGAAAGTGTCCTAAATTAGGCCGCCCGCAGTCCTAGCTCATTATAGAGCGCATTTTTGGAATCTGCAGCTTAAAATACACCTGTACGCCGATTTTGAGCTAAATCTATTTTCTGTCGAAAAWCACAAAACATCCGAGGCTAACCCCTTTGTTCTTTTTTGACCATAAATTTTTTTCGTCTCCGATTCAGCTGAATTCAAGTACACTTACTGATTTGGACCTCCTGAATTTCGAAATGGTGTCAGTTGTTCGCTAGTTAAAACGGTTCGCCAGGAAAGTGTCCTAAATTAGGCCGCCCGCAGTCCTAGCTCATTATAGAGCGCATTTTTGGAATCTGCAGCTTAAAATACATCTGCACGCCGATTTTGAGCTAAATCTATTTTCTGTCGAAAATCACAAAACATCCGAGGCTAACCCCTTTGTTCTTTTTTGACCATAAAATTTTTTCGTCTCCGATTCAGCTGAATACAAGTATACTTACTGATTTGGACCTCCTGAATTTCGAAATGGTGTCAGTTTTTCGCTAACTAAAACGATTCGACAGGAAAGTGTCCTAAATTATGCCGCTCGCAGTCCTAGCTCATTATAGAGCGCATTTTTGGAATCTGCAGCTTAAAATACATCTGTACGCCGATTTTGAGCTAAATCTATTTTCTGTCGAAAATCACAAAACATCCGAGGCTAACCCCTTTGTTCTTTTTTGACCATAAAATTTTTTCGTCTCCGATTCAGCTGAATTMGAGTATACTTACTGATTTGGACCTCCTGAATTTCGAAATGGTGTCAGTTGTTCGCTAGCTAAAACGATTCGCCAGGAAAGTKTCCTAAATTTGGCCGCCCGCAGTCCTAGCTCATTATAGAGCGCATTTTTGGAATCTGCAGCTTAAAATACACCTGTACGCCGATTTTGAGCTAAATCCATTTTCTGTCAAAAATCATTAAATCATCCAAGGCTAACAACCCTTTGTTCTTTTTTGACCATAAAATTTTTTCGTCTCCGATTCAGCTGAATTCWAGTATACTTACTGATTTGGACCTCCTGAATTTCGAAATGGTGTCAGCTGTTCGCTAGCTAAAACGGTTCGCCAGGAAAGTGTCCTAAATTAGGCCGCCCTTAGTCCTAGCTCAGTATAGAAGATCTGAAGCTTGTATTCACTCTGGAATTTTTCGGGGCTCTGTATTATGTTAATTGCTCTTATCAATATATGTATTTAAATGACGTTTTTTTTAAAAAACTATGTTGAAATTTTTCATTATTTGTCGACGACCTCAAAGTGGATGTATTGTTTGGTGTCTTAATTATCTTTACTCGTATTTTGCCTAGAAAAATAAGTGATTAAAATACTATTGATTTCTAAGATGATTAAGCATATCCTCAGTGCCCTTTGGCACAGATAACCCTCTTCTAAATAACTACAAACTTGCGTAGGCCTTTGGCAACATACCGAACATTAGCTAATTCAACATATTCCCATAGTTTCGTCAAATTCTGTGCAAAGACCTAATCCACCCCCGCCAGTTCAGACAACTCTCATTATCCTGCACCATATTATTGCAATACCAGACCAACGCTGTTGTACCGAAGTAAGAAAGTTGGCCAACTACAAGTCAGGCATCATTAACATACCCTAAGTTGTTTTTGACAACCCTGCCAGGCACGTCACTTTGCGTCCTCGAATGTGGCAGTTACAAGCGATAACGTTGACGCTGATAAGGGAATTACGGTGTTTTGTAGGTGTGGGAAGGACAGGTTCGGTCTAGACCAGCAAAGTTGCTATTGTTTACAAGTCCGCGTTTGTGTTATGGAGTTTCGGCGGGAAACCTTTGTTATTTCTTGCTTCTGGCTGTATCGGATGTAATTCAGAGTGGTTTAATTTAACAGAAAAAAATAAAAAACGAACAAGCAGTGTATGGGCACATTTTAAAGTACGATTGGATTCGTTGTTTGTATTCATTTATTTATTTACGTACAACAACCAACAGCCTAAGCTACTCATGGGTTGAGGGAAATAACTTGAAAATCTTTTGAAAAGATATGTTTTTTTAATAAATAGACTGATTAAATTTGACCTACAGTTTTTTGATTATTTCTGGTAATTACATTTGATGGAAATAGATTTTTTTGTTGCTAGACATGGCCGTTTATATAGCTATATTTCTATCTTAAAACTTTTTTCAGATCTCTCCAAATAAGCTTCTTGTTAATCACTTTGTAAGTACCTAGGCCCTGAATATGAAACTTTAAATCATCCTGTAGGTTATTAAAATTAAACTATAATTTATCTATAAGCTTTTTGATCATAAAACACATTAAACGAGATGTTTAATTCATGCATTATAAGATATAGATTAGGTGTACTAACCAGCAGTGCAAACAAACTTATATTTTTCTCTATGTAAAATTTGTGTTTTGTCGTGTGTTTAGTCAAATATGAGTGTTCAGCTACGGAATATTTATCTATCTATTGCAGCCTAGTAGCACGTATGTGTTCTTTCAAACGCGTTTAAACTTTGCTAAAATCTACTTATTTCTTATGGAACGATAATTTTTATGAATAAAGATCAGGTTGTGCAGTGGGTTCACCTCTAAGTCCTGTAGTAACCAATTTGTTTATGGAAAATTTTGAACAGGTAGCGGTAAACAGATTTCAGTTTAAGCCAAAATGTTGGTATAGGTACGTAGATGACACTTTTGTTATTTGGTTCCACGGTATAGAAGAGTTGGGTAGGTTTCTAAATCATTTGAACAGTCAAAATTGTGACAAAGTTTACTATGGAATTAGAAAGCAATGGTAGTTTACCTTTCTTGGATGTCCAAATTTACAGAATAAACACTGGACAGTTAGGACACAAGGTTTACAGAAAACCAACACACACAGACAGATATTTACATGCCACATCGTACCACCCTCCCTCTCAAAAGAATAGTCTTATAAGGACGTTATTTGTTAGAGCACAAAGGATCTCAGACGAAAGTTTTTTTACAAAAAGAAATATATCATCTTAAATCAGCGCTAGTGAGAAATGCAATAGCAATAAGAATATTTGGTCAGTTTTTAATAAAAGTGCTCATCCAAATCAAGTAAATTCTCAGCCAGGACAAAGTAAATTGAAGTTGAGTTTGCCTTACGTACAAGGCTCTTCGGAAAAATTAAAGAGGATGCTTAGAAAACACGATATTTTAGTTGTTGATAGTACATATAATAATTTAGATAAAATTTTAAGTTCTACTAAGGATAAGGTACATTTAGAGAGTGAATGTGTTTACAAAATTACTTGTTCGTGCGGCAAGTGTTACATAGGTCAAACTAAAAGAAAACTAGGTACGCGTTTGAGAGAACACATGTGTGCTATTAGGCTGCAACAGATAGATAAATCTTCCGTAGCTAAACATTCATATTTGACTAAACACATGATTGACTTTGATAAAGCAAAAATTTTGAATAGAGATAAATATTATCACAAACGTCTAATAAAACAAGCTATAGAAATTTGTAAGAATAGTAATAATTTTAATAGCGATTGTGGAAATTGTGAGTTAGGTGACATTTGGAAGGCTATTTTGTAGTTATCCTTTATCAAGTAGTTCGTGTATATCTAGCAGGTAGGTAGTTCCTTTTTTGTCGTCAGGTTCTTTTTTGTCAGGTTGGCACGTTGTTTGTACGACGTCTCGCTTCCTTGGTGATTTTATTTACTTTCAAAATCTTGTTTGAACTTTAACAAGCTTTTTACAAGCAGATGAGTTTATGGTTTAGTAAACACAACCAATAATGGTGGAGGCGCCTCGCAGGATTTAGGCATTAAGTACACGGAGACGCACCAACGTCAACTCCCGAATATTTTCGCACAAAACAATGAATCAGAAATTCAGAAGTTGCATGACCCGCATCGGTCATTCCGTCCGCCCCCGTCTACCATCCCCCCAACCCCCATCGCCGCCCCCTGTCCGCAAATCAAATTTTAAAATGACGCCGCGCGCGTCAAAGAAGGTAACGTCAGATCAATATGGATCACGTGGAATTGCTAATTGAATCAGGGCCGAACGGGCACATCCACCTTCCACCATCCTCAGTTGGCGGCGTGACTGCCTCCCATGCTCTCTTGACGGAAGAGKCGRGCGTGAAACGCCGCGTTTAGTCTTCCGGCGRCGCTGCATATCGCGCGACACGCGGTGGTGGTGGTGATTTTGAGATCGGGGGCGGAGGGGGTGATTTTTTTTTTGTGATGGTGATCGTGGATGATGGAATCTGTCTCCTGGGTTTCGGGTTAGAGTACGTGCTTCAAGACGACGTTAATGTTTGGTCACTTTCTGAACCCGATGATATAATTGCTCAATAGACGCGTTTTTGGATGCTGAAAGACATTTTTGTTGAACGGATTCGAAAAGAACAGGTTCACTTGTTGATTAATCTACAGGTTGTCGTAACTAATATTTGCGCTGCCTATTTTATCCCAGTTTTTAAAAAATGCTGAACAAGTCAATCTTAACTTGAAGGGGAATCAAAATTTATCTTTGGAGTGATATCGAGTGATCAATTAAGGCTGGACAGTGGCTATACGTTGGAAACTAATCGTAATTTTTTTTTGAACAAATGAGGCCACCCAGATTTCATTTAAAATAATTTGAAGTATGTAACTTTGCCGCTAGGTAGCGCATTTAATATGACATATCAAAGAATCGTTTCTTTTTCCAAAAAGTTGCAATGCATTGTTGGTCTAAAATAAACTCATCGCAATCTATGTTTATTTCTTAATACATTTTGTTCGAACATTTTTTTCTAGTTGCCATGACAATGACGATAGGAGGGATAGAAGTTTCAAATCTTCAAAATGGCACAACTCAAGTATGGTTCAACCAAATTTAACGAATGATGGCTAATTTTAAAGTGAATTTGATGCGTTTCAATACAGTCATAAATAACTTATAATTTATTGCAACTGTTTGACAATAGGGGACGTTAATTATACAATTTTTATATTTGTTCAAATATCTTAAAAAAATCAAATGCAACCCTATAGAATTTTTTACTAGTTGTTATAGCTCATTGATAAAGCAAGATAAATTTGAAAACTGGAAGTCGATATCTTTCTTTTTTTTTCATTGGAATAAAATGAGGTTACATTAAAAAAGAGACTTTTACTCATAATATTTCGTTCTCACCAGGATTTAGTTATTCATTAGATGAGATGTTGAATTTAGGACAGAATACGAGGGTGAATGCTTCCAGCATCCATAATGTAAGATAATATTTTCCCGGAAAGATCGCCGTCTCTTGAAAACACTGGCAAAAAGTTATTGGTCTGACGTTTCGATTACACTTGTAATTTTTGTCAAAGACGAAGAACCTCAAAATTTGCCTGACACAAGTTCAAACAAAATTTTGTTTGAACTTGTGATAATATTTTTCTCGATGTAAAATTATTGTTTTATCAAAGACAATCATGTGTTTAGTCAGACATGAGTGTTCAGCAATGGTTGTGCAATGGGTTCACATCTAAGTCCTGTAGTAGCCAATTTTGAACAGGTAGCGATAAACAGTTTTCAGTTTAAGCCAAAATGTTGGTATAGGTACGTAGATGACACTTTTGTTATTTGGCCCCACGGTAKAGAAGAGTTAGATAGGTTTCTAAATCATTTGAACAGTCAAAATCCTGACATAAAATTTACTATGGAATTAGAAAGCAATGGTAGTTTACCTTTCTTGGATGTCCAATTTTACAGMATAAACACTGGACAGTTAGGACACAAGGTTTACAGAAAACCAACACACAGACAGATATTTACATGTCACATCTCACCACCCTCCCTCTCAAAAGAATAGTCTTATAAGGACGTTATTTGTTAGAGCACAAAGGAAATCAGTTCTTTACAAAAATAAATATATTATAGCAATAAGAATATTTGGTCAGTTTTTAATAAAAGTGCTAATCCAAATCAAGTAAATTCTCAGCCAGGACAAAGTAAATTGAAGTTGAGTTTGCCTTATGTACAAGGCCTTTCAGAAAAATTAAAGATGATGCTTAGAAAACACGATATTTTAGTTTAGTTGATAGTACATATTATAATTTAGACAAAATTTAATTTCTACTAAAGTTAAAGTACATTTAAAGAGTGAAGGTGTTTACAAAATTACTTGTTCTTGGGGCTAGTGTTACATAGGTCAAGCTAAAAGAAAAGTAGGTTTGCGTTTGAAAGAACACATACGTGGTACTGAGGCTGCAACAGATAGATAAATCTTGCGTAGCTGAACACTGATATTTGACTAAACAAGAAAAATATTATCACAAACGTCTAATAAAAGAAGCTATAGAAATTTGTAGCAATACTTATAATTTTAGTAGGGATTGTGCAAATTATGAGTTAGGTGACATTTGGAAGGCTATTTTGTAGTTATCTTTTATCAAGTAGTTCGTGTATGTATGTATGTAGTAGGTAGGCAGTTCCTTCTTCGTCGCTGGGTTCTTTTTTATCAGGTGGGCACGTTGTTTCTATGACGTCCCGATTCCTTGGTGATTTCAAAATTTTGTTTGTACTTGTGTCAGGCAAATTTTGAGGTTCTTCGTCTTTGACAGAAACGTCAGACTAATAACTTTTTGTTAGTGTTTTCAAGAGACAGCGATCTTTCCGAGAAAATATTATTTTAGGACAGAATGTTTGTCTGTTTTTACATTTTGCATACTGATTCTATGCCTACTTTGCCATGTGCCGTTAGAATGCACATAGTTATCGATTTGATGTGGAATCTAATTAATACTTCAAAGGTATCATCAAATTATCAGGAGTGGGAAGGTCAACTAAGTTGGCAATGCAAGAAAAGCTAAGCGAATGTGAATACTAAGCGCTTTGGAAGAAAGCTCCCTTCAAATTCAGAGACCACAAATTCTTTAAAATCGCCATCGTTCGGTTCAAAATTGTTTTTTAAAAGCGTGACGAAACGGCGTCCCTGATATCTCGCAACCATCGGCCTCGAACTCAAAATCAAAACCTCCGGGCTAGCTGGTCGAACCTTCGACGATGTTACGCACGAACAGTACACAATCAGGTGGATATTGCTTTCCACAGAGTTCCGAGAGGGGCGGCACCGGAGTCCTGGTAATTCCACGCATCGTTTGCTTTTGGAGTAGCTATAAGTCTCGTGCCTTTTTTCCAGTGTCGCACCTCTTCAATGGCCTCCAATATCTTTGGGTTCCAGCTAAAGGTAATTTAAAATAAAATATAGTGAAGCGTTTATACCGGCCTGAGATATGGTTTCTAACTTCCCTGCTGCTCTAAATATGAAAACACTGGGATGGGAAGCCCCATAGAGGGTAGTTTTCAGGAATAGAGATGTACAAAAGAAATGCATTAAGTATACAGGGTGATCTATAAGCCAAACTTGAATAGGTGAATAGTGATGATATTCTAAGGTAAAAATGTTATATTAACATATGTTATTTTTCTTTTAGTTTACAAGTTACAAGCATTTACATTTATTTATGTTAAAAATTTTATGCAATTTGAAATTCCCCAGTTACCTTTGAATCATTATTTGGGAATTTACCAAAGTTACCTAATTGTCAAACCCATATTTATTTGTCAAAATCTCAAACGCTTTTCTGAGTTAGCAATTATGTATGAATTTTCAATTGCGGAATATGGAGACATTATTTACACCTATGGATTAAGTATACGAGAATATGGACGTAGATTTCCAAATCGACATGAACTTGCTAGGTCAGCTTTTAGTGCATCATTTCGCCGACTTAGGGAAACGTGTCATCCGGCACCGAGACATGTTCGTCCCCATGAAATAAGTGTACAAAATCAAGAAAATGTAGTAGATGCTATTTTGGAGAACCGTTCACTTAGTACGCGCCGGCTAGCAAATCAATTGCAGTTGTCACAAAATTTTGTGTGGCGAACCTTAAATAAAGTGGTCTTACATCTATATCATCGTCAAAGTGTACAAGGACTACATCCTGAAGATAACCAGCAGCCATTAGAATTTTGTCAATGGATTCTTCAGCAAAATGCACGTAACCCTAATTTTATTTCACTTGTTCTTTGGTCAGATGAATCTTGTTTTACTGGGGATGGCATAACAAACTTCCATAATGAACATGTATGGTCTCTGCAAAATCCCCATGCCATTAGTTGTACAGACAACTTTTGGAGTATACTCTTTATGATCTAATAGACGACGCACCACCACATAGAGGCAGAGAAGTAACTACCTGGTTAAATAATAATTTCCCAAATCATTGGATTGGTAATGGAGGTTCAGTAGCTACCCCACCGCGCTCGCCGGATTTGAATCCCTTACATTTTTATCTGTGGGGTCATATGAAGCAGCTGGTTTTTCAGGAGGAGATTACCAATCGCGAGCATTAATACAAAGAATAATAAATGCAAGTCATGTAATAAGAAACAATCCATATTTTATACAGGGCATAACACGGCCTTTAGTTCGAAGATATGAAGCTTGTATTCTAGCGGAAGGTGCTTATTTTGTGGAGTTAAATTATAAAGCTTATAACTTCTAAACTGAAAGAAAAAGGACATATGTCATATAGAATATCATCATTATTCATCTGCTATAGGTCACCCGTATAAGTACACTATGGAAATAAAAGCTAATAAGTCCAACATTTGCCTATAAAACAGTAAGAGGAATATATAGTTTTTAGAAAGGTTTTTTTAGCTATCATGGTAAAAACATTATAGAGTAAAAAATATCGAAATTTCTACATGCTATATCATTTAAACATCTCGATAGAATTTAATAGTCTAAGACTTATTGTATAGACGTTTAAGACGAGCTTAAAGCTGATTTCTTTAAATAAATGTCAGTAAAGGGCGTCATTTACAACAATAACATTCTTTTCTTGATCTCTAGAAAAAAATCAACTAGGTATGTTTTTTTATTATGTTTAGTTTAACCATGTTACACTAGTGTGAAAAGTAATTTGACAGATTAAAGTCAAAATCAAAATTTTCATTTATTATTACAACTTTATTTATATATATTTATAACACAATCTTCAAATGTACAATTAACCATATTTAAGACATTTGATTTGAGTAAAATGCGTAGTGATTTTTATAGCTTTGCCAGCAGCTACTTGTCGGCAGCCTCCCACTTATTTGATTGCCCGATATTTTCACAGCAGTTTTATTTTTGTTTTCGAAAGAATTGTACACGTAGCCTTCGACCACAGTGGCTGATTTCCATCCTCCACGAGAGTCAAAATATATGTCCCCTCTCAGGAGTTAAATGTAGTGAACTTCCAGTTTTATTAAGATATGTTGGGTCCATTCTTAAAAGTTTAGGAAATATTTGCGATTTTATATTATTTTTGTGAGTTAAAACATTTTGCAAAAAATTAGGCAGGCGTTGGGTAGCACTTTTTATGGTAGAGTGACAGCAAAGAGAATCTGTACTGCAAATGCAAATTTTTGTATTTTGTGGTATTTTCACTAGTTCCATGACAAATAAATAGCGTAAAATAATAATAAAAAATGGTGAGCGTTGTTTATGTGCCAAACCATTAAAAAGAAAATAAATCCGCAGTAATAGCAACAATAAAAACAAAACAAGAGTAGCAACAGTGAAAACAATTTATGGTGATTACGTAAAGGAAAAGACAGAAAGAAAATTAGACTAAATTAAATGTTCAAACACATAAATAAATGCTAGTATTGTTTACTATGCCGTTTTTACATAATCCCAAATAAAATAATCAAGGGGTGTTAAATCAGGAGATCGTTATGGTAACTTATATGGATCAATCCAACGATCATCAAACATTTCTTACACGACTTCATCAACAGCTCGATTGGCATGTACATCTGATACCATGTATTATGAGCTTCGACTGCAGGAAAACAACGCAAGCTCGTATTTATAATATGTCTTTAAAAAAATGTGTTTTGCGCTGTCAAGATTTTCGTCTTAAAAAATGTACTGCAAGTATTCTATTACTTTTAGTTGTACAAACGAACAAACGAAAGCTTGTCGTGGAATACCCTGTGTAATATTAGAAGTGCTATTATTTAATACCACCGATATGTGGTCTGTCAACGTTGCACCAGCATATAAAATAGCCCCTAAACATGCAATCCATAAAACAGTCGGCAAAATTATTACTTACGTTGTCACCACCCACCTCTTTCTTAAGGCCTATCTCTCGTGTTGACTATACCTACAGAAATTTACGCGTCAAACAGAAAGGGGAGCTTTTTTATGAATGAAGCAGCTGCCGGGACGATAAAAAATGCTTTTACGGGAATAAAAGGGAATAAGGACAATTTGAGGGACCGAGCGAGGCCGAAGATGTGCCCTGAACATGTGAATTCAAGTGTGGGAAAGCTGTAACTCGGCAAAGAGAACGAAGACTCGAGTTATTTGCTCGAGTAAGCAAACGGAATTTTGTTGTTTCTGCTAACCGAGGGGAGAGCGGCGAGATATTAAAAGCTGCACGGTCTGGTAGATAAATTAAGAGTGTTTACTGGGGCAATATTGTTCGTGCCATTATAATGTTCTGTGATACACATATTGACACCCAATTCAATCAACAGGTTCATTACAAAGGATCATCAACGATCGTTAAAGCTTTTTGCTACTTTGGTAAAATAGAATTGAAAAGATTCAGTCGTGAATCCAAGGAAACTGAAAGAAATCTTTTTTGTATAATCTGTGGGCAACTTTGAACAGTCAGAAAAATAAAATAGGCCATCGTTTTTAATTTTTAAACAATGGTGTATTGTACAGAATCGCTACAAGGATATTTCAGGTTCTATTCGACTGATTTTTCTGAAATTGTGCACAGCTCTCGTTTTCAAGATATGGACGTAGGTTGCATTGCATTAAATGGTAAGGGGGGGGGTCAATAGGCACGTCATTGAAAAGGATATTTTTACCTGATTTCAAAAATTGTTCACACTTGTAAAATTTATTGCTTCTGAGTCGAGAAAAGTATGACAACAAACTTGGTTCTTGTAAAAAACTGAACCAATTGTCATATCAATAGTTATTAAAACATTACAACGTTTTGACAAAACCGACGATGTTAAAAATAAAATAAAAAAATAAAAGTAGCTTGTATGTCCTTTTAGATATGCAAGAGAATCCCAAGTGTTCCGTACAACAGCGTGCTCTCTCACTGTATAGCAGAAAATTTTGAAAAAAGAGAAGTTTCATCCATACAAAATTCACTTATTGGAAGAACAGACCGAATATGATTTCGATCGTAGGATAGAAGTTTGAAAAACTGCTATGAATGTGATAGATGAAGATATTAACATTTTAAATTAGATTATGTTTTCTGATAAAGCGACTTTTTGCCTCAATAGAATAGACATAAGTAATTGCAGATATTGGTCGGACGCGAATCCACATTGGATGGAACAAGTCCACACACAACACCCTCAGAAAGTGAATGTCTGGTGTGGTATCATCGGTGAGCACATTATTGGGCCTTTTTTAATCGATGGAAATTTGAACGCGGTCGGGTATTTACATCTCTTGCGCGAACATATTATACCAGAACTTATTCGCCTGTTCCCTAGTCGTGAAAATGCTGCGCGTCCTTCCGAACAGATATGGTTTCTGCAATACGGTGCACCGCTCTATTTTGCAGTCAATGTTCGTAGATATTTGAATGCGATATTTCCAGACAGATGCATTGGTAGGCGCGGAGCCCAGCATGTTCTCCTGATCTGACGCCGCTTGATTTTTTCCTGTGGGGGTATCAGAGAAATCGGTCGAACAGAACCTTATATTTATATTCCGAACTCATGTTCTCCATATTCCATAATTCAACTTTATGCAACCAAAGAAAGATTGTGAAAATATTGGTGGTTAGAAGCAAAAATCTTTCGAAGCTAGTCGTTATCATAAGATAGACCAATGAAGCTTTCTTAAAAGTAAAATCGATACAGGGAGCTCATTTATGATCCATATCCACCACCCACGTGTTTTTTTTTCACCTCTGCTCTGGGAACATTTCTGGACGTGACGATCATAAAATTTTTAATCAACACCACTTGTGTGGAATTAACTCTCGCGTCGTAATCTGCGCGCGATAAAGCCGTGTATAGTAATTGCCGCTTTGAAAAGCTTTTACCCCGTAATCGTCCCACGGTTATTGTTGCGGCTGGAGGTTAATAGCCCGATGCTTTATCTCTGGTGGTAGGTGATCGCCATAGGCGTTTGTGGCACTGTTATCAGGAGAAGCCTAAGCTGACGACCGTTTAGGCGGTGTGATGCCTCCAGGGGATGATAAATTGTTGTTCTATATTTCTCCGAGCTAGTGATGGGTGGGCACATGTGTGACCTTGACCTGAGTGATTAGGGGGTACATTTTCGTGGAAGCTAAATCATATATTCCCAGTTTGCTAAGGTTATATAGACCACGTGAGGTCCCTTTAGCAGATCCTGAAACAGAGCATCATTTTTTCCTAATTTATGTATGTTAATACTATTTAAAACAAGGGATGAAATGTAGAAAACTGCTATATTTCATTAATTTATGATATTTAAACTTTTGCAATAATTTGCAAAATTTCAGTTTTTGTATTTCACTGTAATTTTTTTAGAACAGTTTCTTTTGAACGGCAATACTATATAACAATTGTATTTTACAATATAATGTTAAAAAAACAGTTTCCGTACAGGATCAAATGCCTTTACAGCTTTATAAAGTGGGAGTATACGATGAAATTAAGATAATTATTGATGTACATTCAAATGAATAATCATTTTTTGACGGCATTATTTTTAATAGTACTTTTGAGTGCTAGATAATGTTTTGGAACCGAAGCCGTACTTTTTCAAATCACCCCCTGGACCACGGAAAGAGAGGGGCTTGCAACCCTCGATTATTTCCCCTTTTCGTATGATTTTTGTACGGCGTTGCGGAATAATGGATTAGAAGCAGTATTGAAATAGTATGAAACTGATGCTGTACAAAATAAAATGACCAAATTTACCCTGGAAATTGCCGGAAAATAAAAAAAAATCCGACTTTGTGGCGCACCATTTTTTTACGGCACTACGCGTTTTCTTATTATTTTTCATGGATCTATCGATGGTAAGAATGCCGTACAAAAATATATGACCAAAATGTACTCACTCCACCTGTACTTCTTAATTCTCACCTGCACTCAGTTGGACAGCTTACAAGTGACGGCATAGTGCTGAATCTTATTATTTTATGCTCTTATATCGTTCTAGATAGGTCAGCTGGTGGTTCAAATGACCCATATTTTTTTCAGCCCAGGCCTGTAATCTATTTTAATTTTCTTGCATGTTGAGTACAAAATTTATAAAATAATGAGTTGACCCTTTAAACCATTCCTCTATACCACATATGGTTTGGTCATTATTCAACAATCTTAAAAAGAATTTAGATGGCAATGCCATCTGTCAGACAGCACAGCATAGACGTGCATTTTAATCTTGAAAAGTTTCCCAACTTAACTAGATAAATTAATACCAGCATTAAGGTCTGAAAAACCTGGAAATGCTTAAAAACTTCCTATACCAACCACCCCTTTGTCCGATTTACATTGTAGACAAGTCGGGTCCTCCAAGACCACCCACTTTTTTATGCTTCCATTCACCAGACGGCACAAAGGAACCTTGGAAGCAGAATGACGTAATTACGGTCCCCTAACGAAGGGAACAATGCGGCATAATTATAAAATTAGAGAGAAATTTCGCGCTCGTTTAATTTTTCATGGCTAATCGCGACAAATTGACGTTGATCTTTAAAGTGGGTCAGATTCGGCGCTGCCGTCGATCTGATTTTCGGAGTTGCATCGAGTTGCGAATCTATCGAGTTTCCTGACGATCAAGTTTGCCGGATACGGTGCTAATCCATTAGGGCAGCTGGGGGCAATTCGCGGAACTAAGTTGGATGCTTTCGAAGGTGAAACATTTTGAATCGGTTAAATAGCTTGGATTGTACTTTCGTTCCCGTTTCGGGTGCTTGGAGCTTGGACGATCATTTCGATCTAACGATTTTTTTAAGGAGCATTAAAACTATACTGAAACCAGATGAGTAACGTCTGAATTCCTTATTAATAAAGGAGTTACAAAATTTAGTTGTAAAAATCTTTGGCCAAAATTGGAGGGTCGAATTTAGGTCATATTAAAAAGGCACTGGGCGTGGAAATTCCTTTTTGTAACTACTGTAATATTCCATATCTGCCACGTAGAACTGCATGCTATAAAAACTACTAATCAGGGCAATAATTAACTTTTGCAATACATAAGAATATAGAGCAATACAACGCTTGGAATATGGGTGTTTGTATGGGTGAAACTTCTCTCTTTTCAAAGTTTTCTAAACAGATCTCCTGCTAATATGGTGAGTGAGAGCACACTATGTAGAGTGCAACTACTTCCGAATAACTTCGCCTTCTATCTCCATAACCAATCATCATCAAAATTTCGATGCGATCATGTGCAGTTAACTGAGGAATTGCGATTGCAGATAACAAAGCGAATGAAAATTATCACCGGCCTGGAGGAAATAGAGACACCTGGAGTTTTTGTTCTTACTTAGCGATAACGAATATGGTTTTTATCTCGACGTTTTTTGCAAGACCCAAGTTTATTATCACACTTTTCTCAACTCAGAAGCAATACATTTTCTTGCGCCCATATCCCAAAATGTGTATAGGCCTATGCACAGTTATATTATATATATATATATATATATATATATATATATATATATATATATATATATATATATATATACATCATGCTATTCTTTCTGCGTCTTTTCATGAACCTAGTGATTCTGCGTCCGACGAGTATAAACGAAAACTGCAAGCGTCTTAGATCAGTCATTCAATTTCTAACAGGCAGATGGCAGGACATGCGATGTATATTGAATATTCATCAATTTACAGGGCGGAATACATTGTGCTATCTTTCTGCGTCCGAACCATTACCTAGTTTTTGGCGTCCGGCATATACGTACCATGTTACCGATGTTTGTGCGTCATACAGCGCTGCCATTTTTTCGGTTTGAAAGAGTTCATTTTAAAGCAGGTAACTAAAAAGAAAGTCTTGCAATCATTTTGGGGGCTGTAAAATGTAAATTGCGATATTACGAGAATAGTAAAATATACCCAAATTTCTAGTTGCAACTAATCAATAGCTTATTAGCTCCAAATTTTGAAACCAAAAACTGATATTAAAATACAATAATTGCGTATGAGGTTCAAATTATGTTGCAGCGTATCAGAAATTTCTACTAAGTAAAAAGCTGTATCACGGAAAAATGTAGACGATCTGACTGGGAAAAACACTAAAATGGAAATGTTTTAAATCACAGCATAACAATCTTATAAAAGAAAAATAGCTACAAAAAGGATTAAAAAKTATGTATGTACTAAAGCTMATCAAGGMAAATACTAGTTATAGCTAAATAGCAGATAATTATATATACAAAAGTAAGCTGGTTATATCCGTTGTATGAATATATTCAGCATCTTAGATTGATGCATAGTATAAATGTTCTGTTATGTTTTTGTAAATGTATTAGCTGTAAAAAAGAACTTTCTTTATTGCAAAAATGCTATGTGCTTCGCCAATCTCTGCTATTAAAAGTTGTAACTTATTTACTGTGCGGTAGGAAATTCTCAAGTTATAATAATTTGTAAATCGCCGTTTATGAAAAATACTCCCGAACACATCAGTATTATTTTTCTAGCCTCCATTTAAGATACAAATAACAAGCTTTGATGTCATTGATTATTTCTTTTGGAATACAAACCATTTTTTGCTCTTGCAGAACGTAGTAGCCAAGGTTCTTTCTGTTTATGGTGATAGGGGATAATTAATAGTTAATAATTATTTTACAAATAAAAGTCACTAATAATATACTTTCGAAGATTTTACGGTTTACAGGTATATGCTGTATTAAAATTAACAGCTGAAATGTGTCAGCTGTGGCTTACTAAAGAAGGAAATAAAATTCTAAACTGACAAAAACTAATACAAATCGGTTTTCAGCATCCTTGGATTATTTATTGAAAATGTAATTATATAGTACAGTTTATGGTAAATAATCTTAATGTAAAATAAATTTTAATTAACATTTTATTCAGAGAATTTAAACAACTTTTGAAATAGCATGCAACAGAGTAACCATCGAGCCATCCAAACAAATCACTCCAACAATAGCACTATGTTCAGAATGCATAAATTCCTATATGGCAAGTATCAGAAGGTAACCCTACACAGTGGCGATAAAATATTTTCAAAATTATTTGAAAATAATTTGAAATCTAGAAACAGCTTTATACCCTTATTGTACAAGAAATTCAACCATTATGTCATTAGGCGTAAAGGAACAAGCCAAAGCAGCCCAACTTGAAAAGTGTTTATTTAGCACAAGTACAAATAATATTCAATAAATTACATGAAGAAGTAGGCAAGTAAATGTTTTAAATGTGATCAATCAATCAATTTTACACAACTAATCTATCCATATAAAACCACAAAAAAATTGTCCTAGGGAGTAATAATGCCACTTAAACCTGCGGATACTTTATGTTCCTTTATAAAGGAGTAGAATATCTTGAATGAAGAAAGGCTGTTCTAAAAATAGTCAAAAATAAAATATTAGTATAAAACATTACAATTGCCATACAGCGTGGAATTGAAAAATGGAAACCATAAGTTATAGACTTCAATCCTGGAGAACACTAATGGCGTTTGAAGCTTCTGCTTCATCTTGGCTTTAAATTGATTTAATTTTACTTTCACATCCAACGAATGGGAAGTACACTATCGCGCAAAAAAAATTGAGCAAAAAATTTCTTTTCTGTGTGTCTGGCAGTCTGTCAGTCTGTGTGTGGACGCGATAACTTTCGAAAAATTTAACATATAAATTTGCAATTTAGTATACATATAAATCATAACTACCCAGAGCGTCCTATTTAAAATAAAATTTCTCAGAAAAGTATTTTTAAAAAATTGACATTTTTGAAATATTTCCAATGAATTGAATTTTGGACCCTGTCCACACGATTTTTGTAAATTATTTCTATTATATAGAAAATCAAATTTATGATTAAAAAGTACTCTTGCAATTTTTTTATTAAGTTAAAAATTTTCGAGTTACAAAAGAAAACGATGAATTTATAAATTTACGAGAACCGTTTGTTGTTCCAAAAAATTTTTGACAATTGTATGTGGAAGTATTGACTCAATTTGCAGTGGTTTTTTCATATATTCAGATTTATAGAAAAATAATGTCAGTATGTCTAATTTGAATGAATACTTTAAATTAATACTTGAAATACAACAGCACCAAACAAAATTATAGCATTGGTTAAACACATGGAACACATTATTAATGAACCGGAAATTAACTGTTTAAAAATATGAATCCACGAATTATATACACACTACGAAAAACTACATAAAGAGACTGACCAGTAAAAGAACACTCAAAAATTAAAAGAACATTATTCTCCCCAGTAATACAAAATTAGTTTCTTCTAGTAAATAATTTAAGACACTTATTCTTGCAGTAAACACTCAGGTTTATATCTCTACGATTCCTTTTAATCAGACCATTTTAGTTCGCAAAAACAGAAATTACAAAAGCGCACACTTAAAGTCTGTAGTTAAGTTAAGTTAAGTCAGCACCTCCCGAATCACCTTCTATTAAACCGATTTTCATATATTGAATATATTAATTATATTCGGAGATATTTAGGAAAAACTGCTTTCTCTAAGTGACGCTTATTTGCTAACATCTTCTAAACAATTTGCTCCACCGAAAATTTATAAGGGCAAATAATACTCGCAGTTATACTACTAATCACATACTAAAACGACAAAAAAATTGCAAAAAGGATAGTTACCTCCCAATTTTGCCCCCTTCCCGATAACATACTTATAATTTCAAGTTCATATATTTAGTCTTTCGAAAGTTATCGTGTCAACAAACAAAACCACAGACACAGACACACAGACAAGAAATTTTTTGCTTTTACGTTTTCGAGCATTTTAAAGCGAATGAGCAAATAAAAAATTTTGAATTTTTTTTCTGTTAGATGTGGAAGTAATTTATCTCATTTTCATCCTCCAGTAGATTCTCGTTAATTTTAATTATTTCTTCTGGAAGTAGTTGAATATATATAATGGTAAATAATTTACTTTCGTTTACATCTGAAGTAGGTTATATTTATAATTATTATGGATACCTAAATTTTCAGTATTATATTTTATACTTGAGTTTAGCCTAGTATCTAGCAATACTTCGTGAAACATCGCCAAAAATGCAGTATGATGCAATAAAATGCTAATCTTCAACCAATGAGGGAATTTTCCATTTATATCCTGGTATATGTAGGGAAAACATAATTCACGATAGGTAATCTGGTGCAATTAGTGGTGGATACCTGCAGAAGGTAAACATATTAAAATTTTTGAAACTTACTCTGTAGCTAGCTCCTAGTTTTTTTAGATACAAATTCCATATTGCGTAAAGAGCTTTTTCCAGCTTTACAGAGACAAAGTAAAATTTCGGCCTCGATGCGTTGTAGGGGATTATTTATAGTACAACATATTAAAAAATGAAGGCAATCGGATCCAAAATGACGTAGCTGAAAACCTAGAAGTTTTACATGTAAACAGTATAGGTAATACCCTTAAACCAGTGATGAGCGTTTACGCGTAAATTATAATTTTCTACGTTACACGCGTAGAAAATGTAGATAAAGCATTTTGGCGTAGATTTTGAGTAGAAAATTTAAGTAGGTACGCGATAAACCTGAATGGAAACCGTTTTGTTTCTAATTTCTCTGTTTTTTTTTATAATAGTTTTCTTTGGAACATAAAAGACAAAGCATTATGTTTTCCTTCCACAACTATATTAAGTACATTCTTAAGTAGCCTATTTACACATGATATCAAATTAGAACAGCATGTTTCATGCACAAGTTGATTTTTCTCCAGAGAAAGGTATCTACTGTAATCAACTATAACCTGTTACTTGCTTCTTTAGATCACTGTACCTAGTTCAGTATACATACATATTAGGACAATCAAACTGGCCTGCAATTAAAAACGTTTGGTGAAAGAAAAAGGGTGGCATATAAAATTGGTCATTTATTTCAGTTTATAGAGAATAAAGATAATAAAATTCAAAGTGCGTCAAAGTGTTTTGGACAGCACACTTATCCTGCTTACTCAGGTGTTCTGGATATAATTGACGTTTCCCAAACAAGTTATTGTTATTTAAACATTTATCTAGTCAAACTTAATTATAACAAACTAGTATTTTGTTTAATTAAGAATAAATATTATAAAATAATTATAAAATACAAAATAATACTGGCATTTGAGGCGTTTTGAGTAGTACTGATGATGAACACCAGAACACCACTAAAAAAACTATATATTTCTAGAATTCTGTTGTCTACACAATGCTGTTTTCTACAGTAGACTTTTAAGGTAGAATATTACATAGTTTACGCGTTGATAATAGCGTAATTTAAATAGCGTATTTTACGCGCCCATCACTGCCTTAAACGCACCACAGTTACCCAAAGCGAACCGTGCGGCTTCGCGACGAGATAAAACATTAAAATATCTGCTAGCACTGGAAATATTACTGCTCCCCAGCATTGCCAAGTGATAGGACGCAGAACCATCGACATTCTGTATCAACGAGGTATACGCAGAAAGTATACGCGTTGCGATAATTGCGCCCCCACGAACAGTCTGGCGAACTACTGGCTGAAACACGAGCACACATCGCCACCCTTCTGCGTCCACATGCATGTCTCATAGCACTCATATTATRTTGTTTATGCGAATGCTGACATTATGGATGACAACACTGCACCTTAATAGATATGCCAAGTATGTGAGCAAATTTTTAACTGTTGTTACCAGAGAGCTAATACGCGATGTATTTTCTGCGTCCGAATATGGACGCTGAAGGGTGGTGGACGCAGAAGCAAATGTAAACGAGACAATGTACGGACGCAGAATCATGAACAAGATGTATATATATATATATATATATATATATATATATATATATATATATATATATATATATATATATATATATATATATATATATATACAGGGTGTCCCTGAACATGTGGGCAATATCTCGGGATCTGATAGCTGAGCTGAAAACATCACTATTTTACAGTATAACTTTTTTTGATATAACGTCCGCCTACTGAGATATTCACCCCTAAAGCACTTTTGAAAAAATTGGTTTCTCCGAAATATCTTTTATACCGCCTGATATAATTTGATGAAATTTTCGCCATTAATATTTATAATGCAGACGGTTAGAATAGTGCAGACACAGTTTTTGTAACTGCACGGGGAAGTTGGGGGTAAACTACCCTTCACCGTTTTTTTCTCTTAATTTTAAGGCGGGTAAGATTTTTTCCCCGAAATAGGCGTTCTTCAATTCTATCAAACTTAAGAAGAAAAAAAGGTACTCTTTATTCATTACCCTAATGTTAACCGTTTTCGAGAAAAATGCTGTTGAATTACATGGTTCACATTTTCACTTGCCTCCACACGAGCAATTTAATTTTTATAGTAGGCGCTAAAAATATTATTAGCTGTCACTCCATTTAATTTTCCTGGTGTGATTGTTATCCAACAATCATTTTAAAATGGAATATTCATTTCCTGAATATGCTGACATGCATTTAGTGTATGGTCTAGCCCTTGGTAATAGTACAGAAGCTGTGAGGTTGTACGCAGAACGATTTCCTGACCGTAGGATTCCTGATCGGAAAACTTTTGAACGGGTTGATAGACGTTTAAGGGAGACAGGTGGGACATAAAATTATCCATAAAGGCATGTTTATATCAATTTGTAATTATTAGGAAAATTTGTAAAAGATAGCTTGAACGGTGGCGTCCAAAGAAGAGTACGCACAGTGGTCCTAGAGGAGAACGTTTTGGATAGCGTGGCTGCGGATCCTACCAATAGTATTAGAAAACTTGCGGTGCAACACAATGTGTCCAAAAACACTATTTCCAGAATTTTTCAAGAACAATTACTGCACCCTTTTCATGTTCAAAAGGTACATGCTCTAAGTCATGAAGATTTTCCTGCTAGAGTGGAATTTTCAAATTGGGTCTTAGAACAGCACACAAATAACAGGGATTTTATTAGTTCGATTCTTTATTCAGATGAGGCTGGTTTCACGAAAAACGGTGTAATAAATTCACACAATTTACATGTTTGGGCGGACGAAAACCCTAATTCCACAGTGGTTGCAAGACACCAGTTCCAGTTTCAGTCTGTTAATGTTTGGGCGGGAATCATAGGGGACCATTTAATAGGACCATATGTGCTACCTCCAAGATTAAATGGGGAACTCTATTTGCAGTTCCTTCAAAATAACTTACAACAGCTTTTAGAAGACGTTCCATTAGCAACCAGAAGAAACATGTGGTTCATGCATGATGGCGCACCACCCCACTTTAGTATTGCTGTGCGACAATTTTTAAATAATGCGTATCCAAATCGAGGAGGAGGAGGAGGTCGAGGAGGACCTGTTGCTTGGCCTCCTCGATCGCCAGATTTTAACCCTCTCGATTTCTATTTGTGGGGGCACCTGAAAAACTTAGTTTACTCTACTCCTGTAGAAACGAGGGATAATCTAATAGAACGTTTAGTATTTTACTGTGATGAAATACGTAATAACGCTGCCGGCAGTCTTTAATTCGTCGGGCCCGAAAATGCATTGAAGTTGGAGGAGCTCATGTTGAAGCTTCTTAATTTTTTTTTGTAGCTCCATGTAGTTTTTAAGTGTTCTTCGTAATGTTATATTTATGTAATTATTTAATAAATACAATAATTAATATGCAAAGCCCAATGCAATTGATTTTCTGTCTCCACTGCACTACACTTAAATGTTGGTCAAAGTAATATTTGAAAACAAGTTCTAATTAAATGTCTGAAAGATTATTGTGCCTGGACTGTCATAAAATACTTTAGTAGTTTACCTATGCCATTCGCTATTTACAATAATGCTTGTAATAACATTTAAAACTTGATTTCTTTTTGAAAATAGTCTATTTTAGCTAGTATGTATTCCATTTTAGTATTTCTAGTTTTTTTTTCCTACAACAACGGCCTAAAAGTGTTGTTCAGTACGCCTACTATAAAAATCAAATTGCTCGTGTGGGCGCAAGCGAAAATGTGAACCATGTTATTCAAGTACATTTTTCTCGAAAACGGTTAACTTTAGGGTAATGAATAAAGAGTACCTTTTTTTCTTCTTAAGTTTGGGAGAATTTAAAAACGCCTATTTCGGGGAAAAAATCTTACCCGCCTTAAAATTAAGAGAAAAAAAACGGTGAAGGGTAGTTTACCCCCAACTTCCCCGTGCAATTACAAAAACTGTGTCTGCACTATTCTAACCGCCTCCATTTTAAATATTAATGGCGAAAATTTCACCAAATTATATCAAGCGGTATAAAAGATATTTCGGAGAAACCACTTTTTCCAAAGGAGCTTTAGGGGTGAATATCTCAGTAGGCGAACGATATATCAAAAAAAGTTATACTGTAAAATAGTGATGTTTTTAGCTCAGCTATCAGATCCCGAGATATTGCCCACATGTTCAGGGACACCCTGTATATTTCCCCCCTAATATTTTCTGTTATCGCTGTCAATTCTTCCCAGGATGTATTCTTTATCTGTTTACTTGCGTCTTCATTATGCCCGTAATGGGTAGGTCTAGTTAAGCTAAGTAAACGGTTTGTTCCTTAATTAAATGATGAATAATTTGTTTCTTAACGTCCAGACGCATTGCCGATTTCCGCGAGCCGCCACTGTCGCCGCCGACGTACCTACCATAATCGCAAAACACAAATTGCGCGTTCATTTTGCCAAAGCATCGAGAATTTCCGCTTCGCATTCCACCACCTACCGTGTTCGTCTTTGTCCGCATCAAATGCAGCCTCCACTTCCGGATCCGCCAGCGCATCAGAGGTCCCACTTCATAAATCAAAGACGGCGACCAAACGACTGGTATAAATCAAAATCAAGGTGGCTTTGGCCCCAGATAAGTCGAGATCTCCGGCGCGCATTATTCCCAATTTATTTATGGGAACGTGGAATTTACGTATCACGGTAACAGGGACGGGATTCAATTGTGAGTGTCGATGGGATATATTTATTGGGGTTCGCGAGTCAAGAGGCGAGAGCTACTTCTTCTGAATTAATAATTAAGCCTTTAACTGAAATAATAAATCAGTGCTTCTCTGGTGGTTACCTTCTGAATAAATTAAAGGCAGCCAAAGTAATTCCCATTCATAAAAAGAGGTTCCAAAGATAATCTTGACAACTACATCCCGCTGTCAATTCTACCAGTAGTCCAGTTCCATCACCAGTTTGAGAGAATTCTAGAGAAATCTAGTGGTGTTAAATCGGGACTTCTTGGAGGGCATCTAATTGGACCTTCGCGACCAAACCACCGCTCTGGAAACATTTCATCCAAGTGTTGCTTGACCACGCGAGCGAAATGTGCAGGGGCTCCATCATTCCATAAGAAATAACCATCACTTAGATGAAAACAACGTCAAAATTTTGCATTGCGAAAGGAAAGGTAAAAAACTGAACCTTTTAGAACTTTTGGAAATTAAAAAAGCTCAGAAAAAATATTTGGCAAATATACAAATAGAAATTCCCACGTCCAGTACGCCTTTGATATTCCCGAAATTATAAACTCGGCCTTCAAACCCAGGCGAGAGATTTTACAACTGTATTTTACAACCCCTGTAAAAAAAGGGGATGCAAACAGAATTTTGCACATCTGAGTTTAGTATAACGCTGTTATCTCTTTGACAATGACCGTTTTAGGTCGAAACGATCGTCTGAGTTATCTGATAAATTAAGCGAGACAAAGCACATACGTTCAATCAATCAGCTTGTTTCCAAACTACCTAATTGATAGTACATTCGCCTTGTTATGTTTACAGGGACATTCTGTAGCAATCCTGGCAACTCATTTATTAAATTAAAAGGTAGTGTTTCCCTGTGAGGCAATTCACCATTACAGAAGCCATAAACAAAAACCATACTAGCATTCTCTGAATTAGAATAAACTTTTGGTGTTTTAAAAAAAAGTTGCAAACAGACTTAAGCCTTAAATAAGCAAATTTTAATATGTATAATTAAGGAAACAAACTTTGTATCAATATTTTTTCAAAGAAGATTAGATATTCATTCATTTTGTTAGTTTCGCTATAATTTGAAAACAAATAATAACTGGATAAGAACATTTAAGGTTTKTCCAATATTTTGATGTGCAGAATGCAGTCTTGGAGTTCTGTGCGATCTTTCTGATTCACCTGGTATGGCTTGCCCTAACACCTGTTATTTCTTTCTCAATACAGGATGTTTCACGAATGATAATGACCCTGACGAAATTAAAAATGCAAACCAAAATACATTCTCATAGCCGATGTGGTTATTTTACATAATGGTATTATTTTAAAAATAAATTGGGAATCCATGACGGCTATGCGCTATGGTTCCAGTCACTGTATTTATTAAAAGTCAAAATGTATTCAAATAAATGAAAAAACAGATATGAATTGGCTTAGGCTTTCACGGCCGGCGTTCACTTGATGAATTGAAGCTTCCGGGCTAGATGGCCGTGGTCGATGTCTTCTTCTTCCTCCTCTAACTGACGTTTCGCTTACTCCTGTGGCAAGCATCTTCAGAGTTGCGGTCGTGGACGTAATCGTCGCGGCGAGCTCGCTGACTGATCGCTGGCTACTTTGGGTCCGGTATTTATAGTAGCGTCGTTCCGGTTGACTGAGTTCGTGGAGGGGGGCTTTACAGCGGTGCGGTATCTTTTGATCGGTGCTCCGTGGAGTGCGGGAATCCATGTTTTATTGATTTTCATCGTCTCTTCTTTGCGGTTGAAATTATTGTTATGCTTGTGTATCTCGATGGCTTCTAGATGTAGGCGTTGGTAATACGGTTGTGCGGTGCTGAGCATTTGAGTTTCGTTGAACCTGATGGCGTGTCCCTCTTGAAGTGCGTGTTCAGCGACCGCAGAACTCTTGGATTGGCCAAAACGGCAATGTCTCTCGTGTTCCCTTATCCTGGTTAGGGCGCTTCTCTTCGTGGTCCCAATGTATACTTGTCCACAACTACAGGGGATCCGGTAAACTCCACCTGAGGATAGTGGGTCGCGTTTCTCTTTGGSTGAAGGAACAGGAAAAACAACTCGCCTTTCTGGACGTCTTGGTGACGAGACGCACCGGTACAGAGCTTGGACACCAAGTATACCGCAAGCCGACCCACACGGATCGGTACCTCAACAGGTCTTCGAATCACCACCCAGCCCAGAAAAGAGGTATTATCAAGACTTTAGTCGAACGCGCCAAGAGAATCTGCGAACCGGAACATCTGCAAGAGGAACTAGACCATCTTCATCGAGCCCTGCGAGCAAACGGATTTACAAACAAGGAAATTAAACGAGCCATGCGACCTCGCCGACAGAGTAGTGCCGTCTCACAGGAACAGCCGGAAGTGATGGGGAAAGCATACCTGCCTTACATCAAAAACATCACGGACCGCATCGGGAAAATCCTCCGAACACACAACGTGTCAACAGTGTACCAGCCTACCAGGAAACTGCAGAGCATGTTCACATCAGCCAAAGAGAAACGCGACCCACTATCCTCAGGTGGAGTTTACCGGATCCCCTGTAGTTGTGGACAAGTATACATTGGGACCACGAAGAGAAGCGCCCTAACCAGGATAAGGGAACACGAGAGACATTGCCGTTTTGGCCAATCCAAGAGTTCTGCGGTCGCTGAACACGCACTTCAAGAGGGACACGCCATCAGGTTCAACGAAACTCAAATGCTCAGCACCGCACAACCGTATTACCAACGCCTACATCTAGAAGCCATCGAGATACACAAGCATAACAATAATTTCAACCGCAAAGAAGAGACGATGAAAATCAATAAAACATAGATTCCCGCACTCCACGGAGCACCGATCAAAAGATACCGCACCGCTGTAAAGCCCCCCTCCACGAACTCAGTCAACCGGAACGACGCTACTATAAATACTGGACCCAAAGTAGCCAGCGATCAGTCAGCGAGCTCGCCGCGACGATTACGTCCACGACCGCAACTCTGAAGATGCTTGCCACAGGAGTAAGCGAAACGTCAGTTAGAGGAGGAAGAAGAAGACATCGACCACGGCCATCTAGCCCGGAAGCTTCAATTCATCAAACAAAACAGATATGATTTTGATTTATGGTGAATGGAAGAAAAATGATTCCGCTGCTGCCCGTTTATACAGACAACGTTTTCCAAATAGAAGAGCTCCTACCTATACAATTTTCAATAGACTTGAATTAAATTCAAGGACAAACTGGCCACCACTGAAAAAGTCAACAGAAAGAACAGCAGCAAGCCCTGACAATGAAATTAGAGCATTGGAAATAATTGACGAAAATCCTCATATTAGTCAAAGGGTAGTCTCAAGAGCAACCTGTATTAGTCTGTCTTCAGTACACCGAATAATTAAAGGCAATCAATTTCATCCGTATTACTTGCAATTGGTTCAGGCCTTAAAGGAGACAGATTATCCTAAAATACTGGCATTTTGTAACTTTTTTCGGGAACACCAAAATTTGAATGCGAGATTTTATGACATTTGCTTCTCAGATGAAGCAGGATTTTCGAATAATGGTGGAATTAACAAACATAACATGTATTACTGTGCGCAAGAAAATCCACGTTGGATTCGAGGACATTTTTAAACTATCTACTCGAGGAATGTCTGGTGCGGAATATTGGGGAATCAAATTGTTGGGCTTTATTTTTTTCGCGATAGTTTAAACGCAATACTCATCTATATTTTTTAAGAAACATTTTACCGGTACTTCTCCAAGATGTAAATTTACAAGTAAGACAAGATCTATGGTTCCAATAAGACGGGGCACCTGCGCATTATCATAGAACAGTGTGAAATCATTTTGATTTGGTTTTACCTAACCGATGGATGTGAAGAGGTTCAATTAATCCTTGGCCACCAAGAAGCCCTGACACCCTTTTGGTTTTTTTTTCTGTGGGGAATGATAAAACAGCAAGTATACCATACACCAATTGAAAGTGTAGAACATTTAGAAAATAAAATACGTGATGCATGTAGATCCATCACTCCAGAAATGTTAATGCATGTTAAAAGATCGTTTTGGGCACGAATTCAACCTTGTGAAAACAGCGGAGGGCGACATTTTGAGTATTTATTACATTAATGTTATTGAGTAAACATTTTTTAAAAATAAAATTTGTTTTACAATACCGAATTTACTTAAAGCAAGGGATTGAAGTTTATGTCAAAATTTACGAATTTATACAGCTCTCTACGTTTTATATTTTTTAAGACGATTAGCAAATATCATTGTTACTTCTGCAAATGTATTTTGGGTTGCATTTTTGATTTCGTCAGGGTCATTATCATTCGTGAAACATCCTGAATAACCAGTGAAATTAGACATTAAATGAGCTCACATTTTTACTAAATGGAATGTTTTTAGTTTGTTACACTGGTGACTACCAGTACGTAGCCCTACATAAATGATTTCGAACATCATTCGTAATTAAAACCTTAATATATAAAAATCCGTCCTTTACATCATCGACTTTGTTTATTACCGCCATCAGACAACATCCAGTTAAATCCAAACGCATACCAGAAATTTTATCAATCAAACCCCCTCTATTACCCCAGATTATTAAGTGCAAAGACGTGTTTACTTTTTCCTAATGGAATGGATATTAACGGACACGTCAATGTGTCAATATGTCGTTCCCCCCAGTCCCGATACATTCGCGAGTTTTTAATGAGTTTGCGGAAAGCCGTGGGCGGTTTTCAATCAAAGATTGGCAGCGAACGCGGAATACTTCACTGGTTTACACATTACGGTAGGTGTCGAGTTCGATGGCGTTTCCCTGTTGACGTTTGGCAGCGTAGCTCGGTAATTAATGAATGAAGTTATTCTGTGCTACAAATAATAGTGTTTACCTAAAATATGAGGAAATGGCCTCTCAAATTCATTAGGTTAAAGCTTACTGACAATATTGTGTCCTGGACCTGGAAGGTGAAGTCGTAGAAACTTAAAAAACGCATAAAAAGACAGCTTTAATCACTATATCGAAGTGCTTGCATAATTTAGACCAAGGCTACCATGTACTTTTTCCCCTATATAATACAGAGGAATGCCACACTAATGAGAAGTTGAAATCACTGCTCGTTCCATCAGAAGTTTTAAACATCAGCATTTTTATCTTCGATTAGGGGAAACTACCCCATAAAACATCCCCCGCTTCATCGAATCAACCGCGGCCATACTTCACCGCATCATATCCCAGCGGAAAGCGTAAAACTACGACAAAAGCCCGCCGCATAAAGTTTAATCAACATCGTACTACTTCATTTTAATAACAATACAGCAGTAAAGGAATAAAGAAGTCCCGAGAGTGCCGCAGCGGGGCAACGCGGACATAAGGAAAAATATACTGCTACTCTTACTCAAGTTGATTGCCGGCGAATTAAGATTACGATGCGTCGGGAACTGTATGAAAATTAGGCCACTCTCGGGTGAAACCGGGATGAATGGGATACTCAGCAATATAAACAGGAGGAAGAAGAGGGCTGTAAAATTAATTGGAATTGGTTTGGGTGTACTGTTGAGAGGAAGTCGTTAGGGTGTTTTCGTGTGCTGATAAAACAAGTGTAGTCTGAATCTGAAAAAGCTGTCGTAATAGCAAATGTTTTTTTTTCAAGCACGCTTTGATCTGTGCAGACTAAAAGGTTGAAAAACACTTTAGAAACAAAGATTAAAATGAAATGTATGTCTATGCTATGTTTTCTGCACCACAACCAACTACAGATAAATCTAATTCGTTGTCATTACAGCTCATTAACGTAGTTTAGTGCTAATGCAGATAGTATGGCATAGAACTGGTTTTGCCCATAGAGCAAAGGCTTGGTATGATGTTAGTAGAAAATTAGATTGACAATGACATCTGTCAGCATTACACTGACATGATGACGAAGCCACCTAGCTGCCCTAATGGTCACTTCTTCCTAAAAAAGATTAGGATTGAAGTGAATCTCCAAATAAATACTTTTTTGAAATCATCATAGGCTATGCTAATATCGGATCGGTTTTCATAAATTTATATGCTTTTTCAGTTAATCACCGTTGTCTTTGTATCCTAGTTATCTAGCCGCGCCTGTAGCTATTTTTTTTTCAAAATATTAATTAACAAACTCGACATATTGCAACAAATTCTTTAGTACTATTTTCAGTCCACCAAGTAAGTGATGTATAATCATTTCAAATTTTAATTCTATGCATGTTTAAAAACTTATATTTACTATAATTATAGAGGGTGTTTCGGGAAGAAATATCAATAATTTTTTTGGCCTCTACATCATCTGTCGTTATTTTCAGTAGCTCATCTCTTCTCAAAGCTCCACAAGCATCAATAATTAAAATGACCTGAAAAGTTGCTCAAAATTAGTTAAGTGAATATATTTATATTAATTTGAATTACCAGAAATCTACTATAAGGTGTCTCTTTTAAAAAATCTCTCAATTTCCTCTTTTGTTAGAATTATAGACTTCTTTGGACGGTATCCAACTGATTTGCTTTTCAAATATGGTATTAGTTTCGAAAATTTCCTGATATTTACATTTTATTTAGCATTCAGTGTAAATTTTAGCATTGAATATACTGACCATAATGTCGAATGTTTAACTTTAGTAATTTTATTTTCGAAATATGCCAGTAATACCGCTTCGGACACTTTGAACTGCACCATGCTTTAAATTCGTCTCGACGATTTTTTTGGGATTAATTGTGAAACAGCACTCTGCGCCGCTTCCAATACTCCTCCTGGTAAATGCTCCTCTTCACTTTCCGTGCTCATTTTCAATTAAACAGTCTTTCACACCCTTCAGAATACGAATAATTACAATATATTATAATTCTGAAATACTTTTTCTGACAATGTTAATTGTTTATTAGCTTGCTATCGTAATGGCAGACAACGCTACCGCACCTAAAATGTTTTCATTAAAACAGTAGTTTAAAAGATTTCAAATGTAAATTAAATTGTTGTAACATACAATCATCTCGTTTTATTGCAGTTTTCGAAAAAATGTTGTTTGTATCTCGAACGTGTACTGCTTTTGCGGTCTCGAATGAATTTTTAATATGACTTCCATTCTTGAACGCAAAATTATATTTCGCGTTCTAGATACAAAAAACCTATTTTGTTTTGTCGGAAAAAGCACTATTTAAAAATTTTTGTAACCCCATTTTTAGAATCTGTGACGAATTTAGGTACTTCACGGTTCTGAAAACATCGATTTTTTTAGATAAAGTTGCCGAATGAAAATAAACAAATAAAATTCAATAATTTTTAAGATAAAGTCGGTAGAGTCTCATGCATGAAATTTTGACAAAAGTTGTTTTGTTTCATCAGCTTTCTCAATGGTATATATGTATATATTTTTAATTTGATCCCAACAATTATGTACCTTTGCAATACGTAGAACTTTTCAGGAAAAACGAATCAAATCAAAACGAATAACGCTGTGTTTTCAGTTACTACAATCCTCTCAAAATTCGGAGAAAAGGCATTAATCACGAAAACCTTACAGCTTACATTTTTGTAGTGACTAACGTTTTTTGACTTCGACATTTCAGTTTCTGTTAGAAATCTACTTAAAAGAGCAACGTTGGATATACCATTGGAACTGATGAAACTTTTTTCAAGTAGGTACCCAAGATTGTAGTATGCATGAGATTCTACCGACATAATCTGAAAATTATTGATTTTTACCTGTTTACTTTTGGCAACTTTTATCGCCTCGATATTTTTATAACTTATATATCTTATAGGAAATTTTTCGTAGATTGAAAAAATGTGGTTGAAATTGAAACCTTTAAGTTATTGACATTTCTTCAAGAAATAAGTGGATTGCGCCTTATTTACAAAGTAATACCCTTTTGCAAATTTTGCTTATGTCCATCCGAATACGCATTTAATACTGTATTTACTCCATTAGCTACAACTTGATTTTTTCCAAAACTAACATCTCGAGAAAGACCAAATTAAAAAAGTGCATTCCATGTACTGAATTTACTCCAATTTACAATTAAAATGTCATTGTTTTGCGCTTGGTAATACACTGTAAGCCTACTACAACGCTTCCGTTTCCCCAAATTGTCCGCTTTCAGCCACCGAAAACGACAAAGTAAAACCGCTATTACTTTATGGAACATCCGAGGACGCCTAATCGCTTAGCTTCCTCTGGGGGAGGCAAGCCCATCGGAAATATTTCAGGACTTAGTCTCTCCCTCGGGAGGCAGTGTGTCGAGTTACGTTCTCACCAGTTTATACGTCGCGACGCAAGGGAAGAATTATCATCTTACTGGCAAATAGAAGCGAAGAAGAATATGATATTTTGCTTTGAGAGTGTATGCGAAACAAGACTCAAAGAAAAATTAGACATAAACGGGCTTATCTTTTTGTTGCGAACTGTACAGAAAATATTGTTGTCGAACATACAGATAGCATTCCGAATTTTGCTAAAAACGTGTACTTTTAATAAATGCTTATGCATTTTTAGATTATTTTTGAAATATGCATGTATGTATTTCATATCCATTTTGCATATTTTCCGAGCTCTAATAATGATGGGGCTTGTGAACTACATAAGATACTTGACTGATTTTTGAACAAGTTTTTCAATAATTTAGAACCAGGGCAGAATACAAGCGTACTTAAATGTATAATGACGATCCTTTTCTACTAAACCAAAATAATGACAGGATGCATCAGTAACTAAATTATGGTTTGTTAGAATGTGGTCCAATATTTTGATGTTGCAATTCAAAAACTTGTTCTTATAGTTTTAAATGAGTTGGATAAAAAAAGTGACAACAAACTGTACCTACACAGAATGTTCCACGAATGATAATGACCCTGAGGAAATTAAAAATGCAACCCAAAATACATTCTCATAGCCAATGTGGTTATTTTTTACATAATGGTATTATTTTAAAAATAAATTGGGAATCCATGACGGCTATGCGCTATGGTTCCTGTCACTGAATTTATTAAAAGTCAAAATGTATTCAAATGATGAAGAACACATAAGATTTTGATTTATGGTGAATGCAAGAAAAATTGCTTCCGCTGCTGCCCGTTTATACTGGCAACGTTTTCCAAATAGCAGAGCTCCTGCCGATACAATTTTCAAGAGACTTGAATTAACTTTAAGGACTAACTGGCCACCACTGAAAAAGTCAAGAGACAGAACAACAACAGGCCCTGACAATGAAATTAGAGTATTGGAAATGATTGACGAAAATCCTCATATTAGTCAAAGGGTAGTCTCAAGAGCAACCGGTATTAGTCTGTCTTCAGTACACAGAATAATTAAAGGCAATCAATTTCATCCGCATCACTTGCAATTGGTTCAGGCCTTAAAGGAGACAGATTATCCTAAAAGACTGGCTTTTAGTAACTTTTTTTCGGGAACACCAAAATTTGAATGTGAGATTTTATCACAACATTTGCTTCTCAGATGATTTTCTAATAATGGTGGAGTTAACAAACATAACATGCATTAGTATGCGCAAGAAAATCCACGTTGGATTCGAGAAGGACATTTTCAAACTATCTACTCGACGAATGTCTGGTGCGGAATATTGGGGAATCAAATTGTTGGGCCTTATTTTTTTTTCGCGATAGTTTAAGCGGCAATACTTATCTAATTTTTTTAAGAAATATTTTACCGGTACTTCTTCAAAATGTAAATTTTCAAGTGCGCATTATCATAAAATAGTGCGAAATCATCTTGATTTGGTTTTGCCTAACCGATGGATAGGAAGAGGTTCAATTAATCCTTGGCCATCGAGAAGCCCGGACCTTACTCCTTTGGACTTTTTCTGTGGGGAATGGTGAAAGAGCAAGTACACCAAACACCAAATGAAAGTGTAGAACTTCTAGAAAATTAAATACTTGAAGCATGTAGATCCATTACTCCAGAAATGTAAATGCATGTTAAAAGATCGTTTTGGGCACGAATTCAAGCCTGTGAAAACAGCGGAGGGCGACATTTTGAGCATTTATTACATTAATGTTATTGAATAGACATTTTTCAAAAATAAAATTTGTTTTACAATACCGAATTTATTTAAAGCAAATGATTGAAGTTTATGTCATAATTTACGAATTTATACAGCTGTTTACGTTTTATATTTTTTAAGACGATGAACTATCAGTGTTACCTCTGCAAATGTATTTTGAGTTGCATTTTTAATTTCCTCAGGGTCATTAACATTCGTGAAACATCCTGTATAGACCTAATCTTCGAGAAGTGGAATATTTAAACCTACGCTTATTGATATCGGAATATTAAGAGCATTACATAAAACGCAAAACGTTACTTTTGCTCGATCTTTTATACATGTGACAAACAGTGTTATACGAAAGGGCCCATCTTTTACTAACCACATTCATATCTCTGCATAACCACAAATCCCCGCTCATGAACACTAATCTGCATAACTCATTACGAGGCATAACACTTCACCAACTAGTAAATTAGTTCCCAGCAACATATGAACTAGAAATGTCTCGTGTACCTCGTAAAACGTGCACTGCTTGCTGCGAAATCGTAGCGTACAGCGAAACCACGGATTACCCCAGTTTAATGTAGGCGACAGACAAAGACTTATGGCGGCAGTAAACGCGGCACAGCAAGCATAAAACGGATGTGGTTTTGTGATGGGCAGGTTTATTGGATGTTTGAATGAAAAGTGGACGTTAATTGGACACCTGAAGTGGTGAAGGACTTTGAGTTTTGCGTGTTTCTGCGAGGACTGGTCCCTTTATGTTGACATATTGAGCCTAGTAAAAGAAAACTCATTTTTAATGGAACTAATATACTTATATTATTATATTAGTTATATATTATATTCATTAAAACTTTTTCCAGCCTTCTGGAGTTAGGTTATTTAAATGAGGATACCTCACCGTCCTAAATTATTGCAATTAGTGGCACGCTTCAAAGTTCCTAAATGAGCCCCATTCAAAAAAATCTTGTTGGCTAAATTTTAACTTTACCACTACAAATTTTTGAAATCTGTTGTGATAATTTAGCAATCAACAAAACATAGAGGCTTTTATAATAAATTTTATTTAATGCAGGCCTGATGCTAACTGGCGCGACCCGCGATCTATTTTTATGTGATACTTTATTGGGTTTAAATTCTCCGATGTATAAAATAAAAGCCTTTGCATGTCATAACGAATTTATACAAATTAAAAAAATACTCACTATCATTTTCACTGCTAAAATCACGATTAACTTCTATTATTAGTTGTTGTACATGATTCGCTCTGTACCGATTTTCAATGTCCAGTACATGCAGCACTGAATTTCTCCATGCATCGACACTTGTTATTTCAGTTTCGTGTCTTAATTTTTAGCAGCATTTCATTGCTAAATTTTCCACCGGTTTTCCGTTGTCGAATTCTTTGTTTTAACTGCCACCATATCATTTCAATGAGGTTGAAAATGCACTGATATGGGGGTAACCGTAGAATGGTTCAGAAGCGAGAATGTCAATTTTAAATTTCTTCGAAAATTTTTCTTGGGCCAAGTACTTCCAACAATTGTTTTTTGTGTAGTCCTCTTCGACATATAAATCTTCCTTTCTTAAAAACTTTTGAAAGGTTGCCTTATTAGTTATTGTGTTTGGAATTTTATCCAGTTGCTATGAATGGTAACTAGCGTTGTCCATTACTATGACGCTGTTTGGTGGCAATTTGGGTAATAAAATGTTTTTGAACCAATTTTCAAACACTTCCGCATCTATACCATAATGATAATCGGCGCTTGCTTCTTTTAAGTTTTTACATCCACAGGGCTCCAGGAACGAAATCATTTTCCCCTTCTGCGTGTAGAATCATTATTCTTTTTCCTTTTTTTCCTTACACACTTACAAAATATTATTCGTTTTATTATATTATGAAGCAGGTATAATTTTAATAATGTGGTCTAATATATAGTTCTTAAAACTGAAATGAGAAAACGGCTTATAGGTTTACTGGGAAATACCTTTGTTTAAAAAAACAAATTACTCTCTCTGCACAGTAGCTGAATGTGATTTTTGCGTGGAAAGTGGCATAAATACATAATCGAGTAAAACATTCGTTTTCAGTCTGTCCCAGCTGGACTAAAATCAGGATTGTGCTAAAATTAGAATGACAGAGGTTACTTAATCTAATTTAAACGTTACAGTTTGGGCTAACGCAGGTTCAATCTACTGCCTGTTTATTCATTTATAGATTGCTTATATTTACGAGCGGCAGTATTTACAAATGATAAAATTACTATATTGTATTCACCGTCTTCTTTACACATATGGTGTATTTTGCATACTGTGGTGATAAGTAAATTATTAAGTATTAATCTTTCTTCAACAAACACTCCACCTATTGTCAAGATTCAATATACATTTATTGAGCAGGACGTTGCAGTCACTACCTGTAAGTAAGATTTAAAACAGTCTTGTTGAGTGAGTGCAAAAAGAACTACTTTCTAATTGCTTGGTCTGTTTTCTTATCCTAGAGAGGCATCTGGATCAATAAGTCAAGATAATAAGATGAGTAATTAGAAATATTCAAACCCATTTATTATGTATTTAGGGTATTTCAAAATAGTAAGTAAACGAACAACCAATGTTTATCTTTGAAGTCTTGTAAAACGTTGGACTCATTAGTACACGTGAAACATAATTTTTAAATATTGTTGCACCTGTATTAAGCATAAAATAGCTGTTTCTGTTGGTTTTCCTCACACAACAATAATACTAAGTATACTAGTACTATGCAGCAGTATTTATAAATGTATAAAAATTTTTAGTTAGTTGAGAATTCCATTTCTCTTGAGGTAATCTGCCAAATGTGTCTTCATATGTCGAGCATAATTTTGGGAATCACAATATCTGGCTACCTATACATTAAATTGTGGACCTATTTCATTCATTGCTTTGATAATAAGAATACATACCTCGCTGAAGATTTTGGTATCTTTCAATTAATGTGAACATGATTTTACCATAGACAAATAAGGAAACAGTTCTGTAAAAAAGCACACCTCTATATTTTATGGAGATAGGAAATAGTTTTGTGAAAGTGTGAAGTACAAATGACAAAAGAGGAGCACCAAAAGAAAAAACTGTGTAGGTGTAAAATATCATGTTCTAGTGCAACAAAATACATAGCTGCTATACAGAAGCATGTGAATTAGTAATGCTCCTTTTTGCGAGAATATTTGATGCAAATTGACAAGCAAGAATAATCTGTCTTCCATATTTCCGCGTGTTTTACACACCTACACTTAAGATCAATACAGCAGTTCCACATCTTAACAAGCCCAGGTATTAGCAGAATAAATATTGGGCTCTGCGTTCCCACTCTATAAACAGCCTTCATCCGGTTACAACCCACCAATGATTAATTACACCTACAAATACCTCTAATTGATGTTTTACGAATTAAACTCACTACTACCACCGGGTCTTTTGATGTTAAGTACTCAATACTCGTTTAGTTTCACAGTCGTGTCTAATGAACTTGGTAGGTTTGCTTCTGTAGGTTATGAGTGATTACCCTATACCCTAAGGAGCTGCAGTTGTTTATAAAATATTATTTTCTGGTGTTTGTTGGATTACCTACGTTTTCATGAATGTGAGTTGTAGGAAAGAAACACTTTGAAATAAGACGAACTATCATTAATTAGATAAACATAAAATTTACTTAGTACACTTGTACGTGTAGGGTGACAAGAAATAGTTTTTCCACTCCCGCTATCGTAGCTGTGTTATTAGGACAACGTTTTTAGAACGATAAATAGATTCTATCAAGCAGTTGTAGGTAACCATTGGTAGCAGGAAGTAAGTAGTTACTTTACTTCTCTATGGAAGTAAGTGAAAACAAACAACAGCTTTATTTATTTATTATTAAACTCGATCGTGATCTTTCAAAGTTGCTGTTGTATTTTTACTGTTCTTTAAACAATTCCATTCATCGTGCAAGTATCTTGTCTTTTTGATGATGAATTATATAGTATACTATATCAATCTTGTTAGAGACACTTTCTGCAACAAATGTTGTACATACTTTCTAGCAAAATCACTATAATTCTTAGCCTATTATCTACATATTTTCCTCTGAAAATACCACGTTTGAGATAAGTAGCATGAACTGCTCTAAATTTTCTCAATCCCTTGTTTCAGATTGATCCTCCAGACACACCTGGCCCCAGCCTGGGCAGTGGCGTTCGTACGGGAGTCGATGACGTCAGTTCGGACGACGCTAATACGCCACTGCATTCGCCAAGGTCGCAGCACACCAGTAGGGAGGAGGATGACAGCTCTAATGCCAACGAGTCGGACTGCAAGAGCCCCAGCCAGAGGTTAGAAAAGTGAGAGTGAAGTCCAAAATTACTTTAGGTTGTGGCGATGAACGTTACTCCTGGGAGACTTATTAAAAAAAAAAGAAAAAACACAATTAATTAATCTAAGTAAATTTCTGTTTGAGTAGATGTACTAATTGTACAGTAACATTATCGTTAATTGCAATTTAAAATCATTTCTAACTAAAACGCATTTCAAAGCAAAATCACAATTAACTTGTATTATTCCACTTGAAATTTCGAGGAATTCCAGAAATTATAAAATATTTACAAGTTGCGCCCTCCAGTTCATTTTTTAAAGTCGATGTCCCGGTATATAATGAAAGAAACCTGAGTAAAATCCGATTATCCAAATTGAAACAGCAGTCAATTCTTTGCATTAATGACATACCTTTAGCCATCGCTGTTATTGTCTAAAAGGCCCCCTAGCAACTATGTTAGAAGCTTAAAGCTATTTTTAATGTCTTCAGAGCACCCCCAATGCCTTCAACCAATAAAATTTTCACAACCTGTAGGCAAAACAAAACAGGAATATAACATCGTAGCTAAGACCACGTACACGTACCGAAGACAGAGCGATGTTACGTATTCGACGAGGTAAACGTTTTGTGCTAGTAACATTAAAAGACCAATACATGTATTGATTATTTCAKATTCATTCAACAACGTAGTATTCAAATTACTATAAATTTTCAATTTTTTCAGAAAGGAGCGTAGAGTGCCTGAGCAATGACTAAAATGTGTCTCGCATACACTTGATCAGGTTGCTTAAGAAGTGAACATACACAAGTCCGGACCAAGGAAATCGAAATTTTTTTCACCTCACATCTTGCATAAACATTTTATTTTGATCCATAACGTATGATTTCGAACAATACATTTTAAGTAAAAAAAAATATGTTTCAGAAATATTTTTTGTCGTATGGTAACCGAGTTCCTAACCTAGACTTGAAGATGGAAGACTAAGTTCTAAATTTTTTGTCTTTTAAAGTCTTTGTAAGTAACTCTAAAGTTACGTATTCTTTTTTTTATAGAGCGAATAGATTTCGGATCCTATTTGCTCTTTAATGGTTTCAGCGGAAAATTTTTGACTAGAGGTATGATTTGAAGAGTATCTCCGAAAAGTATATAGTACTGAAAGATAAATGGGACTGGACCCGACTACATAACCCAGTTTTCATTCAAATTGGTACAAATTGCTATAAACGGCAAAATCTTGATATATTTTTTAAATAAAATCGCTATGTTCTAGAGGATGTATACTTCTAATTTCTTATAATTGTTCCATAGGAAAAATTGCAATAACTTTTATGAACATGTTGAGAACTGCAGTATACGGAACGTTAGAATTGTTCGTTTCCAAAGTGCTCTATATAATTTAAACTCTTACAATAATTTGGGTTAAGGGCCATTTTTGCTTATACCTATTTGGTCCACCCATCTGTCTGTACAATATCAATGTTTCAATGAGTTGCGAACGGCAAGCAAATTCACATTGATAGTTCTGGTCACTTACTGGTCGCAGTACCAGATTTGCCGCTTGATCTCAACTACAAAGTTGAGGGCGGTACCTCTGGTTGCACGCCTGACTACCTCCTAGCCCTAGGAGTCGATTTTAAATAGTATATCAGTATTCTACCTGAAGTGATTGCTTCGAGAGAACGGCATGGAATGTGTAATTTTGTGGACACTAATGACCATTGAGTCAGAGATCAAGGTATGTTTGTTCCACTGTACAACCTTATATTAAGGGCCTTAGTAGGAATATAGCTGCAATATTGAAGCGAGAGGTGGAAGAAACCAAATCGTCCCTATATTCATCGTTTACTGTGGAAAACTGAAAGAGTATCCCTGTCTTGAAGCAGTCTTGTGCTGTGTACCAGATTCCTTGCTGTGGTTGTGGCAGAGTATATGTAGGTAATAGGTAGTACTGGTAGTTTCAGAGCACAATAACGACTTTGGGCTTCAATAAAGCACAACACTGCATGACTACCTTCCAAACTGGGAAGAAATCAAGATTGTCAAACACAATAATACAATAAATTTTAAAACAGATATTGAAAGTATGAGCACTATATATAATTTCAAAATTAAGATGGAGAATAAAAAGGGAATCTAAGGACTTGCATAGAAGGTTTTTATAATGCCCTGAAAACAATAGCCTTTTAGCAGGTTGACAAATTTTGACATTGACTGTTGTTTAGATATTTTCATTTTTAATATGTTTACCTGTAGTTTTTATAACAGTAGATTCCAAAACTCACTTAGATTTAATTATTTTTGTTGTCTATCTGGCCTAAGAGCAAAATATTCATTTTGTAGACCTTACAGAGGAAACGTTATGTTAGCCGTCTACTGCTGCTATCAGCCTCTCTCTAGCATTTTAATAATTAAAAATTACAGTTACTTTTCATTTACTTAGCACGACCAACCACCTTTATACATCATTCAACGTATTGTAATTTCGTATATGGCGAATACAAACATATATATTTTACTGTCTTGTAAATATCGTAAGAATCTCCCAGGGACACGTTTCTCGCCATTTTAATGTCAATACCTGTACATAACCTGTAAATAAAGTGTGCCAAGGCTGCCAGAGCCGGCTTCCGTCAATCTAGATCCGCCCTATTTCCAGTGAACGATCCAGGAGCCACGACGCCCGTAGAGAATCCGCGAAGGTGGCCACCCAAAGCTGGAAGAACCTGCGCGCCGTCATGGCCTACTACCATTCACTGCGAAAGATCAAGAGGTTCTCTGTCTCACTCAAACATTGTGTATCTCTATTACAGTTGACTTCTGTTCGGTGTCTGCAGATAGATCTGTCCATTTAGATTTGGTCTCTCTTCTGTTTATTTGTCCTCTTTCTATTATTACGTATATGTGTACAGTACTCTTTCGGTGGTGCATGCTTGGTAGTCTTTCAGGTTTGCGTAAGTTGTGGGTGTTAGAAGAACTGAAGGACTAGGAGTAATTTTGGTGTATTTCTCGTTGGGCTATCTAGAAGATTCGTGAGTCGAAATTTAATCTTGATTTTGTCTGGATCTGCAACATCTGAAACGCTCATATCAAAACTTGAAAGACTTGAAAAAGTGTAGTTGAAGTTGCACAATTAACCTAATGGCACTATCATGCAAGTGGACAGTGTGATTGCTCTGAAAAAGGTTTATTGCTAAAATTATCAATGTTGATTAAAAGGTCGAGTGTGACTGGGGAATATTTGCTTTGATAGTTGTATATTACTTCGATATAACATTCTATCTTGTCATTTACGGAATCGTAGTATGCTATTCGTAAGTAACACAGCAATCATTTCCATAATAAAACCATAGAAACCAGTGCTGCCTAAATCAGGTCCTAATGATGTCTTCTTTGATAATAACAGACATTTTTGTAAAAGGTAGTAAGCAGTACAACTCAGAAATGTGCTATAATTCTGGTACTTCTTTTAGAGACTTGTTACTTGAAAGTAATTTTCAAGGTAGCTTCTGCTTCTGGAATTTTTGAGCCATAATGTTAGAAGTAAGAGTGTCAATTAATTATGTCTGCTAATCGTTAATTCACTGCCGCTTTGACACCGTAACAATATTCATTTTAGTATTTTAGCCCTTTCCCAAACTTTGAAAAGAACATTAAAAGTCAGGAAGCTTTTTCAGTGCCCCAATTACACGTTCAACTTGCAAGAAACTTTACACAATATTCATCAAGTAAAGCAATACTTCCAAACCCTAAAATTTCACTTATACACGATGTTTTGTATTTATGAGCACAACAATGCACTTACCTTGCATTAAAAATAAGTCACGTTTACTTCTATATTAATTACTACTACTACAGATGACATGTGTCTTCCGTAAGTATACGATGGAATTACCTGCTTCGTTATTTAAAGTCAACAGTAATATGTTTTCACATTTAAAATATCTGCAACAATTTTTGATTTATTAAGAAAAAATGTCAGTTAGAACAGAACATCAGAAAAAGAAGGTTACAAGCTAATTTAAAAAAATCGACATTTTCGGTTTTTTTTTCTTAATAAATTTCTTAATAAAATTATGCAAGTTTGGCTCAACCTAACCTATTTTGTAACTCATCAGTTAACAAATCATTACCTGCAAAAATCGGAATTGCAAGCTCGAATGTTGGGTGTGTTGTTCCGCAGTATCAAAAATATTGAGTGGCTACCTTTATTTATTTAACTGTTTAGATTATTCTTCTAGACAGCCCAGCTATTTGGATATTAACTACAGTACATATCGAGTGGTTTACTTGATAAGTTCTGTAGTGAACTCATTTAGAGTTCCATTAGTGACATATTGACATTTAGATTCTATATTTATCGTGTTTTTGATATTGTCTAGGTATTGGGTATTATATGGTGTTTAATATTGTAGTATGAGTGCATTTCTTATCTCTTCTAGAACTATTAGTGAAAGTAATCTTCTTACAACTGGTTGATAAGAAACTTGGAGTAATAATAATATATTTCTTAACTAGTTTATCAAATAAGATAATATTTTCTCGGATCGATCGCTGTCTCTTGAAAACACTGACAAAAAGTTAATAGTCTGACGTTTCGATTACACCTGTAATCTTTGTCAAAGGCTCGTATAGTTTATCAAATATTAATCTACCGCTTCTGCTAATACACACATTTTTTTAAATTAATGTCAAGTACTCATGTTCATCTTTAAATATACCGTACGATTCTACTGACATAGTAAAACTTTTTCATTTTTTCAGTAAAGCAAGAAGATAGGTACATTAAAATATTAAAAAAAGCTTGTATTATAAAGAGACTTCAGTACATGCAAATAACAATAAAAAATTGAATTTGGTTGATATAGTTAAATTAGAATAATGAAACAAGGGTTGTATGGCAAAAAGAGTTTTTGTTTGTTGGTTTCTTTTTGCTGCAGTCAGTTATTTCATTGTAAAAATGCAAGAGGGCCGTAAAGGACTTATTTTAGCAGTCTGTAATTTTTTGCGCTTACAGATTAACAAATTCATCCTTTAAATAGCGAAACGGAGATTTATTGATTACGCTGTACTCAAAAATACTGAAGAAGTAGCTACATATCCTCATGTTAAAATCCCCTCTCATCCACATATCTGTCTTTTCTCGTCCAGCTGAAAATTGCCACTGAATCTGTCCAAATTTAACCGCGGATACAGCGGGCAGGTTCATCAACGTGGAAACTTGGAGAGATTCCAAAATGAGCGTTACAGCCGTGAATAAAATATCGCTTCTATTTCTGTCGGACATGCGACAGATCAATTTAGATTCGCGCAACGATATTCGGAAGAGCAAAATGTGATCGCGGGTGTTTGCACAAAACGTATGCCTTGAATGGGGAMACATATTTCTTGAGAAACAGAATATTTAAGACCCCGAAATGTTAATGGCGGCTTGGGAGGGGGTAGTGCATTCGTTCGGATAATTGTACTTTTTTTATGGCTATGAAATAAATTTAGTTAATGGAACGTTATACATCTAGACTATCCTTATTTTTACGCAAGTAATATATTTAGGAGGGTGTTTTCCGGAGCAAAACTTACAACTGTTATAAACCAAGGAATATTTTCTGCACTACTCCTTGACAGCACAATAGATAGAGATTTGCTCACATATTTTCAACACACACATTTCAATACAACAAGTCAAATGTTCTGATTGAGGCAAAGTTTGTTAGGAGGAGGTAAAATGATCTGTTGTGATTTTAAAGCCTAATAATAAAACAGTTGATTTTATGGCAGGGTACATTTTTAAAGCCTGTAGTAAAACCAAACGATTTTACTTTAGAAGAGATACGTGAGTAGAGAAGACAGAACGATTTTAGAGATGTAATAAGCCTTACCTTACCTTAAATTCAAATTTAGGTTAATAATTCCGTCATTCTCTAAAAGCTATGCTCCAAGAATTCATAAAACGGGAAATAAATATCGTCTCATAGTATCAATAGCAAACGCTCCTAATTGTTAGTTAGCAAAATGGTTGATTACTGAATTCAGTAAATTCACAATTAAAAATATGGCATTTAGAGGTTTAAATATTAACATAATCACACATTAATATGTTTTGATTTTGAATCTTTGTTCACTAGCGTGCCAATACCTCAAACAGTGTAATTTTGTAGGATTTTCTGGAACAAAATCAACTCGATAGAGCTTTTTTAATTGACGAGGGTCATGTCATAATTGAAACAACAAGTGCTGTCAAATTATAAAAGTCTATTATTGGGACTTCACTTAGCTATATATAGAGTGCGGGTTTTGACCACAGAAGTTGGAGACCTCATCTTGCTACCGACAACGCTTTTGCTGCCATTGTGGCTACAATAATGGACGAAGACCGCATGGAAAAACATACAATAGACAGATACCAAAAGACATATGTACACTTGCGTGCATAGAAATCGGCCCACTGTAAACTTTTGACTTTAACTATATATTTTTTTTAAATTATTCATCAGATCAAAAAAAGAAATATGCTGTTTGAAAGACAATTTAATATGCTTTAATGTGAGTATAAATTTATGAAAACTTGTTTCGACTTCCTATGTTTAACATAGTGAAATTAATGCATTAAGCAAATTAAGCTTTTTTATTATTAACATAAATAGGGTTATTGACAATTTAAAACTTAACACTTAATTTTTTAATAATGGGTATGACCTCCTCTTGCCCTAATAACATCCCTCATACGATTAGGCATAGATCTATTCAAGTTTGCTATTGTTTCTTGAGGGATGTTAAACCACTCTTCTTCTACTGCAACAATAAGCTCTGGGATCGAGTTTGGGGTATGAAGTCTAGCTCGAATTCTTCGTTTTAGCTCATCCCATAAATGTTCGATCGGATTTAGGTCAGGACTATATGCTGGCCACTCCATAACCCGAAAACTGACTTCTGCAATGTAATCTTGCACGATTCTTGCGGTGTGCGGCCTTGCATTGTCATGCATAAAGGTAAATTCGTCTCCAATGTAGTCGACGTAAGGTACCACATGAATTGCTAAAATCTCCTCGATATAACTTGCAGCCGTTAAACCTCTTCTTCCGTGAACCCGGTCGCCCCTACGAATGAACTCAGGGTCGGTTCGTGCTCCTATAGAAATTGCACCCCAGATCATACAGGAACCACCTCCATAAGCACTCCGCTCTTCAAAGCAGCAATCTGCAAATCGCTCTCTTGGTCTTCGGTCGCTACCATGGAGGCATATTCTGGTCTCATCTGAGAACAGAACAGATCCCCATTGTTCCAACGTCCAATTCAGATGATCCCGTGCAAAACGCAGACGTGCTTGCCGATGAGCTGGAGTAAGTTTTGGACCAATCGCAGGTGTTTTAGGGGTCAGGTCAGGTCAGGTCAGGTCAGGTCAGGTCAGGTCATTTTCCTGCAGTCTTCGTCTTACTGTTCACTGACTAATAGCCACTCCTCGCACCTCACGGAGCTGTCGTTGCACTTGAACGGCATTAAGGTGACGATTTCTTAATGTTGTTGACACAATAAAGCGGTCATCACGAACGGTTGTAAATTGCCTTCTGCCTGTTCCAGGTCGCCTATGAAAGGATCCTGTCTCCTCATAACGTGTGCACACTCTTCGAACAGCTGCGCATGTCATATCCAATTGTCTAGCAACAGCTCGCTGACTAAGTCCATTTTCGATTAAAGCAATGACTTGGGCGGCTTTTTGTGGTGTAGTATGCATTAAACTAACACACTTAAAAACTATTGAGATTATGAAAAACGAACTAATATGCAAATTTCAGTTGCAAACGCAATATTTTAATATTTGACAAATTTGTTATTTTCGTTACAATCACCACATAAACACGTTTCATTTGTTTACCGGTTGCTACGCATATAAACGATAAGCCTTCTTGATAAATTTATACTCACATTAAAGCATATTAAATTGTCTTTAAAACAGCATATTTCTTTTTTTGATCTGATGAATAATTTAAAAAAAATATATAGTTAAAGTCAAAAGTTTACAGTGGGCCGATTTCTATGCACGCAAGTTTATTTGTCTTTTTTGTAGAAAATTTAAACGCATGATTCCAAAAGTGTAGACGAGATATGAAAGATAGCGGCGTAATTCTCTTGCACGATAACGCTTGATCGCATAAAGCAGTGTCAGTCAAAAGAGTTTGCGAGAAGAACTGCTGTGAAATTGTCCCACATCCCCCGTGAAGCCATGACGTGAGTCCTCCAGATTTAGTTCGGTTCCTCCAGTGGAAAGCACAATTTCGTGAAGGCCGATAAAAGTCCTGCAACAGGATTGCGTTTCAACTGCTGAAACATCTTGACAAAAATGGAGTAGTTAACGACATTACATTACTGCCAAAGCGATGGCAACGTGTTTTGAATATACAAGGGGTTGATTTATTGCAATTTAAATAAACATACGTTTCATTTGACATGTTCCTCGTGCTTGGAAAATATTGCATGTGATTTTCAGACAATGTGGTATAGATATGTAGACGAAGTTTTTTCCATAATAGACAATAAGTTTAATATCGATAGTATGAGTCCCAGTTATCATTTTTAGATTTAACAGTATCAAAAAAAGGAATATAAAAATCATATTTAATATTTACAGAAAAAGGACACATGCAGATAATAACCATATCAAGTACAAAATGTCCGTATTTAACAGTTTGATCAATAGTGATTTTGCTTATTTAATTAATCACCTTCGTAGTAGGTATCCTGTTAATTATATTTTATACCATTAATCTACCTCCCTCCAAAAAAAAAAAAACAATTGAACAACTCGAGAGAAGTCTTAAGCACCCCTATTACGTTGCAAATCTCTTTCGTTTACAACTGAATTTACTAAAAAGCCTGCCAAGTTTTCGCACGTTGATTCGACTGCCCCCCTGTTCCCTGCCACAGATAGATCCTATTCGTTTTCGCGGGCAATTTAGCCTATTTCAGGGCCAACGATCATTGCATGCAATTTATTTAATGGAGCTCGCGCGCAGTTAAAAAAGGGAACAAAACGGCGTTGTTGCCGCAAAGTAGGTTAATAGACGATCTTCCCGTAAAACTGGCGTGATTCAGAAAGTACGCTGCCATTAGTTTGGAAGCTGTTTGTTGGGGCTAGACGAGGTGAAAGGAGAGAAAACGTGTTTTGTTGGGCGTCATGATCAGTCGTCAACGATGAGGATATACTTTTGGAACTAGTTATAAAGTTGTAAAAAAGAAATCATGTTAGAATAACTTTAACCAAATACGTTTGTTGCGTTCTTTAAAGATCATTTTGATAACCTTACTTAGGTAGTTCAAGTTAAGCAAAACTTACAGTTTTTCAAGAGTTAAGATATCCTAATTTTCAGGAAATACCTAATTATCTTGTGATAGGAAATACTAATACAGAATTCAGTATATTCTTTGAAGAAGAGGGATACTGTAACTCCATGCTGAAAACTTATGTATGTAATTAGTGATGTAATTTTTGGCTATAGCACTTCCTTGCACCACAAAGCGAACTTTATTTCTAGGAAAAAAGCTGGTAACTCAATACGTTGTTTAACTAAGTCCAGAAATTAGCCTGCAAGAATTTAACCAGGTTTTCTATGGCTAAAAACAAGAAGATATAAATATAGTCCCGCAAATGCTTCTCGTATTCTTTTTTGATCTTTTTTTCAAGCTATTACACAAATAACATAATGTAGTAGTAACATTTTAACTTAAACCCATCCTTTTCTGAGGCGAATGTTCTTAAAGACAATTTCATCAGCAATGTTCCTACGTACATTTAAAAACAAAATCTGCGCTAGTGGTTGCTTCTTCAGATTTTTGTAACTTCTTTTTGCAAAGAGCGTAGTATTTTTCTACAAAATTCGTTTGTTTTCCCACCAATAATTCTTTGTACATTCTTAGCGTAATGAGCAGAAGCTAAATCTGGCGAAAATAATGTGGGTCCTTCGTGCTTCATTACAAAAAGAAGCAGGCGCTTTTTAAACATTCTTCGAGGTAAATTTCGACTTTAATTATTCATGTGGTAACAAAGCACTGAGTACGATGCCCGCATTGACAGATTGCCTGCCACACAAGATACTTTTTTCCAAATTTTTTTGTTCCAATTGCAAATTATGTCCGCCAGATTTTCTTACAGAATGTGGCTGTCTTAATGTAGTACTTCGAGTCTTAAAATAACGATTTAGTACATCATTTACCGTAAATCATGGGCTTTTCAATTTTTTTTAATGAAGTGCCTAGGACGCTGTGGATTTTCTAACCATTTGTCAACAACCTTTCCTCGATGCTCTTCTTCTTTAATTTTTTACAATCAAAATGTTATGTACAAATATATAACTTCACTAGATTTTTAAACTTACGTACTAACCAACGCAAAATGACGATGACGAATATTTGGGGTTTGTAAAAAGTTACAGCCATCTAAAATTCCCGAATTTTATTAGAGACAGTCCTTAAAGCCAACAACTTTTTTTTGAAAACTATTTTGATTATACTTTACATGTAATGATATATTTGTAGGGTGCATAGGTGATTTTAATTTAAAAATTGTAGCTAAGCGTCAGTTTTATACAGACGGATATTCACTGATCTAACCTTACCGATTTATACGAGTACTACCATGAAAGAAGCATAAATAGTATAATTCGCGAGTATTAAAGAATGAACAACATTACCATGTGAAACTTGTCAAAATACATTTTATTTAAGTATATCGACAGCCTCATTTCTATGCATACCAAAAATTACTTGCTATATTTTCATAACATCTGAATGTCGTCGCTCCATTACCAATGGAAACTCTTCAACAGGACAAACAGAGTGAGTCTAGCATCAGAGGATGTTGGGATCTATGATTGTGTTTAGGATCTGTACAGCATGTGGTTATCATCTTCTTGCACGACGAGCATACGTAAACATGAGTTAATTGACCCCATCTTTTTCAGGACGAAGTCTAACCAGCGATGGATGAAGCTCAGGACGACGGTACAAATTTCTTCGGCGATACAGAAGGTACGTCATTGACAGTGGCTTAAAATAATTGCAGTGGAGTAGCCGGAAAAATGTTTTTCTCGGTCTGTAAAAAAGTATAATGACCTAAGTGTAGACGCAGAAGGAAAAATATTTCTTCACTGTCATTATAAAACAGTGACAGAAAATTATTAATCCGACGTTTCGATTACGCCTGTAATTTTTGTCAAAGACAAGTACCTCAAAATATCGTCTGACAAGAGTTCATGCAAAATTTTGAAAGTAAATAAAACCAAATCATCCAGGAAGCAAGATGTCATAGAAACAACGTGCCAACCTGATTAAATTTGAACCACTTGGTAAAAGATAATTACAAAATAGCCTTCCAAATGCCACCCAAATCATAATTTCTACAACCCCTATTAAAATTATTGGAAAGCCTACAAATTTCTATAGCTTTCAAACGCGTACCTACTTTTCTTTTGGTTTGACCTATGTAACATTTGCCGCAAAACAAGTAATTTTGTAAGCCCCTTCATTTTCTAAATGTACTTTATCTTTAGTAGAATGTAAAATTTCATTTTAATTAAACTTTAACTTACTTTGTCGTGGCTGAGAATTTGTTTGATTTAGACGAGTACTTTTATTATTATTATTATTAAGATTCGATGTGTTTTTATTGACTGCAGCAGTCCTTGTGCTATCCAGATTTCTATTTTGGTTGTAGTCATCGCCAGACTTAAAGTACTCACCGAAAGTTGGTCATATTTGAAAGTAATCTCTTGTAGTACTCAACAGTTTTTCGTATATCTAACGATTCTGCAGGTATGGAAGAAACTCGGTGGAACGTCTTATCTATACTTTTATTAGTATCATTAACTTCAGTTCAAACACTGGTCCGCTCAGAAAAGAAAAATATGCAAAACCCCCATTTACATGCAGATATTTTACCACACTCGAGCGCTAAAACAATTTTCGCCGCGAATAAGAAGTACGTAAACCACTTAGAGGATCCCGAGCCTCCCTACAACTCACATTAAGCCACCCTAAAAAACGCAAGTCGAATTATCGCCGTTCCTCCCAATTCCCGTACGTCCTTGGGGCCATAAATCCGACGTGGAATCCCTTATCCTAATTTTGCAATAACGCGATTCATCCAGCCCGCTCTTCAGTTAGTTGTTGCCGACTTGAAATATATAACTTGAGAGAGGCAATTAGGGACTCAAGAATTGTCAGAGAGCGGCAGGATCGCGATGCTGTACGAAATGTTCTAGCAACTAGCGTTGGAAATCCACACTAGCGAGACGTAGCACACCTAAGTATTTGATATTCCGTAGGGTTATATTTAAAATAAGGAATTTATATATGGTTTATCTCGACTAGCTTTTATCAAGAGAATATTTCAGTCTTTATACATACATTCCATATAAAATTTTCAAGCTTCATGTATTTATTGTTCTACAACACCCTGTATTTTGATAATAAATAAATGGCTGAATATACGAGGGTGAATGCTTCCAGCGTCCATATTATTAGATAATATGTTTTGGGAAGGATCGCTGTCATTAAAAAAGAAAAGCTCAAAATATCGCCTGACACGTTTAAACAAAATTTTGAAAATAAATATCCCTTGTGTAGAGCCAATATTACCGCAAAGCCAATATTCTGTTATTACAGCTGTGTTATATGGTGAAGCTGAAATTTTATTATAAAAATCCCTAATCTTCAAGGTAATATTCATATACTTAATTGAATTTAACGGGATTGGTAAAACACACGTACCGAAGACAGAGCACGTGCCGAATACATTTCATAACAGAAATTAACTATTTTAAAGGCAAACTCCTCTACCTAATGAAGACAGACGAAAATTGATAACTGTCTCTGAGGGTCAATTTTAATGAGAAACTCAATGGTGGAAACCACAGCCCTGTATCTGCTGTAGTATAGGAGATACAGGGTGGTCTTCGAAACATGCATTTTGGGAAAATGTAATTTTTTCCTATCGTAAATTTCGAATTTCCGTAAAAACATTTCTGAAGCACTTTTTTGCGTAGATTTATATTCCATTTTCAAAATCAGTATACGGACCAAAACTTAGTTTTTCAAATTTTCTTGTCTTGTTCCTTGACCTTGTTTAAGTGCTGTTTATACACTTTTTGTGTAAACGTCATTCAAAATGTTGATAAAAAAGGTTATGATACAGAATTTGCAATGTTGGGTTTATGTCCTCATGTAAAAAACCAAGTGTCTGCGTGTGTCTTGTAGGCATTTCCTAGTTAATGTTGATATCTGATTTAACGCTTTTCTATTTGCTGTTTGTTTTCGCTTTTTATCAAGAAAGAGTGGGAATGCCATAAAGGAGAAAAAACATCGCAAATATCTCCGAAAGTTTTTGTAATGGTGCCAAGCATTTCTTAATAAGAATGGGAGAGCATAATTCTTCTTCATATAGAGTAAACCTATATATTTGAAGGATCATAAATATCGTAAATATTATTGTAGAACAATAATAGCCATTTTAACGCATTCGTCCCTAAGTTTTTCAGTGAATGTCGGCTCCGCTGTCGGCCAGAAAAGTTGCTAAAGCGTCCTGTGAAACTGTTCGGCTCCGGTAGACCTAAGAACGCGGTAATGTTCCTTGGTATATTGTAGATGGTGTTTATACCAATTGGTTGCACTGTGTATTTGCCCTCTTTGAAATATATAGTTTAACTGTATAATGCTTCGTAGCATGTTGAAGCTTTAAGAATTTTCACCTCTAAGAATATTTAAAATTAGTTCTTGTAATAAATTTCATAAATGAAACAAACCTTTTCACAAAAGTACAAAACTACAATGTTTTCATTTGCTCCTTGCACATTGTTTTCATTTCTCCAGAGATAAAACTGTTAGTAAACTTTCTCATACTTTGCTTTAGACTTTGTAGGTTGTGCCTCTGATACTAATTCCAAAATTTCGTCTTTAATTTCACTTGATTGATTCATTTTCTAGTTTCAGGAAAGCTTCATCACAAATTATTTATTTACTACTGTGTTTTATTTCTATGTTGAGAATTCTGCACAAACTTGACACAGATTCCTTTGCAAATACACAATACAGTCTCACACGTTCGACCTCAAACCTCTAATCCAAAGTCATCTCGACGGAAACAGATCCCGAATCCAGCAGCAAACAAAATTTAAACTCCGCCAGACTTCGTCTCTCGCCTTCTGAATCCGGTGTGGAAAATTTGAAATTAAAAACGACCCGGCGCGTGCCTCGACTGCGACAAGTCTGCAAAGTTGCAGCAGGAGATTTAACTTCGTTCGCCGGGCAGTAAACGTTCATTACCGTCGGCTGTATCCTCGGCAAATTTCCAGGGCAGATAGCTATAATTAGTTTAGAAACAAAGTGTAATTAGGCGCGTTACACTAGCCGGACATTCGCAGAACGAGTCCTAGGCCAATTTTCGACAGGGTTTAGTTTTCAATTAACTCGGGAAAAACAGGTCACTGGTGTCAGTGGCGTAGTTTGTAGTTTGTCAAGGGATGGTAGTGTAAATCTGTTGCTCTACTATCCCACTCGAAAATATAACATGGAAATTTGGTATAGTCTTGTTGTGGACCAAGGAGCATGCACAAAAAGTAACCACAAATTAGGCAATTGTGTTTAATCTAATTTATTTTTTCCAAAACATTTTTTAAGTTGGCATAAATTTCTGTAATTGCACTGAATGTGCAACAGCTATCGACGCATATGTACTGGCAATATGTAGAACAGCTTCTTTTTGAAGAGTAATATAGCCTCCATTCCAAATGGCAATGATTTTGGTGTACCCTAAATTGTGAAATCCATCATCTCTGTGTTTCAAGATAAAAACAACACGCTTTATGTGGTACCCACTGTTTATCTTGTTGTCCTAGCCGAATTTCGAAGTAAGCAAAATAAGAGTCTTTTACAAAGTCTGTTATATTTTTTCTTTGTTTCAGTAGGGTACATTGTCCATATATATAACAAAAAAGATATGTAAAAAACTTTTTCAAGGCTGACCTGTTATTTTTTTTGAAAAACGACAATAACGTATAATTTCAAATAACTTATCAATTTTCACAACTGTGGTATCCGTTTTTAACCGATGTATTCGTTATGCCAGCAAATTATGTACGTACTAAATCTTTTCGAATAATTTTCGATTTGGAATTAAATTGAATAAACGAAGTAATATTGGTTTCTGATCGATCGAGTACACTAGGTTTAGTTTAAATTCGAACATCGAATACAGGGTTACAGAATTTTGGCAGCCAATTTAGGCAGATAGGTATAGAAGTAATTGATTCCTGACGGAAGTACTATTTACTTCTTATTAATACATAATATGGTCGTTTATTGTTCACAATAAAATTAACCTTTACGAACATATTCTAGTTTTGGCACTTCGTTTTAGTAAGCGGAAAATTAAAATTAAAAAATGGCTACCTACCACTTTAAACTATACCGTTCACATAAAAATTTGCTTCGAAACATAAATTACAAACATACGTCTTGCCGAAATTTGACATAAAATTGCTTATATTTCAGGCGCTCGCTTACATTATTTTTGGTTGTATCACATCGTCAAACGTCGAAAATTGACAACACAACAAAGAATGTAAATAATCTTGATTTTGATCATAGTATGCACTCTATAGGTTTTGGCTCTCAGCTGTTCAAATTGTCTTTCAGACCTCTTAACAGTCAATTTTTGTGGTCTTTTGGTTTAGTTCTAGTAGCGACCGGAGTTTTATTTATTTTTTAAATATGGTTTCTCATAGACTTTTTTACTTCGAATCAAATGACGCAATTAGTTTTTTGATATTTTAGACTTTTTGATAGATAGGCGGTCATGGAAGTAAAAATTGCAGACAAATGACGATACACAAATAGCATTTCGGCATTTCCCCTAATGCCCAAGAAAAGGGCAACCTTCCGTTAAAAAGCTTCTCTACTATCGAATTCCACTAAAAAGTAACGTTAAACACGTTCTCTTTATTTTCAGAAACCTCCCTTGAAGCGTGAAGACTCCTTCCTGAAACGCTTCTCGTCGCGGCAGATTCCTGAAACGCAGGAAACTGTAGAAGACACCGGAAGCGAGGGTGGAGGTGGGGGGGACAACAGGGCCTGTCACAGAAGAAGAAGACGACCCAGGAAGCAGCCGAGAACTGTGGTCAATCCGGATGAGAACTTCTACTTCTACTGGCTGCTCGTACTGACCGTTTGCGTGTTGTACAACATGTGGACACTCATCGTCAGGCAAAGCTTTCCGGAGTTTCAGGTATTTAGAATATGCTGACAAAAAAAGAAAAGAGATTTCGCTTTTTTGGAAGTTGGGTACATATTTGCCGTTGTTTTCTTGAAGAACTGCGCCGGTATTAATTATTCATTGAATTAGTGCCTCTCGACTAAAAATACCACTAACGTTGACAGTTACAAACATATTTAAGCCTTAACCAATCATATTTTAATATGCATAACTATGCGAACAAACTTTGTATCCATATTTTTTCAAGGAAGATTATATATTCATTTATTTTTTTTAATTCTGCTATATTTTGAAAACAAATAATAACCGGATAAGAACATTTAAGGTTTTTTCATTATTTTGATGTGCAGGCTGTAGTCCTTGAGTTCGGTGCGATCATTCCGATTCACATTATAAATAGCAATGGTCCGAATACACTGCTCTGTGGTACACCACTACGAACAACACATTCCTCTGAAAATACATTATTTTAGTTTTCTGACGTCTATCCATCAAAGTGTCAAGTGTCAAATCCCATTGAGCGATAACACAATATCAAATATAGCAGATTCTTTGCGGCCATTCCAAAGAATGTTCAAATCGCGTTGCTTCTTCAACACCAAACCCTCTTATTTACAATTTCAAATGTCGCTTTGGAATTTACAGACATTGCTCTCGGTTCTCGAAATTTATCGGCGAGCTCTGGGTTTCTAATAAAAAGGAATTTGCCTTTCAATTTGGCCCCGCGTCCCCTAACGTGTAATGGAGTTATGTAGAAAGCCTTCAGTTCGAGAAGTTATGAAATTCAATTAAGAGTTTAGCACGGCGGGCAGCAGATGCAACGTTCGCGGCAGCTAATTGCCTAAMAATTGGATTTGTGCCGCTGTGTTTTGAGTTACGCMAGAATATTTTGGGGGKGTTTGATTTTTTTTATCGACGCCGAGTCTAAAAAAGTTTGTTGATTAGTAAATTGATTTCGGATTTGCGAGCTTAGTCCAGTGGTGTAGATTTTTGACAAGAAAAAACATGTAGAACTCTGAGGAAGTTACCTTTTAACACCTCAATCTCCTGTACCTGTTGCTTTTCATAGTACCATAGAGTTTCAGCATTTACCTGTTCAATCATCGTCATAGTTTTTTTAATAGTTGTATGAACTCCATTCTTTACAATAATTTGAAATTTACCCCTTTTGTTTGTGAGATCTTATTTTAAATTGATAAACTTTATTTATAAATTTTAACGGATTTTTGCTTATTATTACGAATCTGTAGTAGAAGTACCGTCATTAAAATAATCATCTTTTTTGTTTATGATAGCTATGGAATTTCCCTTATCAGCTTTTACATAAAAACAACTCTTACCTTTTAAACCTTTTAAAAATCTTTGTCTGTGATGAAACTGTGCATTGTCTGATATTTTTCATGTAATTCTCTCTCTAATTTTTTATTGCTTTTTCTTCTCACTTCCGGTTTGTTTTCTTCACTGAAATTTATAATTTCGTTTTCAGTGTCACTAAGTATGCCTTCTAAAGGAAAATTAAATGCTGGAATATGGCTTTGCCTAAAATAAAAGTTTGGAAGTAGGATCATAAACAAGTGTTTTACTATCATTATTGATATGTTGAATGGATTCAAATCTAATTCAAATTTCAATTCAAATTCAAATAATTCAAGTTTAAAATCTTAAGAACACTTGATATTAGACGAAGAAAAGTACAAATTAAGAATAATGAACCCTCGAGCTCCTCCTCCCAAAAATTGACAAAAATGGAATACCTTTGAGACTTCTTGTTTTTTACGTTAATGTCTTATCGTATAAATTATGCAAATTCACCAATAACATTTTAACACAAACAATTAAATGCCAGTCCAAATACAGCGTGAAGAATTCCGTAGGTTTCGCGAACAAGGTAAAAGAATTATCAATACCAAATAATGCCATTCTTGTGTCCTTTGATGTGTCTAATCTTTTCACTTCTATCCCCCTAAATGAACTTTTAACAATCCTCAAAAATAAAATAGAGAACTGCCACCTATCAAACGCAGAAAAAACTGGACTACTGAATATTGTGGAAATTTGCATAGATCAAAGTTATTTTACGTTCGTTGTCACATTCTACAAGCAAGACGAGGAACTGCCAATGGGTTCACCTTTGTCTCCAGTCTTTTCGTGTCAAATTTCGAAGAGAAGCTTTTTGCAACGAAAAATGAAATTATTAAAAATGTATTATTCTGGACTAGATATGTTGATGATGTTTTTTGTATTTGGACGGGAACTGACAGGCAGTTGGATATATTCTTAAAATTCCTAAATACAATAAATAAAACGATTCAATGTACCTTAGAAAAACAAAAGGATGGAGTTCTTCATTTTCTGGAAAAAATAGTAAATTTGACTTATAATCCCGCCTTCCTCAAATCAATCATTACAGATTAAGCATTCCATGTTTTATAGTTCAATAAACAGACTAATAAATATACCACTTATAAAAGAAAGTTTCGAAAAAGAATTGACGACATTTAAACAAGTAGCTTTTAACAATGTTTATGACTCAAAAATTGTGGACCAAATACTTAAATAGCAATATAAAGTTAGAATACAAAGAATGCTGCACAATGCTAACGTCAATGAAAAAGAACAGGCTCGGAATAAAAGCAATATAAATTAAATAAGTGCAATTTGAGAGGCAAAATTCAATAAATTGAACAAAAACGGCATTTACCAAATAAAACGCATGCAATGTGATATACATAGGACAATCAGGTAGAGCTATTAAAACAGAATTAAAGAACATGTTGCGAATATAGATTCAAACAAAATCACAACAGGTTTTGCTGACCATTGCATAAAAAATAACCATCACTTAGGTGGAAGCAACGTCAAAGTTTTACACTGCGAAAGGAAAAGTAAAAAACTGAACCTTTTAGAACTTTTGGAAATTAAAAAAGCTCAACATTAGAAAAAACATTTGGCAAATACACAAATAGAAATTCCCACGTCCAGTACGCCTTTGATATTGCCGAAATTATAAAGTCAGCCTTCAAAACTCAAGGCAAGAGATTTTACAACTGTATTTTACAACTCCTGTAAAAAATAGGACCTAAACAAAATTCTGCACATCTGAGTTTAGTATAATGCCGTTATTTCTTTGAGAATGACCGTATGGTCAAAACGATCGTCAGAGTTATCTGATAAATCAAGTGAGACAAAGCACATACGTTCAATCAACTTGTTTCCAAGCTATCTAATTGATTATGATTATTTAATAACTTCCAAGAAACTCTACTATTCATTATGCTTTTCTAAGTCATTCCACATTTCGCTGCTTTTTAACACTGCTTTTCGTTTATAAATTATCCGCAAAGATATGTTCTACTTCAGCAAAATCTTCGAGATACTCATAAGCTTCAGATTATGATAATGTAAACTCCAATGATGTCTCTGCACATCCTATGCTGCAACACAACATTCATGAGGATTTTATTTGAAGATCTCGTTTTATGGGCCAATAAAATTTATACTTGTAAAGAGAGTACCACGTAATACATGCCCAGCGGAAGCTATGAAACGGTCATTCTGGAATTACGGCCAATTCGGCGTCGCTTAGGTAAAATAAGTGTTTCTGCGGCTACACGATAACACGGCTATTTCCAAGCTGAAAATGATGAAAGTCTACTCAGTGCAGGCTGACTTAGAATACAGGATGTTTCACGAATGATAACGACCCTGGCGGAATTAAAAATGCAACCCAAAATACATTTGCAGAGGTAACATCGTCTTAAAAAATGTAAAACGTAGAGCTGTATAAATTCGTAAATTTTGACATAAACTTCAATCATTTGCTTTAAGTAAATTCGGTATTGTAAAACAAATTTTATTTTTGAAAAATGTCTATTCAATAACATTAATGTAATAAATGCTCAAAATGTCGCCCTCCGCTGTTTTCACAAGCTTGAATTCGTGCCCAAAACGATCTTTTAACATGCATTAACATTTCTGGAGTGATGGATCTACATGCATCACGTATTTCATTTTCTAAATGTTCTACACTTTCAATTGGTGTTTGGTATTCTTGCTCTTTTACCATTCCCCAAAGAAAAAAATCCAAAGGGGTAAGGTCCGGGCTTCTCTGTGGCCAAGGATTAATTGAACCTCTTCCTATCCATCGGTTAGGCAAAACCAAATCAAGATGATTTCGCACTATTCTATGATAATGCGCTGGTGCCCCATCTTGTTGGAACCATAGATCTTGTCTTACTTGTATATTTACATTTTGGAGAAGTACCGGTAATATGTTTCTTAAAAAATTTAGATGAGTATTGCCGTTTAAACTATCGCGAAAAAAATAAGGCCCAACAATTTGATTCCCCAATATTCCGCACCAGACATTCGTCAAGTAGATAGTTTGAAAATGTCCTTCTCGAATCCAACGTGGATTTTCTTGCGCATAATAATGCATGTTATGTTTGTTAACTCCACCATTATTAGAAAATCTTGCTGCATCTGAGAAGCAAATGTTGTCATAAAATCTCACATTCAAATTTTGGTGTTCCCGAAAAAAGTTGCAAAAAGCCAGTCTTTTAGGATAATCTGTCTCCTTTAAGGCCTGAACTAATTGCAAGTGATACGGATGAAATTGATTGCCTTTAATTATTCGGTGTACTGAAGGCAGACTAATACCGGTTGTTCTTGAGACTACCATTTGACTAATATGAGAATTTTCGTCAATCATTTCCAATACTCTAATTTCATTGTCAGGGCCTGTTGTTGTTCTTTCTCTTGACTTTTTCAGTGGTGGCCGGTTTGTCCTTAAAGTTAATTCAAGTCTCTTGAAAATTATATCGGCAGGAGCTCCTCTATTTGGAAAACGTTGTCTGTGTAAACGGGCGGAAGCATTTTTCTTGCATTCACCATAAATCAAAATCATATCTGTTTTTTCTTCATTTGAATACATTTTGACTTTTAATAAATGCAGTGACAGGAACCATAGCGCATAGCCGTCATGGATTCCCAATTTATTTTTATAATTATGTAAAATAACCACATTGACTATGAGAATTAATTTGGGGTTGCATTTTTAATTTCATCAGGGTCATTATCATTCGTGAAACAACGAGGTATCTGCCATGTGTTTAATCAGTTAAGCTGTGTATTAAAGAAGACGGTAGAGTCAAGTCCCCATGGGACAATTTTTTACTTTGATATCCCATAACATTTTAGAATTTCGGATAAAATTGTACCAAAAATTTCTGAGTTGGGTGCTATAATTTCCAAGACTTGTTTTAGTTTTCAAGGAAAAACATCTTTGGGAATATATACTATATTACATTTACCTTTAACTAATTGACAGTTACCAGCAACACCTGAAATATTAGATGATATCTTTTCATAAGGTAAGCCTAATGCTTTGCAACAATCAATTGTTAATAAGTTGGACATAGAACCGCTATCTATCAAAACTCGAATTGTTTGCATATTATTCCATCTGTTAACAACGTTTACTAGTGCAGTAGACAAGAGAACAATAGTGGGCTTTATAGCATGCTAGAAAGAATTTTACAACTTTTGAAGAAGAAGCGCTATTTTGGAGATCGTTATTAGTCTTTTCTTTAAGAGTATTGCGGTGTAACAAAGTATGGTGCTTTAATTTACAGATAGTGCATAAGAATCTCGAGGTACATGATAATAATTTATGCTTACTGAAATCTCTGATCTGGGTTTAAATCCGTAAAATACTTACAATCGACGAGTAAATGAAATGATTTTTTTGAACGCTACACAATGATTATTGGGTTGACTCTGCGTCACAAAGGTCTTGCTAAATGTATGCTTAGTGTTACTAACGGCCTTTTGTTTGTCATTTCTGGGTAAAACTATACTTTGGTGCTTAATAAATTTGAGAAACTTGTCATACGTAGGTATTTCATCATCGTTTTCAACTAATTCAAAAGTATTAACAAATATAATATAAATAAGCAAATATAAAATCTGTCAAATTTTCTAACTTTAGGCGCTTTAATGCTGTAACGGTGGTATCAAATTGTTCTAGAAATATCTGCAAAGTGTGCGATTGGATACTAAAAGCAGGGCGAAATGTCAACAATTTGTCAAGGTACAAAGCAGCCAAGTATTTACGATCTTGATAAGTCTCCTCTAATAATTTCCAGATAATCACATAATTTTCCGGTAAGGGCTCAATAGACGAAACACATTTCAATGATTTTCCACACAAACTACCTAGCAAATATTTTTTTAAATGAACCAAGTTTTTAAAGTTTTCATAAAACAGCGGCCATAAAGATAAATCTCAATTGAATTTCATAAGTTCAACTTTAGGTAACTTAACACGCGACTCGACGGCACTGGTAGATGTCTGATTGTTTTTTATCTTATTCGATATATAATTAATATGATTACAAAGTTCTTGAAATGCTTCAAGACTGGCATAATTTGGGACATAATCGGGTGAAAGCTCTTGTTCAATGTCAACGATTTCGTCAGCGATATTGTTGTACTCTATTATCGTTTGAGGCATAGTAATGACACGAATTTCAAAATTTTTCAAATTAGTTTGGTTACTTAAATCCCCTTCTCAAAGTTTTGCTGCGTCGTACGTTATTTGTTACGACGAAATAAATTTTCTCACTTTKCTATAAGCTTTGACAGCCTGCGTTCCGATTTATTTGCCATCGTTCAGAAGTAAAACTGAACACTAGAGGAGCCAACAAACAAGTTTGTACCGAGCGACAAAAAAGGCGGTATGCCTCACTGATATACTGGATATGGGAAAATTGGGCGAACTACAATCTCGAGCTATACTCAATGGATAACAAATTAAGCAACGACGGGAATTAGTCAAAATTTAAGTAAGCACTGTCATCCGAGCGCGAAGGGCCAAAAATGTGGCGTAATTTCTATGAGCGCCGGTTCGGTTTTTAAATATTCTGTGGACTGTATTTGGGATTCTATTTTTAATTGAATGGTAGTGATTTACCCCGATGATTATTCAGTGGGTGCCAGAGGTTCTCTTCCTTAGGGAATCTCAGACAAAAGGAGGGGGGGGGACGAAGAGATTGAAGAAACCCAATGGAATCCTCTTCGCTGGAAGAGCCACTCTTTTCACGGGCGGTAAAATTTTGACTGACTTTACGTTGCTTACAAAAGGTTTTAAATTTGGCGCTAACAACGGTATTTGTTCTTATAATCTTGAGTCAATTTTCTCGCTGCTGTTTTCAGCGGACTAAAGTAAGCAAGATCAAGTGGCTGTCATAGATACGTATTATCTCGACGTAATACCAAAATTTTTATATATTTTCCATGCATTTTTCAACTACACGAATTGATACATGGCCAACGAGATTATCGCCTGTAATAGCTTTGGGGCGATCTCCAAGTTTTTTAAAGTAAGGCAACGCAATGGTAATAAACCAATCTTCGAAGAATGACCCCTCGAACCATCCAGACTTTGAACGATTGTATCCAATCTGGCGCTTTTAGGGCCTCCCTCCCGTGTATGGGAACTTGACTATATTACTTCATTATATACTGTTTTACTAGAAGTCATGCCCTTTGTCTCCTATTGCAGTCCAGCTATAAGTCTCTTAACCGCTCTATACACGTTATACTACCAAGCGGAAGTTCGTGTCCGACCGAGATTGCCATAAATTTCAGCCAGACGCCAGTGCAATTAAACAAACGAATAATAATTCGGTTTGTAGCGTTTAATTACAGTGAATGGGTGCCGTAATACCCATTACTTATGCGGGTCATGTTCGTTAATTGTCCGACACGTTGGGGATAAACTAGCAGAAATGTAATCCCGCTAATAGGGTGCTTTATTAATTAAGCTGTTTTCATGGCCGCTGAACTCTTTTTGGACGTGGAATTACGGGGAATTACTGGGGTTGGTGGTGGCATTCGTAAATAACCCGAAAAGATCCAGTTCCTTATTTAATACATTAAAATAATTTTATTTTATTCAAATTGAATTAGCATGATCTGCTATAAGGTTTATACATTTATGAGGCGTTCCGTAGCGAGGGGGAAATCACCCACCCAAAATTGTACAAACTCATCCATTTTCTCAAACACATCCATGGACAAACGTTTACATCCATCCACATCCGACCATATCCATATATATCCACCCACATCTATTACACCTCCTACAAAATAAAGACTTATTCACGCTAATCCACACTTATTTAGACAGGGAACCCCAAGAATTACTTTTTACACATCCTGAGTTTCATAGACTTTACAGACTCCCTCTTTACTACTTTTTGCACATGTAAAATAATAATAGATCATAGACAAAGGAAATACACAAACATTTTTTACAAAATATATGTCTAAGTATGCCAAAAAAAAGAAATCCTAAACGTACATAACATAATAAACAAATGTAAAGAAAAAGAATGTTTCAATAGTTCAAAAGAACGTTGTCTTCGAAGAATGTATATCTAAAAAATACTCTATTTCAGTTCTCAGAAGATTTATATTTTTTTATATTTTGCTTATCTGCCCTTTTCAGACAAAAAGGTTGCTAGCTTTGTGAAATTACTGTTATATAAAAATGATTTTTTTATTTATTTCTTTGCTGTAATTTTCGGAACTACACTTCGATTTAAATTTCCAACCCAGATACCAGCGGTCATCAGACTAGACTGTAATAGTTTTCAAGCATAATACTAGCACTATTATTTTTATCTTCATCCAATGACAAATTTTCGGTACCTTTGTCTTCTGCATAAGACAATTCCTTCTTCATCTTCACTAGTTTCAAATTCAAGAGTATTTTCTGTCACAACAGCTTTACTGATGTTTTGAAGTTGTTTGAATGAATTAAGATTATTTCATTGTACAAGTTTCTAGGGACAACGATCTGAGAATCATTTGGTTTTTTTCAGGAATAGTGCGCACGTATCTTTTTATGTCAACACTTTTGTCTTTAGGGAGAGCAAAAAAATCAATAAGTTCATAAAACTTGCCCAATGATTTCAGACCTTTGTTGTAACTGTTGCGTTTTAAGTGAATATTGTCAATGTTTTCTTTTTCCTTTAATCTATTTGAAAGAATGTACATACGCTCTCCATTAAAGTACTCAATTTATTTGGTGTCCTTTAACTTATACCAAAAATACACCCATACATGGTCATTAGAAATTTGAGTAATTTTTACACGGTTCAGTCTGTCACTGCTTCAATTTTCATTAAAAAGCCAGCAAACGTAAAATGCGAAGTGGAACGCGTGGTTTTAGGTCAGGTTTTAGCAGTGGAGAGTTTTTTTTGTGGGCTATGCACATGGGTGCATGCCCTAATTTACAAATCACATCCATCCACATCCAGACACATCCACTCAACAGATCCAAACACATCCAGGCCACATCCGAGCAGTTGTACAAACACATCCACGGTGATTACCCCTCGGTTCGTAGCATCAAGAACTGCAAACATTCCTTTTCAATTTGGTTATTTGGTGTATTTCAGCTTCAAGTGAATTTATTACAATCCCTACTTTCGAACAGAAGCAGAAAATGAGGTAAAAAGTAAATTCTACAAGCGAATTATGTACTTCTAATGAAGAGGATTGGAACGTTTCTTCGGAAAAAGACAAAACGTAAAAAAATGATATAAAGTTGCATGCTTTGTAAGGTTTTTTTGGACTTCAAGCACAGTTAAAAGCTATATTAATCAGTATACTGAAGAAAAGACCCAATATACAAATAATCCTTCATTGTAATAAAAATATAAGATTGGCCGCAACAGTATGTAAGCAAGGAGAGTACGATAGCAATATCCATACAATGCTGACATTTTATATAATAAATATAATATTAAACCACAAATTGTTGGACGTAAATGATATCTCTATTGACGTAAAAATATTACAAACAAACTAGATAATGAGTTACAAATAACATTTAACCCTTCTATTATTATATTTAATAAGTCATTAAAACAAGTCACAAACTGTAATTTTCGACAGGCTCAAAACTACCCTATCGGTCTTAATAATAACAAAATGTTTATGAAAGTCTATTTTAAATAAAACAATAACTAATGAGTGTTCTTGTTTCTGTGTCAGTTTGTACGTATATTACACAGAATCGTTTCTCGAGCGCTACCGAAATATAAACCAGGATGAAACATCCTTTAACTATAATAATGCGATTTCCCTTTATCTTCGTGCAACGAAGTGTTACGGTAACTTCCCAGGAACGTAATTGAAAGCTACTCGTTCAAAGTCTAGCCGTCCAGTTACTTATGCTAACTAGTTAGCAATTTGAAACTCCTCGCAGAGCGAATATTCAATTCGTAGAATTAGGTAATAAGGAGTGGAAGCGCAAAAGTAAAAGTTTCATCGTAAGAAACGCTTTTATAACTTCCGTTTTTACCGCTTCTGGATGTGTGATGTAAAAGGCTAAGAGCTGAAATGAAGGAAACTCTAAAGCAGTTTGCTCAAAGGTTTCCATGGATATGTTTGTCACTACTGGTGACATAGGTGCACCAGAAATTTGTCGGTAGAATCGACCATGGAATAGGATAGGTACAGTTGGGTGTCATCAGCACATCCTAGAATATTTGAAAATTTAACGCCTTAAAATATATCGGAAGTATAGATTAAATATAGAAGGGGTCCGAGTACTGACCCTTGGGGCACACCACCAGTAACAGGCACTTTATCAGAAAGAAGGCCATTAACTCGAAGTCCAAAGTAAGACAATTTATATCACATTAGTTCATGATCGATTGTGTCAAACGCTTTAGAAAAATCGAGTAAAACGAGAGCCGTGCAGTTGCCTTTATCACGCTGTCTTATTATATCGTCCAGGACTTTCAACAATACCGCGGCAGTGCTTTGATTATTCTAATAACCTGATTGAAACGGTAAATTTATGTTTATGTGTATTCTCGTAATTGTAAAGTTGCAGATGTACAACTTTCTCAATAATTTTCACAAATGTAGGTACAAAACTTAAGGGGCAAAGGTCACTAAAGTTAACCGGATTATAACGGAGGTTTTGCATGATAGTGGGAAGTAACCGCTTTCGAGGCAACAATTAACTATATGTGTGATATGAGGAGCAAGTATTGGCAAGCAAAAATTGATCATCTTGGCAGAAATGACGTCCCACCCAGGACCAGACAGATTAAGTTTAGATATTAATCATAAATTATTGTTTTCAATTCTGGAGTATGTAGGATTTTCGCAGTCTTATTGAATGTTATTTTGCTAACCGTAAACAATATACTGTGACGGATTTCGGTGCATCTGAGGAGGGAGTTATTACATCTGGGGTGCCTCAGGGATCTGTGCTTGGACCTATTTTATTCTGTATTTACACATGTAACTTGTTGTCTTGTGTTCAGTACGGTACTTCGTATGTATATGCTGATGACACCCAGGTCCGTTTTTCGTTTCCCTTTAGTAATATACATTTCGCAAATAGAATGATTAATGAAGATTTAAAGCAATTGCAACAAACTTCTTTGCAACATCAACTTAGTTTGAACGATTTAAAGAGCTCTGTACTGGTATTCGGTAAAAACAAAGAACTAGCAGAAGTGTTATTAAAGATTAAAGTTGGTAATAGTTTTTTGCAATGCTCTAAAGTAGCGAAAAGTTTGGGTGTGGATCTAGACACGGAACTACGTTTTAGTAATTTCATTACTAAAAAATTAAATGTTGCATACATTAGCTTGAAAAAGTTATATCCTTATCGCCATATCTTACCCATTAACTTAAAAATAAAGCTGACGGATGCAACGGTCTTATGTCATATGAACTATTGCGATGTCTTGTATGGCCCATGCTTAACCAGGGTAGATGTAAATCGCATTGAACGTTTGCAAAAGTCTTGTTTGAGATTTATTTACGGAATTCGAAAATTTTCTCGGATTTCACACAAGTTGATTTCTGCAGGATGGTTGAACATGGCCCATAGACGTGAGTTACACGCGGCGTGCCTATACTTTTCAATTATGTTTTTCAAATGTCCACCCTACCTATGCAACAAAATCACTTTTCGTACTGATGTGCACTCTTTGAACACTAGGTTTCGTGGACTCTTGTCACCCCCTAGACACTACACTGCTTTATTCACTCGGTCTTTTACCTACAACATCTACAAAATATTTAATAGTATTCCAATTCAGATAAATGAGTGCAACGTTTTTAAATTTAGATCAGAGTATCGTCGTCTTTTGATGTCTCGCCAGTTCTCGTGAATCCAGCATCCTCTTATTTGTCAGCTTTGCATTGAACCCATTGCTTTCTTGCATTGCGTTTTCCCTGTAATTATGTCCCGTCTATAAACTGTTTATTTCTTTTCTAATAGCGCGGTCGGAGAGACCAGCACTTTGGGTATTTTGTAATTAGATTGTTTTTTTTTCTGGACTAAGATTAGAAATCAGGTTTCCTGCCTTCTTAGTCCTTTTTGTAGTAGCGCCAACTATTTGTCTTAATGTAATATATAATCCATCTGAATGTAAAGTTTTATGTTGACCGCTACCACAAATAAATTTATATTATTATTATTATATTATATTTTTAATATCGTCTATGTCAGAAAGTACAAAAGAGAACCAAGTCTTCTTTGTATTTAGTTGAAGTATAATGAGTGGTGGTTGAAGGTTGGTTAAGGCTTGAGAATAAGTGTGGATAAAACAATTATAAAGTGATTATGGATAAAAGTAATTTCTGACTCCGTTTAGTCACCCCATCAAAAATGTAAACAGCGAGAGATGTCAGGTCACTTATAATTCTGAAACTTCTTTGGTTATCTATGAAGCACTGTTTTTTTCTTACTAAGCAACTTCTTGAAGATATCGCACATGGCTTCTTAAAAAAGATCTCCCTTTATTTATTTATTTATTTATTTATTATTATACAATCACCAGTCTGGTATGCTCAATTACAGATTGTAGACACTAGACAGTGTATGTATCGCTTTAAATGTTAGTTTTTTTTATCAAAAGTTACGCCAAGATCTGTGATTTCATCTTTTGATGGTAGTAAAGTAGTACTGATTTTGTAGGGGTAAGGGATTACATGAAATCTTCCTATAAACGTGAACGTAAAGCACTTGGCAATATTGAATGAAAGTTWGTTTTTGAGCGACCAAKTGTAGACATTATTTAAGTCTTTTTGTAGCAATTCGCAGGCAGCTACCGTGTTAATTTCCTTAAATATCATAAAATCATCAGCGAAAAGGAGTCAATGCGGGTATTGAATAACTCTTGGCAAATCGTTTATTAAGCAGAGAAATAATAAAGGCCCAAGATTCGTTCCCTGAAGAACACCTGATCTTGCTACATACAGTTCAGACGCTTCACCTTTATAGGCTACATAATGTTATTTTTTTTACTAAGCAGCTTCTTGAAGATATCGCACATGATTTCTTACGAATAGACCTCCCTTTAAACAGAACTTACGACGCCTTCTAACGACAAACCGGCTACGACCAAAAATTCAGTAAATAACCGAAGATAAACGCTACCCGGAGCTGGAGATTGAGTTTGTCCCGCATTCGGAGGGTTGTTTTGAGCTCCATTGTGACCGTGGCGAGGGATGGGGTCGTCCAGACCGGATCAATTTATCCACTGTCGCCTGCGAACGGACGGGAAATCAATGCCATCTTGGATTGCTTATTGAGGGGTGAGTCCCAACGTGTAATCCTGCAGTCGAGATAACTGTAAGGACAGGGATGATTGCTTTTGCGGGCTGAACTTGATGGAGACGGTGGTTTAGCGCGCTTAGGACGCACTCGATTTGTGTGTGTGGGGTGTGGAAGGTAATGTTGTGCGAATGGAAGTGGGCGACGTGAAAGAAGTTAAAATTGCAGTCGATGATGGCCTTAACGGTCGGTCCAAAAATTCTGCGAAAACGATTGAACTATCACAAATTCTAAAATGAAGCGAAATGTTGATATTACAGCTTGTGATTTTAATTAATATTTCGTCGGTGTACCGGGAAATATGATAAGGGAAATTCCTCGTTCTAACTGTGTTAGTAATGTTAAATTATTAAAATAGTAGTCACCACTGTTTTGTAGAGGTATCTTGCCTATATGTGTGCAATGTTATCATAGGTCTAAAAACTGCTAATCTCGTAATATATGTATTCTTATTAAAATCATTTATACATTACACAGTACTGTTAAATTCATGCGATTTCGATCGACTTTTATAGAAGTCATTCAACGATAAGAGATCTCGCATTAGCCCTCTATCCAGAATAGATACATACGATGTATGTTTTTATCTTGAAGAAAACCCGTAGAAAAAACTCCAGTCAAATCTCGATTGTCTTCAACCAATCTTCAACACCTTCATCAACATGATGGATAGACGCAAAACCACCAGGCCATGCTGTACGGGGCATCTGTTCAATTGTTTGGACGGGGTCTCCACATTCACCAGAAGTGTTGATAGATGGATCCCATTTATTAAGAAAAAGAATTGCATTGCACCAGTTAAAACTGCTTATATTTCCAAGTCATATGCACCTTGGCTGACGCCCACAATTAAGATCATGATGCAAGAACGTAATAATAATAAACGAACCGGAAAACTGCAGGATTGGGTTCAGTACAAGCAGTTTCGTAATATGACGGTTAGCGCTATTAGAAAGGAAAAGACTGCGTACTTAACCAAGTCAGCATTAATACTTCCAGCAAACATTTGTGGAAAGCTCTAAATGACTTACACATGAAGCGAGGTGGGAAGTCCTGTGACATGTAATTATACTCTGCTAATGAAATAAATTACTACTTTATATCGGTATTTTCCCCACCAATGAAGTAAGGCAATTTGATAGAAAACCTTTTAATAAAAATACTAAATTTTATAGTAAATTAATTTCTCCTGAAGATGTTGCCAATGTTATTTTTGCTTTGAAATCAATGCAGTTGGACACGGCGGCGTTTCTTCTAAGATGTTGAAATTCTGTTGCCCTGTTATTTGCAACTGTGTTGCTCACATTATCAATTGTTTGAGCACAGTTATTATCCCGATGAGTGGAAGCTCGCTTTAATACGACCTTTGCTTGAAACTGATGAAATTAAATCTGTATCCGATATAAGGCCAATCAGCATCTTGCCTGTGTTGTCTAAGGTATGTGAGAAGTTTCTTCATAAACAAATATATTATTATGCTTGTGAAGCTAAAATGATACCTGAAAACAAGTCAGGTTTTCGTACTCATTACAGTAGAACAACTGCGTTGACTAATTTGGTGGACGAGTGCATTGGATCCCCCGATGCTGGCAGGGCAAGTCTTTTGGTCTTATTGGATTTTTCGAAAGCTTTTGATACACTGGATCATGTGTTGCTTTGTAGTAAATTGACTTACTACGGTTTTGATGAGGTTTCTGTTAATTTCTTCCGATCTTATATGCTCAATAGGTGGCAGCGAGTCTTGTTAGGTGGCGAAATGTCTGTTATCGGCAGAGTGACGTCGCGAGTCCCCCAAGGATCTATCCTGGGGCCAATTTTGTTTTTAATTTACCCCGCTGATTTACTCTCGAAGCCCAAATTTTCAACTTGCGTTCCATACGCTGACGAATACTTACCTTTTACACCATTTCAACCCACAGAACATAGTGAGGGCATGCTTAAAAATGAATGAGGATCTAGGCAACATTAGTGAATGTTCTAGTAATATTAACTTAAAGTTGAACAGCAATAAGTGGTCTGTGGTATATTTCGCGTCAAAATCGTCATAAAAATGTTTTGTGAGGGCTGATATTAAAGTACATGTGGATCATAATCAACTGCCGGTAAATGAAAACATCAAGAGCCTTGGTTTAAGTATAGATAATGACCTTCGTTTTAAAAATCACGTGTCTTCTGTTATTAAAAAGTGTTATGTTGCTTTAAAGCTGTTGTACTCTAATCATCTTATTCTCAACTTTAAACGCAGAAAAAAATTATGTGAATCTCTGGTAATCCCTCACTTACTTTATTGTTTAAGGTATACTTTCCTTGTCTTGATGCCGTTAACAAATACAGGCTTCAGAAGGTGCAGAATAACTGCTGCTCATATCAGTAAGTGCATTCAGCAACTTAAATGGTTAAAAATTGATCAACTTTTTCATTACCACCTTGCAACTTTCGTGTTTCGTGTCTTTCGATCCTCTTCGCCAAAATACTTGGTGATAAGTTTCATAGTCGTCGCAGCTTGCATTGCACTGATTTATATCTTAGATATGCCCATCATTTATCAATGCCTAGTTTCCGAACTGCCTATACACGCGGTCTTTTACTTATAATGCTGTAAAATGTTATAATGAACACTATGATTTGTTTACTAAAATATGCTCTGTAGAAAGTTTAAAAAAACGAATGATGTATAGGTTAAGTCATTAGCTTGTAGTAATTATAGTCAAAGCATGGTACTATAGACTTCGCCAAATAATATGGTTAAGTCCTATTATTAATATTTATTGTTATTAACTTAGCCGGGTTGTAGGTAGGTCTTACAGATTTCGCGAAATGAGAAGCTATTTTTGTCAAGATTTATATGTAGCAAACTGTCTGCGAATCTCCGGAGGAGCAATGTTTGAAAGAATCGGAAGCCAAGATAATGGAGTTAACGTAATTGTGCCAGTGAGCAGTATTTAGTTGAGTGTCAGTTTTTTCCGTGTGATTACTATTTTTCCAGACAGGACAGCAGTACTCAGCAGTGCTATAAAGCAAAGGCAGTTGCTCAAGTACGGAGTACACTTGCATTTGCACCCCAACTTGTACCAGCAAGCTTATGCAGGATCTTATTTCCAGGCTGTAATTTCCACTAGATGTTTCTTGTACGTTAGAGACATATCTAGACGTATTGAGGATTATCTTATTTGACATAACTTGAAGTTATTTTGTCTTTTGATGTTTGTTGTGATGAAAACAAGTTTCTTCTGTCTTCAATGGATTAGGGCACCAGCGTCAGGCTTTGAAATAGTAATTCATAATATCGAAAGGTTTTGTTCCAATACAGAAAAGTCTTTACTTTGCAAAGCCAATGCCATGTCGTCTGCATACACAAATTTTCTCGATTGAGTTACTTTCCGTTATTCTTGGAGAAATACGATCGCAACACGCATGGCAAAGAGAATATTATTCCTGCGTCTCTCTTTAAAATGTTTGCTGCAGCTCGATAGAGCACTTATTTTAGTAACTAACGAAGTCATAATTTTTACGCAAGCCTTTTCTCCAACAAATCCCTCTCATATCGATTACTACCCTCCCACTCGTCCGTTACAATCAACCCGTGAATGAAAAATGCATCAGCACTGGAGGTAGGTGCAGCTCCGCTGAGAACTTGGTTAAAAGCTACTCCATTCTCTATTTGTCCGAACAGATCAGCTCTGGGAATTGTAGTCGCTGTTGGGAAGCGAGAACTGGCCCTGATTTTAAGTGGGGATTTACAGACAATGTTTTGTTTGCGGAGGTGGCCATGACACGATAAATTTGCGCAGGGATATCTATATCTACTAGAGCTCGTGGGATTTGTGGGGAACTGTGTTAGCAGGTGAAGCAAAGATCCTTGGTTGGTTGCCACTTCAGTATTACCTATAAATATAGCTCATTTCTATCGCTTTCATTTCGCAAATTGCAATTAGGGGATCATATTAGGATAATTCAAAAAGTAACAGCAAGTTTGGTACGGGAATAAATAAACAATGGTGTTTAATTACCATTACTTTCTTAATTAACCTAGTGTTTGAAGAGTATTCATCTTTTATCTTTTGATTGCATGTAGAAAATAAGTATAAACATGCTCGCTAAGAAAATACGACAATTTCATTGTGACCGCTGCAAAACTTCTGTGTATAAATACCTTTCTTAGGTGCAATATATTTAGAATGAGATCACAAAGTCCATGAACTGAAGCTAGAAAACTAACCGGCACACGTTAATCCTTCATCGAAAGCTTTTGTAATATTGGTTTAGATGCAATTAAGGCTATGTTATTTATAAAATTTGAAAAGAAATATTTGGTTGCCACTTCAGTATTACCTATACATGTAGATCATTTCTATCGTTTTCATTTCGCAAATTGCAAGTAGGGGATCATATTAGGATAATTCAAAAAGTAACAGCACGTTTGGTACAGGAATAAATAAACAGTGGTGTTTAATTGCCATTACTTTCTTTATTACTCTTTTGTTAGACGAGTATTTATCTTTTATGGTTTTGATGGCATGTAGAAAATAAGTATAAACATGCTCGCTAAGAAAATACGACAATTTCATTGTGAACACTGCAAAACTACCTCTCTAAATACCTCTCCTAGGTGGATGAACTGAATGCCGTTCACTGATAATACATTACCGACAAGAAACAGATAAGTATTCAGAAACGATCTCCTTCGAAGCTTTGCAATTGACCTAGATATAGAGGACAAATGATAATTTGCATAACTCAAACTTATTTATGGATTGGAATCAAGTACGATAGGTATTCTTGTTAAACAACTGAAACTACAAGAATAATTTAGTTTTGGCCATTTATAATTTTGTATGTTTCTAAGTAGTTTACTTTTTATGATTTCTTACAAAAACGTAAACTTTTCAAATTGTCCAAGTGGAAGTATGTTTAAATGATAATAAATGATTCTCTAACGAAGAATTTGAAGTTGCAATGTCTGTATTTTTATACTTGTTAAATTGTTTTAGATGTTGGTTGTCTCTAATCTTCCCGTTTGTCTAATATAAACAGAATTGCAGTCGTTACATGCAGAGCTATATGCACCTGAATGTTTTAAAACTGATCTTTATTATGGGCAAAACGGGGACAGTCGCAGACACTGCCTACAGTATAAAAGGCAATATTTGTGTCATTAGATGAAAATGATTTAGAAAGGTAAATACAGACTTAACCAGTAAATTTAAGGGGGTACCTAATTTTAACTTTTTTATTGCATGTGATGGTGTTAAAAGAAAACTTAAATTTTGTCAAGTAATTATATTACAATTTTTCTCTCAAGTAATTTGTAAAAATTTTTTAAAAGTTTAGGAAAAGGTGGATGAAAACGGTCATTTTTTTGTGTAGGAGGGTGCGCAGTAGAATAAGGGATAAAGTMTGTACAAGTTGGTTTTCTGAAAATTTTAAAAGAAAGATATGGAGAAGACTGGTTGCGCAAGATTAACAAAACTAAAAAAAAATATTATCAACTTCTGATTCATAACTAAAATTTATAGAATTAGGCAATGAGTTTATTAATGTAAGAAAATTATTTAGATTTTGTTGATTTCCTGAGGAAAGACATAAAACATCATCTATATGACGGTACCAAAAAATAACATGAATTTTTGAATACTTCTTTTTCTAAATTATTCATGAAAATTTAATCACTTTGCTAATTTATAAGATGAAAAATTTATATAACAAACAAGAGGTCTAATAGGACAGAAGTTTTGGTATGCTTTAGGTAATCCATAGAGTCTTGGAGTCATTGGATTCATGGAAAGAATAAGTGACTTAAAACAGTTGAGATAATTTAAAATCAGTTCAACCCTGTCCAAAAGTTCTTTTGATTTGTTATTAAATTTAACAGTATTATAATTCTCAACCATTTCAAAATATTCGTTATCTAAAAAGTTAAATACTTTGTTGAAGTAATCATTTTTGTCTAAAATAACAATAAAGTTTTAGCCTTTGAAGAAATAAGGTTTTCTTTACTAACTTAGATACTATACTGTAGCAATTAATTTTTTGATATTAGAATATAAGAAATATTTTTTGTTGAATTTTGAAAACATATTATTAATGTTATTAACACATGTCTGTAATATTAAATTTATACGATGGCTTTCTATAGGAAAAAAGCTAATACAAACTTGTATGGCATTATTTGGAGAAAACATATATGGAATTGCATCGGCAGGCAAAGACAAACCTTGCTCTGAAGACTATAATATTTATTTTTTTTCGATAAGATGCGACAATTAAAATGCCATTAAACTCACTGGAAAATTTTAGCGATTGTTAAAATTGATAAGTAAAATATTCCATTAATTGGGTATTTAAGACATCTATATTTTTCCCTGGGCTCTGAGCGGGACCTGATTGTTCCCGTAATAATCCAAGAAAGCGATTTCTGTTATTTATCTTAAAAGGCAGATTGCTTCAAATATAAAATAAACAAACATTTACTCGTTTTTTTAATTGACGTATGTCTTCCAGGCGTTGCTTTCGACCTTCTGGTTGGTGTGTGATTCCGTCAGCGACCTGGTGTTCATCCTGGACGTCGTCGTCCAGCTGAGGACGGGTTACCTGGAACAGGGTCTTATGGTATATGACTCCAAGAAACTAGCAAGTCACTATTTGCGCTCTCGTGCCTTCTTATTGGATTTGGCGGCTCTGTGCCCCTTGGACCTATTGCAAGTCAGGTTCGGACCACAGCCGCTGCTTAGGTTTCCTAGATTTTTGAAGGTAAGCAGAAATTTGACACGCAAGTTATAATATACAGGAAACATCACGAACGATAATGACCCTGACGAAATTAAAATTGCAACCAAAATAGATTCTCAAAGCCAATGTGGTTAAAAATAAATTGGGAATCCATGACGGCTATGCGCTGTGGTTGCTGTCACTGTATTTATTGAAAGTCAAAATGTATTCAAATGATGAAGAAACAGATATGATTTTGAATTGTGGTGAATGCAAGAAAAATGCTTCCGCTGCTGCCCGTTTATTGAGACAACGTTTTCCAAATAGAAGAGCTCCTGCCGATATAATATTCAAGAGACTAGAATTAACTTTAAGGACAAACTGGCCACCACTGAAAAAGTCAAGAGAAAGAACAGCAACAGGCCCTGACAATGAGATTCGAGTATTGGAAATGATTGACGAAAATCCTCATATTAGTCAAAGGATAGTCTCAAGAGCAACCGGTATTAGTCTGTCTTCAGTATACCGAATAATTAAAGGCAACCAATGTCATCACTTGCAATTGGTTCAGGCCTTAAAGGAGACAGATTATCCTAAAAGACTGGCTTTTTGTAACTTTTTTGCGGAACACCAAAATTTGAATGTGAGATTTTATGACAACATTTGCTTCTCAGATGAAGCAAGATTTTCTAATAATGGTGGAGTTAACAAACATAACATACATTATTATGCGCAAGAAAATCCACGTCTAACTATCTACTCGACGAATGTCTGGTGCGGAATACTGGGGAATCAAATTGTTGGGCCTTATTTTTTTCGCGATAGTTTAAACGGCAATACTTATCTAAATTTTTTAAGAAACATTTTACCGGTACTTCTCCAAAATGTAAATTTACAAGGAAGACAAGATCTATGGTTCTAACAAAATGGGGCACCTGCGCATTATTATAGAATAGTGTGAAATCATCTTGATTTGGTTTTGCCTAACCTATGGATAGGAAGAGGTTCAATTAATCCTTGGCCACCGAGAAGCCCAGACCTTACTCCTTTGTATTTTTTCTGTGGGGAATGGTAAAAGAGCAAGTATACCAAACACCAATTGAAAGTGTAGAACATTTAGAAAATAAAATATGTGATGCATGTAGATCCATCAAGAAATATTAATGCATGTTAAAAGATCGTTTTGGGCACGAATTCAAGCTTGTGAAAACAGCGGAGGGCGACATTTTGAACATTTATTACATTAATGTTATTGAATAAACATTTTTCAAAAATATAATTTGTTTTACAATACCGAATTTACTTAAAGCAAATGATTGACGTTTATGTCAAAATTTACGAATTTATACAGCTCTCCACGTTTTATATTTTTTAAGACGAACAATTATCAAATCCTCTGCAAATGTATTTTGGGTCATTATCATTCGTGAAACATCCTATATATATTTTGGTGAAAATTATTAATACTTTAAACATTACTGTTAATTTCATGTCGTTACGGTCGACTTTTATAAAAGCGTTAAAAAATATTTTATTCAACGATAAGATATCTCGCATTTTGCGCATGTACTTGAAGAAAAACCGTAGAAAAACTCCAATCAGATCTCGATTGTCTTAAGCTGATTGATATTTTTACCAAGCTTTATATGCAGAAAACTGTCTGCGAATCTCCGGTGGGGTAATGTTTGAAGAAATAGGAGGCCTAGGTAATAGAGTTGTCTTAATTGTTCCAGTGATTAGTCGTATTACGGTATTTAGTTGAGTGTCAGTTTTTCCTGTGTGATGACTTTTTCCAGACAGAACAGCACTACTCAGCAGTACTATAAAGCAGAAGTTGGTGTACACTTGCATTTGCATCCCAATTTGTACTAGCAATCTTATTACTACTATCTAGTTTTTTACTGATGCTTTCTATAAGTTTCTTGTACGTTAGAAACGTATCTAGAGTGACTCCAGGGTATTTTGACGAGAAGATATGTTTTAAAATGATGTTATTTGACATAACTTGAAGTTGTTTTGTCTTTTGATGATTGTTGATATGAAAAACAACGTACTTCTGCTTTCAATGGATTAGGGCACAAGCGCCAGGCTTTGAAATAGCAATTCATAATCTCGATGTCTCTTGAGAGGTTTTGATCAAATACAGAAAAGTCTTATAATTTATTAAAAGAGACATCACAGCTCGTACACTTTCAAAGACATTATACCCCACGTCACACCAAACAGCGGGGTGCCACTAAAGGACCAGCGTTTTATGACAGCAACATTTGCTCTCGTTTTTTATCAAACCACCAGCGTAATATTTCGGTTGCAATAAAATCATAAAGCGAACTTTATCCATTCATCCTAGCAACGAGGGTGGTTAACACGGGTGACAAGATAAATGACGTTGTCCATTGTCGAGAAAAAAAATCGATGGGAAGGAATCCTCCCATATGAGAACACATTTTGTAGCTGACATCGGATTAAGGTTGGGTAAAGCCGATTATTTGATCTGCTCGTCGATGGATATCACCTCGAGTGATCCTGAATATAGATATGATCATGGGGAATAAGAATTTGTGCAGAATAATTCTACTTTCAAATTACAAAAGTTTTTGTAGAACGGCTCTTTTTTCATTATTTACGGTGCATATTATGACTAAAAAACTGCTTTTTCAGTTTGCTTTAAACCACAAATGGTTTTGTAATGTTCTGACAGTAATCCAATTTTTTGCTAAATACATTATTGCTCTATCTCCATTGATATGTACCTTTTTTATTACATTTGCAATCTTAGCAACGTTTTCTTATCTGCTGTGCTATACTTACAAATAAATAAATCTTAAACAACCCTGTAGCTTTTAGGGGCTGTTTTTAAAAACCTTTTCTATCGGGCAGGGAGGCATTTTTCAATCTCTTAATTTTCAGTGTAGGTGAACTTTATTTACGTTTTTTGTTCTACAGTTTTATTACATTTACATGGACTACTTTACTATTAATATTTTAAATTTTGAATTGTAAGTGAAAGCATAGTTAGTTTCAATTTTGCATTTTGGATTCCAAATTTCGAATGTATTCTACTCCATTGCTGGTTGATTTTGTCTTTGAAAACCGGTAAAAACAACGTCTTAGTTCGGTCGACCAAAAATGTATTTAAACATGTTTGAAAATAATAATAAACAATAATATTATTTTGGTTTGAAGGCTTCCGTGGTTGTTGTCGATGACATGAAAATGAAAACAACATGTCAATAATATTATTTTCAACAGGTTAGCACCCAATTAGCGCTTACCCTCTTAGCGGGGTAGATACCGCTTCTAAAATTTTAAATGAAACTACCCATCTTACGATACATCATTTAAAAGCTTATTACACAAGGAGTCTTGCCATGTAATTAGTTTTACTATTTTTTACCCATTGACGTGGTAGTGGGTCAAAAAGTGCATTGTAGCAAGTGGCTTATAAAATGGAATATTTTGGACTTTTTTTAACAAAATTTATTCTCTTGCAGTTACAATAAAAATTGTCCTTACTTAAGCCTAAAAAAACTTGTTAAAAAATAATTGTTACACCTAAGCAAAATGCCAAAAATACTTAAAATTTTCTTTCGACATTACTTGATATTGCAACTCGACAGTTTATACTGAATTGGCTAAATAATTATCTACTTTGTGTTTCCAATTTTTTGTTTCAACTTTTTGGCTACTTCTTTGGCACGACCATCTTTTTGTTCACATTCCTTTTTATAAATCGCGTGAAATTTTAAAGTGAGAGTCCAAGTGATAATGGTTTATTCAGCTGCCGAAAGGGTAGAAATAATTTTTATTTACGGTGCTGAGCATAGCTGTGCTCGTGCATCAGCAAAGGTGTTTAACGAACGGCACCCCGATAAAAATGTTGACGCTAGGTACATTCTCGATCTCGTGCAGAAATTTCAAGACACTGGATCTGTAGTAAACAAAAAAAGGGCAGGGAATAGAGTCGTTGATGAAATGGCCCAACTTGAAGTACTTGGTCATTTTGCAGTGGATCCAACTAGCTCTTTGCGTAACATTTCTACAGCCACTGGACTTTCTTATTCATCTGTAAGGAAAGTTACAAAACTGCACAAATTCCATCCCCGTAAGATGAAAACTCTCCAGGAACTCGGCGAAGATGACTTCGATAGAAGACTGCAATTTTGCGAAATTATGACAGAAAAGATTATAGTAAATCCAAATCTAATAAAAATATCTGCTTCAGTGATGAATGCACATTTTTTTTGAACGGCTCTGTAAATAAACATAACGTCAGGTACTGGAGTGACGAAGATCCTTATATTTTTCGAGAAGGTCATACACAAGTTCCTCAGAAGCTGAACGTCTGGGCTGGAATACTTGGCAACGCAATTGTAGGTCCAATTTTCATTGATGGGACGCTAAATGGGGGAATGTATTTAGAATTACTTGATAACGTTATTGATCCTTTAATCACAGAGCAATTAGAAAACCAACGTGACCCTGAAGGAAATCCAATGTTGGATGAATACGAATTGTTTTACCAACATGATGGAGCCCCACCGCATTACGCCATTAATGTGCGAAATTGGTTAAATCATAGATTTCCTCTTCACTGGATTGGTAGGCGTGGAACAAKTGAATGGCCGCCACGATCACCCGATTTGACTGCTTTAGATTTCTTKCTATGGGGTCATTTAAAATCTGTGGTTTACAAAACACAACCTACTAGCCTGGACGATCTGCGAGAAAGAATTATTAACGAGTGCAGGAGGATTCCACCTGAAACTTTCCGAAAAGTGCAGCAGGAGTTCGAGAACATTCTGTATTATTGCATGGAAAGAGGTGGTGCACATTTTGAGAATCTATTGTAAGGTTTGAATTTCTATGGTTTTGTTCACACTGTTTTTGGAGTTACAAATAAATAATTTTTCTTTTTCGTGGACATGGACTTTCTAAAAAATTACATGATAAATACTTTAATGTTAATAATAATGTTAAAAGAAAATTTTCAGTATTCTGGGAGTTTTTTTAAGTGTCATATTTTTACACAAGTTGTTTGTTTAAATTTTGGGTTCTCGTAAGGACAAATTTTATTTCCGCTCTAAAATAAAATACATTTTGTTGAAAAGAGTCCAAAATATTCAATTTAATAAGTAACCTGTTTGGTAGGCACCTATTACCCTGTCAATAAGTTAAACGTGGTAAAACTAATTACATAGCCAGACTCTTTGTGAAATAAGCTTTCAAATGATGTATCACAAGATGGATAGTTCCATTTAAAATTTTTAAAGGGTTGTCTACCCTGCTCAGAGAGTAAGCGCTATCCATTAAAAACTTATCTCAAAAGTTGTCCCCCTGCAAACAAAAGTTTACCTGTTTTTGCAAATTTTTTAAATTTTTGCTATATTTAAAGTTATTTAAGGTGTGAAGTTTTCAAAAAATCAGCCTGTATTTAGATAATTAAGCTTATTTAAAAGAACAAAGTGATCAATTTGATCGAAAGCCTTCTGAAAATAAACGAAAATGAAAATAAAATAATAAAGTCATTAATACGTAGATTATCATTAGGTTTTTGGCAATGTAAATTATATAATAGGTACTACAATAACGTTTTTGTTTCAGGTTTATCGTGCTGTTAACTATTATTATATGGTAGAATCAAGGACTGTGTGGCCAAATCTTTGGAGAGTTATAAATTTAATACATATTCTTCTAATACTTGCTCACTGGTTTGGATGTTTCTATTTTTTACTTTCTGAAGCGGAAGGATTTCAGGTAAGTCAGCAACATACCCCTCTAACAACACAGTTGTATTTATTTTACTGAAAGGTGAAGGCATGCTAAAAAAATAATGAAATATTATTATCCAATAGTAAAATTTGAATTATCAGTAATGAAATTTGCGAAGCACATTAGTAATACTAAATTATTTACTAACTGGGTTAAAATAAAGTTCCATGGCTTTCTTTACAGGGTGACTGGGTGTACCCTTATCGTCCAGGTGATTATGCAACCTTAACTCGAAAATACTTGGGCTCCCTCTATTGGTCAACGTTGACGCTCACTACAATAGGGGATTTACCCACCCCAGAAACCAATGCTGAGTAAGTACTGTTTTGTGATTTTTAGCATCCCTAATCCTGAGCTAAAAAACTTTTGGTATTACCCAAATGTCTTTTCTTTGTATACACGTTACATTAACTTCCAGTATTCGATTAGTTTTTAGTTTTTTAAGCTGTTTACATATCGAAGATTTTTAGATACACTTTTAATATTTTAAGGCCGAAATAGGCATGACTTACAAAATAAAGAGTAATTTATTTAGGTGTTTTCAACGCCTGAGACAAATAGGGCCGGTTGCACAAACGTGGATCAAAGTTWATCCGGGTTTAATCCGTGGTCGTTGCCTAGCAACGTCATGAATCCGGTGTTCTGATTGGTGTTGCTATAGTAACGACCGCGGATTAAAACCGGATTAACTATGATCAACGTTTGTGCAACCGGGCCGTAGTATGCTTTACCCAAATATTTATATCATCTTTGTTAAAATAGATCACCAAAGCAGGAGATGGTACAGAAACAACGTACCACTCTAAACCAATCGTAAAAAGGATTTCATGAAAAACAACAAATTGTTTTTCCCCTGCCACTCAGTGCATAATTTCTATTAGCCATATCAAAGTTATTTGATATTTTATAAATTTATGTTCTCCTTTTACTTCATCTTTTAATTATTATATAATATTCGTATACCTAACAGAAAAGATATTATAAATATTAATCACTTTTATAAATTACCAAAAGCAGCAACTCCTTTTCCAAAACATTATAGTAATCAAGTAAAATATATAAAACGTTTTCTTGTAAAATCTCGTACACGGCTATGCTAAAGAGAAGTCCAGACAGAAGTGAATTTTCCCTAGAATAAAAAAGTATTGGCTCTGTAGTAGTATCTGTAAACAAAACCATACTGTAAGATGAATTGCAAATGTTTAATTTACTATTTTAACAAAATTATACGTTAATACTTATTTGTTGTTAAATCATTCAACATTTACAGGAACATTCTAACTCAACAATTTTAATACCCCTTCACTTACTGTTATAGGCAGAACAACAAATTGTACTTTAAATAGAATAAATGAGTAATCCAGTTTTAATTAATAATTAAGGTTTTCACTTCCACAATCAATTTCTATAGTACGTGTTTTTAGCTTTGGAGGAATGAAATTTTCGTTTTTAACCACTTAATCGTGCTTCCGTTAAAGGATATGAGAATAAATAATGACACCATTCCGTGCTTTCATTGTTGCATGCAAATCATATTCAACACTTACCAGTTAATATACAATAAAGATTTTACAGCGATATAAACACGTAACGATAATGTCCTATTATATCAAAACATAGAGGACGCCTAAGCGCAATATAAACATGTATATTCTCACATTTATCGCGAAATGAGTTCACTGCTTCTGCAAATTTTGTTCCAATTCCTTTTACCTATCCTTACAATGAAAATATAATTAATAATTGAGAGTTTGGGTAAATAGAATTTCCCTCCAGTTTTAATTAAAAATGTTAAGTGCACTGCAGCGATTTAATTTAGATCTTTAAAGTCTTGTTTCTTGATTGTACTTCCTAGCTTTGCGTTTTTAGGAAGTTGCTTTCTTAGGACAATCTAAATGTTGAACTTTTAGTGCATATTAATTGTAGAAAGAATGTTTATAATACAGAAACCCAACGTTTTTTTTATTCTGGTCCTGTATGATAAGTACTAATAACAAAACGCTTCGTTTTCTTTAGTTGTTCAACAGGTATAGCTAAATTATAATTACAGTGGTGTGCAAAACAGTTTGTGCATATTAAGTACATTTTTGGCTCTATTATCGAAATGAGTATTTTTTGGTGTTATAGCATTTAATTTCATAAATTACAGACTTAACATGTCTTCTTAATTCAGAAGGTTATCTAATAAAGCAAGATTTACTTAGAATTTAGCAGATATGCTTTTAAAATTTGTGATTTTTTTAATGGCGACATGTAACTTTTAAGTTGGCTTTATTATAAACGCGTAATAGTTAATGTTTGTAATTTTTTGTGGATAATTTGTACTTAAAAGGTGTGCAAGAAATGTTTTTATGTATTTACCTGTACGTATAGATTATCTGTACATATTTATGATTTTATTATCCTTCCTAGGTAATACATACATTGTCTTAAACATTTTGGTTTGAAGGCTTCCGTGGTTGTTATCGATGACATGTTGTTTTCCGGGCTGGTTCCCACGTTGGTTATTAGACCTTGACGTTTCGACACTCATGTCGGTGTCTTCCTCAGAAGTAGCTCTGAAACCAACCAACCAACGTGGGAACCAGCCCGGAAAACAACATGTCATTGTCTTAAACAACCGAATCAAAAAAAATGATACCTACTTTTCGGTATTTAGAAGCCAGTTTGTAGATATTCTTTTCTACCAGAAATGGTACCTAACTGTTTATTGGTATAGGTAATTATTTTGGCACAAAAAGCTGTTCAAGGTTTCTGTTTGTTTGCCCCAGTACCAAAGATATGGCCTACGTAACTTGTCTTTTTCACTTAATACGATATAGAAAGCATAGTATTGGTTTTTAAAGCAAAATTTCTACTAATTCACCAGACGGTTGAATCTCGTTGAAGAAAAGTGCACATCACCAAATGTATATACGTATCTTTGTTTATATTAGCATTAGCCTCATCGCCATCCAAAGAGCCAATCCCAGATACAATTTTCGATCTTAATAACCTGCAGAATTGTTGTTACCGAAGCACGAATACTGCTATCGAACCGACGATATATTCGATTCCCTCAGCATCTCCAATGCCAGCGGCCTGTAATTCGAGTCTCGTCGCAAGCTGGGGAGGGCGAGGGGGTAGCGACGCCGGCCGTCGAACTAGGCGATATACGTCGAGACGTTTTCCGACTGCGTAATAGATATTAGCTGAAAATTGGGTTTGATGGTGACCGGACGTTGACAGAGAGAATCGATGTGCCGAAAGTGCAATACATGTAGATTTTCTATTTACTTCAAGTTAATAGTTTAATTTTTTTCAATGATTCTTCTCGATAGCATTGAATGATGTCATCAGACCGGACAGGGGTACGAATCGCAATTTATGATGTCCATAGAAGTATTTAACTTCTTTTGGTAGACCCATAAAACGAATTTCGTTTATTAATCAAGTACATTTTAAAAAGTATAGATTAACGCAGTACTGGAGGTCATCAGTTCTTGTTGGATATTGATAAAAACAAGTTTTTATACGTGTGTTTTTGTACAATCCTTATCTGTGCACTGCAGAGAACAGGTTTAAGATACACAGTTTGGAGAAGACTTGTAAGCTGGAATGCAGTAAATTCTGTTGCTAATATATCAGTCTTTTATTTGGAATTCCTCTATCTAACAGTTCTTTTGAGACTTTTTCTTTATAAGTGGCTTATTTATAATTCCGCTAATTATACTATAGAATATGGAACATAGATAAGTCTGGAAAATTAAAAACTTATCTTTCCCTAAAATATGTCAGTTCCCGTCCAAATACAAAAAAATATCATCATCGTATCTGGTCCAAAATGATGCTGCAGTCTTCATAATCTCGTTAATCATTATAAAGAGCTTTTCTCAGAGCTCGAAATGAAAATTCGGCGATTGTCATGTCACTAAACGTTAAATAATTTTGATGTATGTATTTTTCCACCACGTTTGCTGCGTTTGATAGGAGAATTTTGAGAATAGCTAAAAGCTAATTTAAAGGGATGGAAGTAAAAGGATTATACACATCAAAAAACACAAGAATAGGTTATTTGATATTAATATTTCTTTTATATTGTTCGCGAAACCTACATATAACAAACAGGTAGAGMCACTAAAAGTAAGATTAAAGAATATACTGTAATTATAAATTGAATTAAAGACACAGTCAAGGATAAGCATTGTTTTGATTAAAACAACATGAAAGAATTACATTGTGGCAAATCTTTTTACATTTAGAAATTAAAAAGTACATCATCAGAAAAAAAACATAAATTTTACAAATACAGGACAGGGACGTGGGCAAAAATCTACACATCTGAGCTCAGTTTTTGTCACTTTTTGAAAAGGACGATGGTCGAAACCAAACACAAAGCACATACCTAACTACGAGCCCAGTCCTATTTCAACTGGTTCAGTTGCAAATTTTTTTAAATTTTTGTATTTAATAGACAGGAGCAATGCTATTATGAAACAGATATCTAATTATTTTTCACCACAACTTTTGAAACATTTCCCACTTAATCAATTATTCATTTCTCTAATTCAAACATTTTATTTCTACTTAACTACCAAGTTGAAGCAAATTATGAGAAAACCTGAGTTGCAAACAACTGACTTAATCTATTTCTTCAAAGGCTACCATTGAGTAACATCACCTTTACTTTTTATGACGGCGGTTATTCTTCTTGGCATTGCATTCACTAAATTCTGGCAATCTTGTGGTGTGAACTTATCCCATATAGATTGAAGTTTATGCCTTAATTCGGGAATCGACCTGGCAGGAGTTGCCCGCAGTTGTTTTTTTTTCATAATGTGCTMAAGAGTTTCTATAGGAGAAAGGTCAGGACTACTGGATACCAATTTTAAAAGTGGAATACAGTTGTCGGTGAACCACTGTAAAGACTCGTCCCTAGKGGGTAGCAAAGATTCACTTAAGATATTAAGATATTTTTCTGTGCTCACAATGCCCTCAATGAAATGTAATTTTCCTACTCCTCTTGCAGACATTGATCCCCACACCATAATAGATGCTGGAAATTTAACTTTTCTCTTTAAACAATGTGGATGATAAATTTCATTTTTTTGCCGAATAACTCTGCTGCGACTGTCGCATACACAAACTTCAAATGTAGACTCGTCGCTCCAATGTACACTGTTCCATTGTTCAGGACTCCAAGTTCTATGTTCTTTTGCCCACTTCAACCGATTTTTCTTTTGTTGCGTTGTTAACAGTGGCTTTTACTTAGCCTAGACGATAAAAACATTGAAAACATTTCAAAAGTTAAAAACAAAAGATTTTACCATGTAAGTTTCAAAACCCAATCTTTGTGCTTCCTGGTGACAGGTGGATCTTGAAACATGTCTTCCTACAGCATCACCCCAAAGTGTGCTTAGTTGACCGTAGTTTGCCCCTCCTGTTCTGTTTCATTATTCGTTTCAACGCCCTCCGATCAGTATCAGTAAGTGCATTTTTTTCACATACCTCTGTTTAGGCTCGACATTATTGCTTGATTTGAATAACTGCACTACGTTGCGAACACTGTATCTTGACAACCCAAATAACTGTCCAATTTCTGCATTGGATCCGCCAGATTTCTATAGTAATTGAACGAATGTTCGGATCAATAACTTTTCCTCTAGTCATTTTTTAATTCTTCAGTACAAAATTCTATAATTGAAACTACCCGAAGCGCTTTTGACGTCTGCTGTCAAGTAAACAATATCTTTTAGTTACGCGAAATTGCACGGCCACCTCAAATGTTACATTCACCTGTATGCAAACTTCCGCAAACAATGTAGATAGAAATCAGAGTTCGACCTAAATAGTTGGTATTTTTTTACTATACAATTTTAATTATTGAGAACAGTTCAATTGTACGTAAAAATTAATAGACCATGATTTAGAGAAGCTATTTATAATAAAAACAAACTCCAAGAAGCGATTTTGTTTAAAATTTTTAAGAAATTTTAATAATTCTGGGGCCAACTGAAATGAGGCAGGACTCGTACTATGTAACAGTATGTAAAAATGTATTGTGAATCACAATATCTAGCTATACATCAAATTGCTTACCTATTTCATTCATTGCTCTGATAATAAGGTTACGTACGTCGCTGCAGATTTTAATTTGATTTAACCATAAACAAATTTCTGTAAAAGAAGAAATTGTTTAACAGACACATCACTATATTTTATTGAGATAGGAAATAGTTTTGTGATAGAAAAAAAACTGTAAGTAAAAGCGTAAAATAGCATGTTTTAGTGCAACAAAGTCTTGATAAATTAATAGACCATAATTTAGAGGAGCTTTTTATAATAAAAACAGCCAATTTTTAATTTTTTTTAAGAAATTCTAATAATTTGGTTGATGGACCAACTGTAATAAGACAAGACTCGCAATTTAGTTGTTTATTTTTTCAACATAGATTGCAAACGACATTTTTTATAATGAACGCTGCTGAATCTCAGTGCAAATAGTTCAGAAACCCCCAAACTCAAACAAACCCCTTCCCCACCCCCCAMCCCAAGTGCACCCTCACTGATGATGCTGCTTCTCCAGGCAGACGAACTCGGTGGACGGCCCCAGGTCCCTGCCGCGCAGGGGCGTCAAGTCTCGACTGCTCCAGTTCAAGACCAGCGGAGGGTACGTCTCCCTTTCAGGGGCGAGGGCCGCGGCAGGACTAGGGGCCGTTCATCGCCGCCGCAGACGAAAAAAAGACCGGAGTTTCGTTCAGGTTTCCGAGAGAGGCTCAAAGTTATCGAACGGCCCTTCCTGCCGCGGCTGGTCGTCCTGCACACTGTCGGTAGTTTATGTGTTTGTGTCTGTTCGAAAACTTTGAGTAGTCAGCCGAAGGAGAGATCCTTCGGCGAGGGTTGCTTTGATTATTATTAGTCGAGATAAAGTTGCGGCGTGTGCCGGTTTCTGGGATCTCCCGCTTTCCTGCAAGTAGATGTAAATGTTTGTGCGAAGTTGGACGTATTGTGATAAGATTGTTTGATTTTCGTGAAGTAGATGTAGCAAACATCCAGGGCCGGCGCTAGGAAGGCCTCGGTGGAAAAAAATAATAACTAAACATTGAAAACTGATCCATAGTATTTTATTAATAAAGCGCTTTCGAAATCTGGCATAATTGCCATTCATGGGCGTACCCAGCTTTTGGTCTAGGGGGGGGGCAAAGCAGGAATTTCTTTATACCTTTTCTGGCAAACAAGTAGCAGTTTAGATTTATCTGGATTTAGGACTAGGCTATGATTTTGTAAATATTTATTGATGAGTGCAAGATCTTCATTCATACTATTCATAGCTGTTTTGTGATCACTCTGGTAAAAGCGCTTATACATTTGTTGGTTGTCAGCAATATTCTGTACCTTTGAGTGTGTGACAATGTTAGGCATATCGGCAGTATATAATAAAAATAACAGTGGTCCAAGTACGGAACCCTGTGGCACTGCAGTCTGTATTAACKTTGCTGTCGAGAGTTGATTATTTATTTATTTGGATGATTATTTCAATGAACCTGCAGGCAAGGTTATCAAATCCGAAATATTTACATTTTGGTACTAAAAGTTTGTGATTAATGACATCGAACGCTTTGCTATAAAAATAAATCTAAAAAACTAAATAAGTAATCCTGACTAAGAATGGAAAGCAAATTTCAAACCAGCAGCTTAAAAATTAACGTTAAAATAAAATATTTCAATAACCATTTAGAATTGTCCGATTTTGTTAATTTAAAACTTTGTATACCTCTAAAATTTCTAAATGGTTTAACTTTGATGATTTCTTACAAGAATGTAAATTTTTCAAATTGCCCAAAGTGGGAGTAAGTCTAAATAATAATAATTGATTATTTAACGAATAATTTGAAGTTGCAATGTCTGTATTTTTATACTTATTAAATTGTTTTGGATGCTCATTGCCTCTAATAAGAAAGGAACTTGTCTAATGTAAACGGAATTACAGTTGTTACATCTAAAGTTGCAATTGGAATTTTATCCTTATTGTGGAAAAATCGAGAACACACACTGCCTACAGTAGAAAATGCAATATTTGTTTCATTAGATGAAAATAATTTAGAAAGGTAAATTGAGACTTGACCATTAAACCTAAGGAGTACCAAATTTTAACTTTTTTGTCACATTTGATAGTGTTGAAAGGAAACTTAAATTTTGTCAGATAATTATAGTACCATTTTTCTATTAAGTAATTTGGAAAACTGTTATTACAATATAAGCAATTTGGAGAATTACACCAAGTTCCTTTCCGAATGCATTTAAAGAAAGAGGAATTTTAAAAATCTGTGAAAAAGAGAGTGAAAAACGGCTATTTTATCTATATGAAAGTGCACAGAAGAATAAGGGATAATGTTGCCTGTATAACCTGGTTTCCAGAAAATTTCAAAAGAAAAAAAACCTCAAAACAGTTGGTAGCAAGTTTTAACCAATTTATATTCTGAAATTAATACATTTTAATGCCACGTATTGATAGTATAGGATCTAGATTTATAACAAGAAAACCTTATTTTTTTCAAAAAAACTGACAAAGAAAATTGTATGGTTATTTTAAACAAAAATGATTACTTAAATAGGGTATTTAACTCTTTAGATAACAGATATTTCGAAATGGTTGAGAATGGTAACACAGTTGAATTTAGTAATAAATTACAAGAACTTTTAGGCAGGGTTGACCTAAGTTTTCATGAATCCAGTGACTGCAAGACTCTGTGGGTTGGATACCTAAAATACATAAAGATTTCTGTCGTATTCGACATGCTGTTTGTTATATAAATTCTCCACGTTATAAATTAGCAAAATGTTTATATTGATATATATCCTTTGGATGTTTCCTTTGACGTGAACAATTCATTCTAATTGATTTCTCTACAAGAATGTTTATTTCATCATTATTACATATAAACAATTTGGTGTCGTAAATAAAATTTGTAGTGAATCAAGGTTCAATATCAAATGTTTTAAGATAAAATAAAAATAAAAAACACTTGGTTGTTTGACGGTATTTAATAATTTCTAACAGATCTGTTTCGAACCTTTCGGATCTTCTTCATACTGTTAAAACGTCATCAGAGGTAAACATTAAACAAATAAAATTCAGTACTCGATTAAAATAAATCTGGGAGTATGAAGTCCAAAATGTAGTGTTACACTTCAATAGTAACACTGTTTACTTCAGGAAGGCATTACCGTCTCTTACGACTTTTCTCAAACTTTTTAAGACTGTGCGCTAACTTTTTATTTTCTCGAAGCTGCTGTAACATCCTGCAGGGCCATTAAAACATATCCGATATCATACCACCTCTGCAACTATAAATACATTGTAACGAATTCAATTTTGGACCACTCAATTCAATATCCGTTTTACAGCTCGGCGTTTGCAGGTCGTTTTTATTTAATTCCCGTTTCTTGCGCGGATTAAAAAACTTCTAAACCATTAAAACTACATTTATCTACAACCCACATTGCAATAGTCGATCGACGAATATTCCCGTTTGTTCATCGGCCGATGATTGATGCTGTATTCGTCTATGATGTTATTTTGATTATGGCAATAAAACGGAAACGGACGAAACTCGCAAATTGAACGGAAGTCGATTTATTTATGCGAATATTACGAATGATTGACGATGTAATGGAAAAGCGAAAATACGATGACACAGAGGTCATAATTCGTATACAGATGATGGGAATTTTGGGACCGAAAGCAGATTGCAAGATTGCAGATGTGTGAATAATGTTTGTTAGTACAGATTAGGTATAATTCGTAGTAATAAAGAGACCTGGCTGTCACACTCAAGAAAACAAGGGACTACACTTCAGATATCATTATCAATTTCCTTGTTTTCGCACTTATGCCAGTTATTTGCTATCCCTTTTCCGACAAGTCCTTGTTGTAATGTAGAATTTGTTTAGCTTTCCTGCTAATGTCACACTGTCATGCAGAAATATACATTTTGCCAGATATGGAGAATATGAACGATATAAAAGAGCAAATGCACCGATTAGCTTTCTTTCTCTAAAATATTTGCATTTGAATAAATTTGAATAAATTTGATTTGGCACGAATTTTATTCATATGAGGAGGCAAAATACTGCACCAAAATTTAGTGATAGCACCATACAAGCTGTACAAGAAGTTGCGAAAATCAGAGGAAATAGTTGGTCTAACTGTGTGCATCATGTGATAAACGAAGAAAATTTTTACAGGGCTGACTGACGAAGGAGGTTATAATTCAACTTAGCGACGCTGATGAAAAAGACGATATATATATATATATATTCTTATGAAAATCATTAATGCATTCTACAGTACTGTTAATTTCATGCGACTACGGTCTACTTTTATAAAAGCATTGAAAGAAAAAAAAATATTTTCATTCAACGATAAGAGATCTCGCATTTGCGCTTTATCCATAATATATACATACAAGTCTGTATTTATTCTGGATAGAGGATTGAAGAAAACCGCAGAAAACTCCAATCAGATCTCTATTGTCTTAAGCCAGTCTTTAACACCTTCATCAACACGATGGATAGACGCAAAACCACGTACGGGGGCATCTGTTGACCATATGTCCAATTGTTTGGAGAGAATCTCCACATTCACAAGAAGGGTTGATAGATGAATCCCATTTATTAAGAAAAAACTTGCATTTCCCATGACCAGTGCGAAGGCGATTCAGAGTGACCCAAGACCTTCTTGGGAGGTCAGTTCCTGCTACCTCTTCCGTAGGATCGTCTATACCCTGCTGATGGAATATATCATGTTTCTTAAGTTGCCAAACAGAACACCATGCATCTTCAATGGTATAAGGAGCACGAAGGAAATCTTCTGTCCACAGAGGTTTTCTAGAAGTTAGCCGAGTTGTAGGTAGCTCTTGCAGATCTCGGGAAATCAGAAACTTATTAGGAGCTGATTAATATTTTTGCCAAGCTTTATATGTAGCAAACTGTCTGCGAATCTCCGGAGGAGCAATGGTTGAAAGAATCGGAAGCCAAGGTAATGGAGTTGACTTAATTGTTCCAGTGATTAGTCGCATTGCAGTATTTAACTGAGTGTCAATTTTTTCTGTGCGATGACTGTTTTTCCAAACAGGACAGCAGTACTCAGCAGTGCTATAAAGCAAGGTAGTTGCAGAAGTACGGAGTACATTTTCGTTTGCACCCCAACTTGTACCAGCAAGCTTATGCAGAATGTTATTTCTAGTCTGTAATTTTTTACCGACGTTTTCTAGATGTTTCTTGTACGTTAGAGACGATAATAATGACCATTAAGTTGTATTCGCAGTATATTTTCTGGTTTCACAAAAACAAGTGTTTAACTATTAGAAAATGGAGTACCAACTAGTAGAGTTCAAAAACCATACGATAGATGAACTATGTCAGCTATGCACTACAAAAATCAAAAATTGTGTTTTTTTTTATTTAAAACAACACTTTTCTCTTCATTTAAAAAAATAACAAATTGAAGTTTGAAAACTGACCTGTCTGGTGCTCAATCGCTTTTTGTTTCCTAGTTCTTACCGCCAACCTTAGCTGTAAATTTTATGACGTCTTTTAGCATTTACCTCTAGTAATTCTGACCTATGATCACTGTCAATTTATAATCCAATATAGATGTTTCATTTATTTTGCTAAGTTCTCTGTTTACCTATTTACGAGTTTGTTGAAAAATGTCCGTTTTCTGTATGTAGCATAGTCTCTGGTGTGCTTTATATACTGACTTGCTAACTTAAGAAATACAGAAAGGGGAATAATTTATTGCTATTTCAATAGATTATGATGTATCGTAACTTATGGATCGAGTTTGAAACAAAACAGTAGTTAAACTTCAAAATTAAGGACCGATACAGTTCTGTAACTATTTTCCAATGAAGTTCTTCAATCAATAACCTCACGAGTTATTATTTATTATGCACCTACTCAAATCGTTCAGACACAAATAAATGTGAGCGTGTATATACAAACATGTACTTATTTTCCTTCTCATTTTCCAGGTACGTGTTCACGATAGTATCCTACCTGATCGGAGTGTTCATCTTCGCGACTATCGTAGGTAAGTTTTCGCGATGCTCTCGCATCTCGACCTTGACCCCACGTTCCCTCATTTATTGACCTAACGGCGTTTTATCTTTCAGGCCAAGTGGGTAATGTGATAACGAACCGGAACGCCAATCGACTCGAGTTCGAGAGGCTGTTAGACGGTGCCAAAACCTACATGCGACACCACAAGGTAAACATTGTCCCCTTGTAGTATTCTGACAATGTTTTGAATGGAGCGCGTTATGTATTTGGACATAATTTGATTTCAAAGAAAGAGTGCTGAGTTGGGAGCGCCGAGAAGAATGTGATTGGCGCAGTTCGCTATTTAAAGGAGTAACGTGCTTTTTTCGGATGCTACATGGATACATTCTTCAAAAATTTCATCAGCCAAAATTTTGATGAAAACGAGTTTAGGTCAGGTATAATTGAAAGAGATACTGGCCAAAGAAATTTTACTAATAGGGTGGAAACTTTAGGCAATTTCTATGGTCACTCCGAAAAATATTGATTCTATTCTATTCATGATACGATTTTATAGTAGTTCTTATCCTGTAAGATTATATGACAGTTACAAAAGTAGACTATTGTGCGAGAGGTAACTGATATTCTATTGAAAGGAACCCCAATTGTAAATAACTCAAGCCTACTTTAACATTTGAACCTGCAAAATACGAATGATAAAGTAGTTTTTTAGGACCCATTTTTCTCAATATAAAACATGTGTTCATTTTGAGTATTTTATTAACAAACTCGGTTTAACGGCAACTCTTTCTTTTTTAAATCATTAGAAAACTAAGGTTTGAATACATTACGGAAATCAAGATATTCGTGCTGAAAAACGCCCTATAATAACCTTTAATAAACTTTTAATAACAATTTTGTAAAAAAAGTTCCAACTGATGATTCAAAAAATACTGCTCCTGCTCGTGGAAAAGGATTATAATTCTGACTGCTGGAAGCGAAAACTGCTCTTCTTCTTTTGTCAGCCACAAATATTAAAGATTGTTTAGCTGATTATTATCAAGACATGGAGGGAGTTCTCTTTGAAAGCTGGTTGCAAAATCAACTGTAACCAAATATTCCTTAAGAGTCGGACAATGCTAAATATGATTCAAGGCTTCTTATCAAGAAACCATCTCAAGCAACGCGAAACGATGAGATACTAAATTTAACGACACGTCATAAAATACCTTTTCCACCCAAAAATACTAAATACAATTTGKTATCGGTATTGAAAATTATGAAATTGAAGAAAAATATGGTGTTGCTGAAATGTCGCATGAAAAAGTACATACCGTTGTTAGACATTTTCCAAATTATTGTATTGAATTGACTTGGAGTGATTTGAAACGGGGAATTCGACAAAAAAAACATTGCACCGCATTTAAGTGTGCAGGTAGTTGATTTAATAAGACTTGAAGTTCAACGATTAGATCCAGGTTATAGAAAAATTGCATTGCTCATGTAATAGAAATAGAAAATTCATATCTTTCCCCACCCTTACCGGAATTCATTATTAATTTAGCAGATGATAGTGATGACGACAGTTTTAATTTCAATGTTAATCATGATAGTGGTAGCGACAAAGATTTGTAAATAATTAAGTTAATTTTTAGGTATATTTACGTACACAATTTTTATTTCGCGTAAAAATTTATTAATTTAATTTTTCGAAAACTATCATCAAAAGCTGACATTTTCGTTAATTTTCAGTTGACAAAGGGAACCTTTTTTGTCTTCACCTAAATACTTTTGTGTTCTAGAACGCCCAGGTATTTGTCGGTGTAGAACATAAAACAAATGTTAAAATAATTCATCATTCTTTCGAAACTTATTTATTATTTATTATTATTTTATTAATATTTATTTTACATAATATAACATTTTAATAACAAAACAGTAACTATTACATTACACATTACAAGAGTTATAAACTAAAAAAATTACTGACTATCACTTTCACTGCTAAAATCACGATGTGGGGGTAATCGTAGAATGGTGTGTCCACATTCAGAAGCGAGAATGTCAATTTTAAATTTCTTCGAAATTTTTTTCCAACAATTGTTTTTTTTGTGTAGCCCTCTTCGAAACATAAATCTTCTTTTCTTAAAAACTCTTGAATGGTTTGCCTTATTAGCTATTGTATTTGGTATTTTACCCAGTTGCTCCGAATAGTAACTAGCGTTGTCCATTACTACGATGCTGTTTGGTGACAATTTGAGCAATAAAATGTGTTTGAACCAATTTTCAAACACTTTTTTCACCACCTGCGCGTAGAATCATTATTCTTTTTCCTTTTGACGCCGGAATATTGACGTTGCACTTCCCTGAGTCATCAACCCATCTTTTTTTATTGTATCGTGGGTATCGTCGAGGAAAAATATAGGACGATTTTCCTGCCTATACATTTTTATAGATTTTAAATAATCGTATCTCCACTTTCTTATTACTTGGTGTTCCATCAAGCATTGCTTCTTCTTCACCTTTTTCATTGAAAAGCCAATGGTTTTACCATACTTTTGCAGGGTGTGCTCAGAGCAGTCGATTAAGCATTCAGGTATATGCCGCGACAGATCCTAGTGATAAGAATGAACATATTTAATTGTTTCGGAGGTACTCAGTTGCCCCGCGGTTTAAAATCAGCAATAATCTGTTTGATCAGTTGCTCTGCGAAATATATTCGTCACAAACGCCTCTTAATAAGTGGCTAAATGTAAGCATATACAGGTGATTTTTTGAAAACTTCACACCTTAAATAACTTTAAATAGAGGAAAAATTAAAAATTTTGCAAAAACAGGTAAACTTTTGTTTGCAGGGGGACGACTTTTGAGATAAGTTTTTAATGGATAGCGCTTACCCTCTTAGCGGGGTAGATACCCCTTCAAAAATTTTAAATGAAACTACCCATCTTACGATACATCATTTAAAAGCTTATTACACAAGGAGTCTTGCCATATAATTAGTTTTACTATTTTTTACCCATTGACGGGGTAATGGGTCAAAAAGTGCATTGTAGCAAGTGGCTTATAAAATGGAATATTTTGGGCTTTTTTTAACAAAATTTATTGTCTTGCAGTTACAATAAAAATTGTCCTTACTTAAGCCTAAAAAAACTTGTTAAAAATAATTGTTACACCTAAGCAAAATGCCAAAAATAAATAAAATTTTCTTTCGACATTACTTTATATTGCAACTCGACAGTTTATACTGAATTGGCTAAATAATTATCTACTTTGTGTTTCCAATTTTTTGTTTCAACTTTTTGGCTACTTCTTTGGCACGACCATCTTTTTGTTCACATTCCTTTTTATAAATCGCGTGAAATTTTAAAGTGAGAGTCCAAGTGATAATGGTTTATTCAACTACCGAAAAGGTAGAAATAATTTTTATTTACGGTGCTGGGCATAGCTGTGCTCGTGCGTCAGCAAGGGTGTTTAACGAACGGCACCCCGATAAAAATGTTGACGCTAGGTACATTCTCGATCTCGTGCAGAAATTTCAAGACACTGGATCTGTAGTAAACAAAAAAAGGGCAGGGAATAGAGTCGTTGATGAAATGGCCCAACTTGAAGTACTTGGTCATTTTGCAATGGATCCAACTAGCTCTTTGCGTAACATTTCTACAGCCACTGGACTTTCTTATTCATCTGTAAGGAAAGTTACAAAACTGCACAAATTCCATCCCTATAAGATGAAAACTCTCCAGGAACTCGGCGAAGATGACTTCGATAGAAGACTGCAATTTTGCGAAATTATGACAGAAAAGATTATAGTAAATCCAAATCTAATAAAAAATATCTGCTTCAGTTATGAATGCACATTTTTTTTGAACGGCTCTGTAAATAAACATAACGTCAGTGACTGCAGTGACGAAAATCCTTATATTTTTCGAGGTAATACACAAGTTCCTCAGAAGCTGAACGTCTGGGCTGGAATACTTGGCAACGCAATTGTAGGTCCAATTTTCATTGATGGGACGCTAAATGGGGGAATGTATTTAAATTTACTTGATAACGTTATTGATCCTTTAATCACAGAGCAATTAGAAAACCAACGTGACCCTGAAGGAAATCCAATGTTGGATGAATACGAATTGTTTTACTAACATGATGGAGCCCCACCGCATTACGCCATTAATGTGCGAAATTGGTTAAATCATAGATTTCCTCTTCACTGGATTGGTAGGCGTGGAACAATTGAATGGCCGCCACGATCACCCGATTTGACTGCTTTAGATTTCTTTCTATGGGGTCATTTAAAATCTGTGGTTTTCAAAACACAACCTACTAGCCTGGACGATCTGCGAGAAAGAATTATTAACGAGTGCAGGAGGATTCCACCTGAAACTTTCCGAAAAGTGCAGCAGGAGTTCGAGAACCGTCTGTATTATTGTATGGAAAGAGGTGGTGCACATTTTGAGAATCTATTGTAAGGTTTGAATTTCTATGGTTGTTCTTTTTCGTGGACATGGACTTTCTAAAAAATTACATGATAAATACTTTAATGTTAATAATAATGTTAAAAGAAAATTTTCAGTATTCTGGGAGTTTTTGTTAAGTGTCATATTTTTTACAAGTCGTTTGTTTAAATTTTGGGTTCTCGTAAGGACAAATTTTATTTCCGCTCTAAAATAAAATACATTTTCTTGAAAAGAGTCCAAAATAWTTAATTTAATAAGCAACCTGTTTCGTAGGCACTATTAATCTATTACCCCGTCAATAAGTTAAACGTGGCAAAACTAATTACATGGCCAGAATCTTTGTGAAATAAGCTTTCAAATGATGTATCACAAGATGGATAGTTCCATTTAAAATTTTTAAAGGGGTGTCTACCCTGCTCAGAGAGTAAGCGCTATCCATTAAAAACTTATCTCAAAAGTTGTCCCCCTGCAAACAAAAGTGTACCTGTTTTTGCAAATTTTTAAATTTTTGCTATATTTAAAGTTATTTAAGGTGTGAAGTTTTCAAAAAATCACCCTGTATGTAGGTATGACTGAACAAGTAAAAAATATTGCTCGTGGTACGCTTGTATGCTGTAAAACTTTAAAATATTAGTAAACACATGTGCTTTCAATACCATTTATAGTAGGAGTAAAATAGTTCCGATTTCTTATTATTTCCAAAAAAATATATACAGGTAGAAACTACRTTTATGACCCTTCGAATTAAAAGAGAATTTTAACCTGTGAAGAAACAGGGCAGAGGACGACTGTACACCGCGATCAAGAATTAGAAAGTATGGGCTGCCGCATTAAAATTGAAATGTTTACCATTCATGGTTATAAAACTAGATACTACTCATTAAATTAGGAAAGAATACGATTTAGTCATACATTAAAATCTATTAGATGAGAAATATTTGCAGTTCAAATAATAATACCAAATAATGCTCATTGATTTATGTGTACGGAAAAAATGTAAAAAACCCTAAACACAATTTTTGGATACGGTCCACTCCGCTGCAAAACAGTGGGACGTGCCGAACCCGTCTATTATTTACCACAGATTCAGGTAATACTTGTGCTGTACGTATAATGAGTCTCATAGATTGTTGCTTGCAACTATATCTGTACTTATTTCTAATCCTATGTTTCTTGCTTCTGCTTTCCAATCTTCTCATTACTCTTTGCAACTCTACCTTTAATCTTGCTAGGATTGTCTCGTCCTCTGCAAATGCAAGACACTGATGGCTCTTGTTTAATACTTCGCCTATACGCTGCCCAAATTCACTTTAACAAATGCAAACATCTGCATAAAATTGACTTAAGAATTGTCGAGCATTTCCCAACCGTATGTTCGACCGAAATCCCGCCCGTTCTAGAAAAGCCGCGATTTCCATTAGGACCCTATATGTTAGGGTCATTTCCCGTCCGGACCAATAAGGATAATAGGGAGATATCGATGTAGGTGGACGGGGACCACCCTGCGTCCCGACCGTTTCGGATGCAATTCGCGTCGTCGGAAGAATTTCCCGGAAAACAAACTACCGACGCTCACGCGTCGATAAAACGGACGATGCAGCTTTCTACATTTATGGGGCTGGAATTGCGAGTTGGGGGTGGAATGGATGGAGTGTCAGGATATGCTGGGACGATAATCATTGAGAAAACGCGATCCGGAGGCCGGACTATGGAAACCGCGACGTTTAACTGGATTGACAAAAGAAAGTTCCAGTTTGTCAGTAAAAAGAAGAGTGCAAGAATGTTTGTTGGCAATTTTTTATAAGCAGAAATGCCCACGTTTTCGTTTTTTAATTGTGTAGTACTTCGTAGTATTGAATACACAGACCAAAGTGTTGAAGCTTTAAGAGTTTTTACCTGCAAGAATATTTAAAATTAGTTCTTTTTCACAAAAGTATGCAATTAGAATGTTTTCATTTGTTCCTTACGCATTTTTTTCATTTTTCTAGAGACAAAGCTATTGGTAAACTTTGTCGTACTTTGCTTTAAACTTTGTAGGTAGCAAACTTGACTCTGCTTCTGATACTAATTCCAATATTCCGTCTTTAATTTCACTTGATTGATTCATTTTGCAGTTTGCAGGAAAGCTTCATCACAAATTATTTATTTACTACTGTGATGTTTTGTTTCTATGTACACAAACTTGAGGAAACAGGAAAAACAATTTATTTTTAAAATTGCCGCAAATTTCGCGATATACACAAACAAAATACGAGGCATGTTTTTTAAGTAAGTACCGTTTTGGAATTAAAAAAAGACGTGCAAAGATATCGCAATAATTTTATCTTACATGAAAGCCTGTACCTTAATCTACTTTTCCACATAATTTCCGTGAATATTGAGGCACTTGTCATAACGTGGCACCAGTTTTTGAATACCCTCCTCATAAAATTCTGCCGCCTGACTTGTTAACCACTGTATCACAAAKGTTTCGACTTCGTTATAGTCTTAAAGACGCTGACCACCCAGGTGTTTCTTCAAGTGCAGGAACAAATGGTAGTCGCTGGGCGCCAGATCAGGGCTGTATGGAGGATGATCTAGAGTTTCCCATTTTAAAGATTTGATGAGATGTTTGGTCCGATTAGCCACATGTGGACGGGCATTGTCATGCAGCAAAACGATACCCTTACTCAACTTGCCACGTCTTTTGTTCTGGATTGCACGACGCAGATTGTTCAATGTCTTACAATAAGACGCTGCATTGATTGTCTCATTACGAGGCAGAAACTCCACTAGCAATACTACTTTTCTGTCCCAAAAAACTGTGCACATGATTTTCCGGGCAGAAATTGTTTGCTTAAACTTCACTTTTTTGGGTGATGATGAATGTCGCCATTCCATGGATTGTTGTTTCGATTCTGGTGTGACGTATGCCACCCATGTTTCGTCATCAGTAACAATTTGGTCTAAAAAATCTTCACCTTCATTGTGGTACCGCTCAAGGAAAGTCAGTGCACTGCCTAAACGTTGGGTTTTGTGCAAATCCGTCAACATTTTCGGAACCCAACGTGAACACAATTTCCGGTAATTCAAGTTCTCGGTCACAATGCGATACAAAACACTACGAGAATATTGAGGAAAGCAGTCGCACAATGATGAAATTGTAAAGCGTCTGTTTTCTCTCACCTTTTCGTTCACTTTCTGCACCAAATCTTCATTAACGACCGAAGGACGCCCACTCCGTTCTTCATCATGCACATTTGTGCGGCCATCTTTAAATGCTCTCACCCATTTCCTTACCATTCCATCACTCATAATGTTTTGTCCGTAAACTTCACAGATCTCACGATGAATATCGATCGGTTTTACGCCTTTAGCACTAAGAAATCGTATAACAGCCCGTACTTCACAATCGGCGGGACTCACGATTGTCGGAGGCATCTTAAACACTCAGTAAACAACGTATACAATGAAGAATCAAACTGTAATGGCGTCAGTGCGTAGACAAGAGATGTAGGTAACCAGCGCGCATGCGCGGAACGCCGACCGTAGTGCTGCGGCGGCGGAATCGCAAAAGGTACTTACTTAAAAAACATGCCTCGTACGTGTTTCACGCGTAAGAAAAGTGGTAAAACAATCTTCTGTTTGCTCTAATAAGGTTACAAAATACAATGAAAAACGAAACAGCCTGGTTCAGCAAATGTCATCTTTTTATAACAAAGACATATTATTAATACAATTTTTATAATTTAGAATTTAAAAGTAATGGAGTAATTTTACTGTACCAAAATTATAAAATGTGATTTATCTCTTTCAATAGAATATGGGTATAATGTAACCCAACAACGAAAGACATGGTCAAACTAGCATCAACCCTCAATAGACGTATTTTCCTCTTAGAATGCAAAAGAAGTGAATTGGAGCCAAAACATATTACCATCAGCATCAAGAGTCTCCAATTTGGTGGATGGGAACTCACAGAAAGTAACCAACAAGATTATAAATTTTAATGTCAGGTTGACAGCCCAATTACTAACTTTTGAAATAACACATACTGATTATGAAATAAGTAGTTTAAGAACACAAATGAATCATGTAAGCGATGTATCTTGGATAGTTTACCTGAATTTATGTTAAACAACTTCAAATCTAAACTGAGTGTTAATTTTTGTAAAATATTTGATAAAATCAAATCAAGCAATATTAAAAAAAAATAAGAATCTTTCAAAAAGTGTAAATACAGAATATACAACACGAAACGAATGGTTCAGTAACTTATCTGGTGTTGAAATTCCTGAATTCGTAAAAAAGCTTCTTGCATTAGTACCAGAATTTAATTTACCAACAAATCTAGGAGATATCAATAGATTAATAGCAGACCTAGAATATATTATTAATGACATTATTCTTCTATCTAACTGAAGCTATACAAACTAAAGCCAATAACTTTGTTAGCACTTTAATGAAAAGTAAAAAATTACAGAAGCTGAGGGTAAAAAACTAAAAACAAACAATGATTATTACATATCTGATGCATTCCATTTGTCTAAAACGATTAATACCAAACAATCATGTTATCATCTCTTTAAATGTAGTTGATTTATTTTTCAATATTGGTTTGAAATTAGTTACATATGTAATAGAAAAAAATGGCAGCAAATACAAGCTTTTAGTGAAAATATATCTAAAACTACATTTTTTAATATTATATCCTTATTTTACAAAACAGTTATTTCGACTATTTGGGTAGTTTCTACATGCAAGTATTTGGATATGCTATGGAGTCAAAATTAAGTCCAATTGTGGACACACTCCATGAAGAACTGATATCAAAATTATCGTTTAATATAAATTACAGTAAAAAAATTGTCGACGATTTAATACTAATTGTTCCATCTGATGGTATTGAAGAAACAATACAAGTGTTTAATGACTATGTCAGGCACATAAAGTTTACTATGGAGACAGAAAGTAATAGATCGGTGGCTTTTTTAAATACAAGAGTTTATAGAGACAAAAACAACACCATAAAATTAGATTGGTACAGAAAACCTACATCTATTGGGAAATACCTGCATTACGAATCAAACCACTTACGTTTCTTCCACCCCCGTATTCTGAAATGTAAAAAATCATTTCATTACCGTTAACAATCAGTTGATAATTTACATATGACGTTTTCAGTTGAAAAAATATGAGCTCGTCATTAAAGACAGTAAAAATACAGAGGAAGCTTTGAAAGATCACGAAAAATCGAGTTTTTTACACTGTACATTCCAAAACTGTGTTATAAATATAAAAAGTAAAGCTGTTTTTGAGTTGTGTTGGAAAATATCTTTACTTGTTTTCCCTATAAGTGAATAAGGCAAACTTCTTTCAGTGTTGCAATATTCGGCATAAGGTTAACTCCCGTCAGCCCCAGTTCATAATTTAATTTGGAGAATCTTCTTAACCTTCCCTTCCACAGGTCCCAGGCGGCATGAAACGGAGGGTGCTGAGGTGGTACGACTACTCGTGGTCCAGGGGGAGGATACAGGGCGGCGGTGATATCAATACGGCGCTCGGCCTGCTTCCCGACAAGTTGAAAACTGAACTGGCCCTACACGTCAACCTCAGCGTGTTGAAAAAGGTAAGTGGCCACCTGAGGGCACACCATGGGGGTGTAATACGAGAACGCGACAACGTTCGCGACAATATTGAGGTGGAAATGGAGAACGAGGTCGCAGAAGGGTGGCAGGGAAATGATTGCGGTGGTTGGGGTGGGAAATGATAAAATTTAAAGGTAGAAATGGGGTTCGTTACTCGGGGATCGACATTTTGCTGACTCCTGCACGTATTGAGATTTTTAGGGGAAGGGGAGATACAGAAAACTAAAGAGATTCGCAAAAATTAAAAATGGTATAACACGACTTCTTCTGTAKCTTTTTTGTTACGGGTTTTAGACAAAAAATGTACAGAAATAATTTTACTCTATTTTTAAAGCGGAATAATCTCTACATATTTTCTATAACATTTGTCAGTACTCATCAGACGAAATAATATTACCAATTTTGTGTAGGTACTAGTTTATTAGTTTATTTATTAACTACAATAATTAATTCTCCTAATTAATTACCAATCGATGGTGATAGAGATACAAATATATTAATTAACCTACATGTAAATTTTTCTTCATTGGCTCGATAACAAAAATTCATTTGTTATTTTAACAGAGGACGCCGGTGATCCAAATATTTACAGATATCAACTTTAGGACGCTGGATCACACACGTGTAGGCTGAAGAGGAGAAAGCTTCTGCAATTACATTCGCACTATAGCTACTATAGCAACTATAGCAGCGTTTAGAATACTACACATACTTCACCATCTTTCGAAATTTTTTTGATTGTTTAAAATTCTTAAGTTTAATTATCCACCACTCCAATTTACTATTGCAACTAGTCGTTTTTCTACCATCTTTACATTCCTTTTATAGGTGACCATTTTTCAAGAATGCCAACCAGAATTCCTCCGTGACCTGGTGCTCAAAATGAAGGCGTACATCTTCACTCCCGGAGACTCGATATGTCGAAAGGGAGAAGTGGCCAGGGAAATGTTCATCATAGCGGATGGAATCCTGGAGGTCCTCAGCGAAACCGGTAAGGTCCTCACCACCATGAAGGCAGGAGACTTCTTCGGGGAGATCGGTATTCTGAACTTAGATGGCCTTAACAAGTATGACATAGAAATACATACTTATTTAGGTTTTTTTTAATGTTCCCGTTATTCTTTTAGACGAACAGCCGATGTCCGGTCCGTAGGGTATTCTGAATTGTTTTCTCTGTCCCGCGAAGACGTTTTGGCTGCGATGAAGGACTATCCGGAAGCGCAAGAGATTTTGCAAGCGCTCGGTCGTAAACGGTTGATGGAGGTGAAGGCATCCGCTAGACATCCACCTCAGCATAAGGAACACCATCATCATCGTCATCATGATGGGCAGCATGGGATTGATGCGGGAAAGGGGCTAGTTGATAAGATCAAGAATGAAGCGAAGGTATGTCGTTTTTCCTCTTTTTTTGTCAGTTGACTTATCGATACTTTGCAAACTACGATTATCACTTAGAAGATACTCCTTTGTACTTTCTGTTTCAATGAAAACATGCCACTCTCAGTAATTCCCATTGAAAACAAATTTGAGTAAAATTCCGAAACATAAACATATCACTGGATCTTCAAATTTTTATCGCCTTTTTTACATTCTCTACTTTCTTTCGCCTGATATATCTTTCTGTATAGTTCACTTTGCATTGTCAGTTTGAATTTTGTAATCGATTACTGTCTATAACAGATAATCAATATACGAGTACAGACACAAGTTTTTTGACACCCTTTATCTTCACTATTTTTGAGTATTTATCAAAATGGTATAGGGACTTGTAATAATTCTTCGATTAGAATCACACCCTTCATTTTTTTGCTAACAGGCCCTGACAATGAAATTAGAGTATTGGAAATGATTGACGAAAATCCTCATATTAGTCAAAGGGTAGTCTCAAGAGCAACCGGTATTAGTCTGTCTTCAGTACATCAATAATTAAAGGCAATCCATTTCATCCGTATCACTTGCAATTGGTTCAGACCTTAAATGAGACAGATCATCCTAAAAGACTGGCTTTTTGTAACTTTTTTTCGGGAACACCAAAATTTGAATGTGAGATTTTATGACATTTGCCTCTCAGATGAAGCAAGATTTTCTAATAATGATGGAGTTAACAAACATAACATACATACATTATTATGCGCAATAAAATCCACGTTGGATTCGAGAAGGACATTTTCAAACTATGTACTCGACGAATGTCTGGTGCGGAATATTGGGGAATCATATTGTTGGACCTTATTTTTTTCGCGATAGTTTAAACGGCAATACTTATCTAAATTTTTTAAGGAACATTTTACCGGTACTTAAATTTGTTTTACAGTACCGAATTTACTTAAAGCAAATAATTGAAGTTTATGTCAAAATTTACGAATTTATACAGCTCTCTGCGTTTTATGGTTTTTTTAAGACGATGAACAATTATCAATGTTACTTCTGCAAATGTATTTTGGGCTGCATTTTTAATTTCGTCAGGGTCATTATCATTCGTGGAACATCCTGTATATTAGCAATAATCCTTAGTCAGTTTTAAAAATATCGCATCCATAATAGATTGGTCATATGCCTTTGATTCAGAAAATAACGTTAATTAAATACGTATAAATATTGTAGGTACATTCCACAGTCTTGTGAATTTACATTTATTTCTTTTTTCTTTTTTTTTAGGGCCTTAGAAATGCTCTAAGAAAATCTAGAACGCACAGAAGGTCTGACGAATCGTTGGAGCTGCAACCTCTTCATGTTCCTAGCAACGGTAAGGCTACGTTGAAAAGGATGCAGCGAGTGAAGTCCCACGACCTTAGTCAAGACGATGGAGGTCAAGAACCAGTCACTGTGGAAACATCGACATCTCCATTAGGTGCAGGACTGCCTTTGTTATCTAGATTAAGGTAAGGTATACCAAACATGTTAATTAGAATCACGTCCGGCAAGTGGTGTGATGAGTACTGTTTATTAGGGTTTTAGATTGACGTGTAAAAAAACCTTTAGTTTCGGGCGACGTTTCGGTTTAATTTCAACCTTTTTCGAGGCTTCAAACTGTCACTGTGATACGCTACGAAGCTTTAAACAAAAGCTCACATCTTTGGTGTCTTTTTTGAAATAGCAAACGAACTGCATTTTCTCCATTTTCAAATCCTGCTGCAAACTCGATCCAACTAAAAAAAACACGTCCTTTTCCGCCAAAACCGCTTAACTCTGCGAGTTCTCAACTACCCAACGGCGTGGCGTACCAGCTGTGCATCACCGCGTCGAGAAATTAATCCATCCAGTTTCCAACACGCTGCTGCACCGCCTCAGCCGTCAACAATAAATAGTTCGCAACGGGAAGTGCCCGTTCACGTTGGATGCAAGCCGAACGTAAATTATTCCAGAAGCGTCCATCCGAGTCCGGCCAAAGGCATACGCGGCCGCCTATTAATTAACACAAGTGCGACCGCGCGGAACGGATTAATTGTTTGATGCTGGAGAGGGTTTCGTAGTTCAAGAGATGTGTGTCTATATGGATTATAGATGAGGGAATACTGGTTAATGTACACTACTCAAAATGGAATAAGGAACTTACAGTTTTTCTGGGTTTTCATTAAATTTGGATCTATTCTAATGTTAATAATACTTGCAACTGCAACTTGCAATAACACCGAAAGATTGTATAAAAAATAGACAAGAATTATTGGTAATTAAATACAATTAATAATAGCCTGACATCTCCTAGGCATGCTCAAAATGCATCGATCAATAGCTTCTTGTGGAATCAAATTCCATTGCTCCCCCAGGAGATTTTCAAAATCAGGATGGTTATGGATATTCGGCATAAATGGTGTTAACCTTCTTTGAAACATGTTCCACATATGCTCAATAGGATTCATGTCTGGCGATTGAGGAGGCCATGGAAGAACACGAATCTGTTCATCAGCCAAGCAGTTGGTTACTCTCTGATCAAAATGTGGTCGTGTATTATCATGCATATACAGTAAATCCGGCCCGGCAGCATATGCGAATGGTTGAACAACAGATTCTAGAACTTGCTCAATGTATCGATCCTGAGTCATTGTTCTGCGATGCAAACGAGGTCTGTTTTATGGTGGAGAATGATACCGCCCCAAACCATGACAGATCCTCCTCTGAAAGTGTCTGGTCCTCTCTAATTCAACATTTCAACGCCAAACCCTTAGTCTTCTGCTATCTGGCCGAAACCCAAACCTAGACTCATCTGTAAAGAGAACGTTACCCCATCGTGGTTCAATCCTATTCACGTGTTCTTGGGCCCATTGTAAACGACGGTCGCGATTGCACCTGCATAATGCAGGAACTGTAATTGGACGACGACTGTGTAGACCTGCTTCACGTAGACGGTTTCTGACAGTTTGGTCTGAAACTGTGACCCCATCTAAGTTCTGGAGATGAGAAACGATCTCCCTTGCCGTAGTTTCTGGATGACGCCTAGCCTCAATAATAATGTTCCGGTCCTGGGCTGGTGTTGTAACGCATCTAGGTCGTGTGTGCCTTTCGGCCACATCGCCTGTTTCTTCGTATCTTCGCCAAAGTGTAGATTTTACGCTCTTTAAAGTGACAAATGCAGTCGCAACTTGAGCACAACCACCCTCTAACATTCCAACAGCACGGAACATTTCATCCCTAGTCAAATGTCGACGCTCCATATTCCAGTTTTGTCAATGAGCACGTTATTATTGCACTGAATCCACCTTATCACATGTGTCAAACTTCAGTTTAAAACAAATGAAAACAAAACAAGCCTGGCGCAGGAACCTGCGATTTGGCGACGAGGCATAAATACTGCCGTTAAAGTCAGAATTTCTGGTCCGAAATCGGTGGATTTTGATTTATAGTGATCCAGTTGGTCAAAAACTTATTTGAGAAATCATTTGGCCGCGCCAGGCATGAAATTTCCAGATGAAAAGATAATAAAGTGTATGTTCTTTAGAACATTTTGAGCAGTGTATTATTGTATAACTTATAGCTTCTTCAATGGTCAAGAGTCTTTTACTTTTTGAACTTTGGGCACTAGTAGTATTGCTAGTTCTTGAAAGGGATAACTTCAGAATTTTTCCACGTCTTCAATTGGAATTTACTTGAATCCAAGAGCTTAAAATCTTCTTTAACTTAACTAAAACGCTTTCAAACTTATACGGGGTGTTAAATGCTACCGAAATCGAAAGGAAGGAGGACGATAAAAACCAAATCAGGCAGCGCAAAGGCAAGATTATGATATACAACAACGACATTCCATATTTCAAAACATTAACGCGCTTATATCAGTACTTAATGCCATATCCATACAATAAATCATTGACAGTTCCCATGAGGAACTGTCGCCGTACACGCACCGAAGACAGAGCGCCGGATACACGTTAGAGATAGCAAACAAGATACGTTCCGGGTCGAATTTTTGAACACAGTTCATTAGTAAAATCATATTTTCTGCATAACGTTTCATTTCAGCGGTAGAGACCAAAAATTAAAATTTTGGAATTTCAAAAAAGTCGAATAACTTTGTTATTTATTTATATATACAGAGTCGCTACAAAGTATGGAACCAGCAGGATGTTTCAAGTCCTGTGCGATCGATTTTTCTCAAATTGTGCATGGGCCTATGGGTAATTAAAATGCATTTTCTGGAAGTTTTTCAACTCTATGTTAGGTGTCATTTCCGAGATATGGGCTCAAGTTAAATTAGATGCGGGTCAAAAGCCACATAATTGAAAAAACTTGAGTCTTACAAAAAACTTCGGGATAAAACCACATTTGTTATCGCTAAGTAAGAACAAAACTCCAGGTGTCTCCATTTTCCTCTTGATTAGTGATAATTTTCATACTTTTTATACTTTTTGTTATTTGCAATCGCACATGTCTCAGTTAACTGAACGTGATCGCATCGAAATTTTGATGATGATTGGTTATGGAGATAGAAGGCGAAGATTCGGAAGTAGTTGCACTCTACACTGCAATTCTTGAAGATCGTTAATCTATTTCCATATCAACAGTTATTGGAAAATATTGCTACGAGTGAGGAAAGTAGCTTGAATGTCTTTTTAGATGTGCAAAAGAATCCCAAGTGTTCCGTATAACAAATCTTGCGCGAACACATCATGCCAGAACTTATTCGCCTGTTCCCTAATCGTGAAAATGCTGGGCGTCTTTCTGAACCGATATGGTTTCAGCATATCGGTCCCATTTTGCAATCAACGTTCGTGGATATTTGAATGCGATATTTCCTGACAGATGTCAAGGAAAAGTGGTAATACCTGGCTTTTTGTCCATTTTAGCCATAAAGAAGATTGCTTTCATTCTTTTCTTTCTCTGTCAGGCTCAATTATTGTATTTACAGTTTTCTCAACTCAGAAGCAATAAATTGTACAAGTGTGATACATTTTTGAAATCAGGAAAAATATCCTTTTGTGCCTTGCGCCCATATCTCGGAAACTAGAGCTGACACGGAGCTATTAAATTCCAAAAAATGCATTTTAATTACCTATAGGCCCATGCACAATTTCAGAAAACTCGGTCGAACAGAACCCGAAATATCCTGCTGGTGCCATACTTTGTAGGGACCCTGTATATGGTCTTTTTACTTCTTCCTCTTTTTTCAGCACCCCTATAATTCGTCCCTCTGTTTTCTGTACAATGTGTTTCACTTTCAGGGTTAAGTAGCTCTTTGAAATATTATTTCCAACTGTTCATTATATCACTGCTTTCTGTTCTTTCCCTTGCTTGTTTTTTATCTGATCTGAAATGTGTTTTTTATCAAATCTGGCGATCTTTAGTATTTTTTAAAATAGCTTATGGTCTGCTTTGATGTGTTCCTACATTTTCGTCCCAAATTCTTCCTAAGCCTCCCTTTTGGCTTCTTTGACTTTTATTTTATGCTCTTTGTATCTTGTGTAATTCTCTATTGCTCGCTTTGCAATATATTGTTACCATACTTATTTTTTCTCTCGTATAAACGGCATAAAATGACGATAACCTATGCATAGTAATAAAATAATAAGATTTTCAAAACTTCCCGCTGTCATGCTCCACCAAATACCTCACAACAAATCTCGTGAACACACAATACTAACTGGCTTCTTCCTCCATAATTGAATCACTCCCAGGATCCCCTGTCGCGTAAAACCGCAACTTCTTTTTCATGCGCGTATCCCACGCTTAGGCGTTTAATTTTAAAAGTCTTCTGCGGAGACAGCGCGACAAATTAGGCAATAAAACGCCCCCCTTTGTGGCTTTACTTCATCACTCCCCTAAATCGGATCCATTAGTCGAGCCCGTCACACAAAATATGAAGTGGGGGTAGGTTGGGGCCAGATTTAGGCGCCGAATTGGGGTTTGCAATTATGGACTGCGTAGTTTGGAAACTGTACTTAGTGGTCACAATTTGAACAAGTCCAGACCGACGCGAGCAGAAAGTTACAGTTCCGGCAACGAACAGAAACGTGGGAGTTTATTTGACTTCAGTATTCAAATGAAAGGCCATGAGGATATTGTAAAAAAAGTTTTTTAGTGTACTTTATTAGCGGATGGGAGAATACGCTGTTTTTATTTTTTTTTAGGTTGCTCAAGGAAAAACAGGACCACGAAGAACGTGCAAAAAGCGCCACCCCGCCAGCTCTTTCCACCTCACCATCAAGCGTCAAGAGCCCACCCCCTGTACCTGAAGAACCCCCACAGGAAGTCMTAGGAGCTGGACTGCCTCTTCTTCAAAGGTTATTGTTGCTCAAGCAGAAAGAGGAACCACCCCCTACAACGCAAGCTACTAGTCCTCCTAGTGCCAGTTGTGCTCCCAGGGCCTCAATTTCAGGTAAATATATGTGCTGAAGAAGGAAGCTTTAGACGAACAAGTCTGTCAATACTTGATAACCAAGACCGTAGTATATTTCTACGCTTTATTTTTTTCATTTCCTAACGCTTGAGCAGCTTTAAAATAGGGCATAGTAATGCTCGCTTAAACCAGTAGCAATAGGTTTGCAATTTAATTTCCGAATACATCACATTTACCACAGAAGTACGAATATTTTTTTACCAAAAGCTGCACCTTTAAAAATTTTGGTTTTAGGGAGTGCTCTAAAGTGATATCCATACGTTTTGGATAATTGTGTAGTATATAGAAGTTCAGCTTATGTACTACTTGTATTCCTCTTTTGTTAATAATTTTAAGAACATGTGGTTTCACCTGTCATTTTTTATTTCTAGGCAATGTCTACATTCTTCAAATCAGTTATTGCTTTATGCGTTCTTTTCAGGGTTATATTTCCTTATTTGCTATTGTCTGATTGTATAATTTCTATTTGTGTGGTCGTTTGCTACATTTAGGTGTTTTCTGTATTTATTTCCGTGTTATGTTTCATACTTCTACCACAATATGGCTTTTCTTGTTGTGTGTCCAGTGTTCTTTCGTTTTACATATATCTGTCAATTCGTCTCTAATTTTTATTTGTATTGTCTTCCTCAGTACCGATCTTTCTTCCACGTAAGTGTGTTCTTCTTTTATATAATTAACCTCAAGGTTTGTAGACTATATGAACACTTTATACATTTGCATAAGCTCTGATACAGAGCAGGGACATGTAGGGGAGTCCAACGCAACTTACCTAAGTTATAGGCTTTCAAAGTGGGGTTTCAAATTTCGAAAAAAAAAATCAATATCTCACTTATACTTGAACTTAGAAAAACGAAATTAAATGTCTGACTTGACAATCAGGTAAGAGGTTCAAATAAGAATATTTTAATAGAAAAATAAACAACAATAGAAATAACATCACAACTTGCACTGACAGGTTACACAAATTGTTCAAAAAGACCACCATTTTCTCTCAGGCGAAAGTTGAAGTCAACTCTATCCAGTAACTGCTGATCGGTTCTAATAAATGTGCATTTATTTGCAATGGGATTGCACAACTGGCGAGGAATACACAAATTCTTTTAGCGTTCCCCAAAGAAATAAATCACATTGGTTGAGGTCTGGTGATTGTGGAGGGAATGCTTGTGGGCAATTTTTTCCTCTTCCAATCCACAATAATACTAAAATGTGGCGGTGCTCCATCATGCATAAACCAATGTTCCAGTCTAAATTGTAGTGGCACCTCGTCAAGTAGATCCGGGGGAGTGTTTTGGAGAAATTCTAAATAAATTTCGCCATTCAGTCTATCCGGTGGAAAAAACTAGACCAACTAAATACCGATCCAAACGTTTACTTTAAACTCGCGTTGGAAATGTCGGGGTGTTACTGAATGAGCGTTTACATCGGAATATTCATGATAGTTATGTAAATTTGTAATACCTCTGCGGGTGAAGCAAGCTTCATCAGTACAGAGAATTTTCTTTTGAAAATTAATGTCTTGGCGTAAAATATACCCACAGAAATTCACTCTTTTAACCAAATCTTCCGGTAAAAATTCCTGCACTTTTATGACATGATATGGGTGTAGTAGATGACGTCTCTCAACTGGATTCACCGAAGTTTGGGATATACCTATTTGTCGGGATGAAAATCTAGTACTAACGTGGGGGTCATGTTTAATTGTAATAAGTGCTTCGTTTTGTATCCTGATTGTAATATCACGTATTCGAGTGTCACTGAAAAACTTCGCTGTTTCTCGAGCCCGTTTTCCAACGTTGGCAAATGTTTCTCTATGGGATTAGAATTAGAGCTGATGAGTTTACATTTTTAAAGCAATGGTGTTTTCAACAAAAATATAAATCCCAACAAAACGACCATGTACCCTGTAAATATAAATTTTCGTTTATTCCTCAGATAGCAAGGATTCATTATAGCAGGCGATTTTTTTCAAAAATATTTATAGTATTTCTGCTCATTCATTACTCTTTCAGGTCTCCCCCCGCCTCCAAAACGGAGCTCCGTCTGCTCCACGAACCGCGTGTCGTTTCGCGACCGCCTAAAACCGCACAACAAGGAACCGGAACCCAGCGAACAACCGTCCATAAGTGCCAGTGATAGTGTAAATAAAACTGAGCCGCACTGGAGCAAGCTGAAGAAGGCGGCCATAGTGCGCGAACCGGAACAGCAGCCGGAAGGGTCGAAGTCGTCGACCACCGGCGAAAAAGTGTCTAAGTTAGTGCTTACGCGAAGAACAAAACACTACCGGTCGATAGACGATCTCTCACCGGAGTACGGCGGCCTTCCTTTCGTGAAAAAACTGAAAATACTGAACGAGCGGCAGAAGCTGGAGGAGTTGGAGACGGTGATGAAGACGAGGAGCTTCAGCCTGGACATTCCTGATCCGACGAGGGAACAGGAGGTGGACACGTTGACGAGGTCGCATTCGGAGGGCAGCACCATGCATAAGGAGAACATGCTGGCTGTCCAGCTTTGTGCCAGCCCTCTGTACGGGTTAGTATTACAAAAATAATGCTAAGAATTCTCTTTCAAACGTGCCATACATCCCTGAAATTAAGAAAAGTGATCCAGACTCCAGAATTTCTGGCCAAAAACTCAAGTTTTTTAAATATAAACTCAAAAATCTAAAATTCGCAATGGTGGACACAAACTTACGAATTTAATACACATACATATGTATTTTAGTTTTATTATATACAGGGTGGTCTATAAGCTCTAAGTAAAAAAGGTTATATGAACGTATGTCATYTTTCTTTTGGTTTAGACGTCATAAGCATTTACATTATTTATGTTAAAAATTTTATGCTATTTTGGAGAACCTTTCGCTTAGTACGCGCGGGCTAGCAAATCAATTACTGTTGTCACAAAATTTTGTGTTGCGAACCTTAAATAAAAAGGTCTTACATCCTCAAAGTGTACTAGCACTACATCCTGAAGATAACCAGCAGCGATTAAAATTTTGCCAATGCATTCTTCAGCAAAATGCATGTAACCTTAAGTTTTAACCACTAGTTCTTTGGTCAGATAAATCATGCTTTACTAGGGATGGCATAACAAACTTCCACAACGAACATGTATGGTCTTTGCAAAATCCCCATGCCATTAGACCCAGGCGATTTCAGCGACGTTTTACTGTAAATGTTTGGGGTGTCATTTTCAATAATACCTTGCTGCCTATACAGATCATAAATGATCGCTTAAATGGAGAGTTGTACAGACAACTTTTGGMGCATACTCCTTATGATCTAATAGACGAAGTACCACTTAACGTGATCGCTAATATGTGGTACCCGCATGACGGCGCGCCACCACATGGAGGCAGAGAAGTAACTACCTGGGTAAATAATAATTATCCAAATCATTGGATTGGTAATGGAGGTCCAATAGCTTGCCCGCCACGCTCGCCCGATTTTATTCCCTTAGATTTTTATCTGTGGAGTCATATGAAGCAGCTGGTTTAGATGGTGGAGATCACCAATCGCGAGCAATTAATACAAAGAATAATAAATGCAAGCGATGTGATAAGAAACTATCCAAATTTTGCACAGCTCATAACACGGTCTTTAGTTCGAGGATGTGAAGCTTCTATTCTAGCGGAAAGTGGTTATTTTGAGCAGTATTTTATAATTAAAGTGCTTATAACTTCCAAACTAAAAGAAAAAAAGACATATTATGTTCATAAAACATTTTTCTGCCACGCGTTTACTTCATCAAGTTGAATGAATCAGAAAAATTTAAAGCATTGCTTCCTCCTGCAGTTATGGTTAAGGAGGTTGCGTTTCTTAATAAAGGTTTGAAATTGAATTTACCTTTTAGGAATCCACCAGTATCAGAAATCATAGCTGGCATTGAAAGACGTTATTAGAAACGCATGCAAGATTCAAATAGAGAATGATTTGAGTAATAACAGAAAACTTTGGAATAGAGAAATAATCAAATCATTAAAAGTTCAAAGATAAGAATTGCTTTTATCTTATAAAATGGTGATACTGGATAAACCAGACTATTTGATAAGAGTCAGAGATCTTTTAGAAAAAAGTCCATATAACAAACTACCGCGGAATTAACTCAACAAACAGAACCTGTTATTGCTAAAAAAAAAAGTATGTGAAATTTGTATCAGTACTTTTATGGAGGTTTCATCTTTGGCAAAGGTCAAGTCAGGTCATAAGGTCATAACTATATATTATGAACGCTGAAAGCATTCGCCGTCGTCTATATCCCTGAAGATTATTTTTTATTAAATACTGGATGTCCAAAGAGTGAGAGCAAATACGTTATTAACAAAGAATTAATCTTCAAAAATTGGTCGACCTGTACCTTCACCAAAAAAAAATCCGAAGCTGCAGGGTAAAAAGAGCATGTACCACCATCGAAATGAAAATTAGACCGTTTCATTTTCTAAGTTACATCCTCATTCATTAGTTTCATTGTAGAAAATATTTTAAATATGTATGTATTTTTGCTAATATCACGAGGACCGTTTGTCTTAGAAAAAAAGGGACAAAAAGCCCAAAACCTGATCACTAATCGTATATAGCATAAGAAATAAAAACGTAAATGTCATTTTGACAATTGGGTATTATCACTTTTTTTTAAATACGTAAAATGAATCTTGAAGTGCATATATATCGTAAGCCATATTAAAAAAACAAAAAAAATATTTGTAGGTAGAGAATTTCAGGTCTGAAATTCGAATCTTAGGAGTCACCGCCAAAACGCTTCTATCCAAGGTTATTCAACTCGTGACGTCAAGTGTCATGTAAACATTACCGAGGAGCGTGCTGTTTAATGGTGTAGTATCATTCTTGTATTGGAAAAGCTTTTGTGTGGTGTTTATTGAAAGGACGGTGTAAGAGGTCGCGCCAAAAAGTGATTTGTGTAGTTTTACAAGTATCTATTATGTATGGAAAACAAAACAAGTGTTGGTTTGTACATGGTTATAAAAGTACTTCAGTCAGTACAGCTAACAAAATTTTTGTTGCCGTTCCTCGAGATTATCAAGGTATGAAAAAGTTGTTTAAGGCCCCTAGACGTGATATGCCGAAATCGCAAAGTCTGTTTTTCTGTTGTGAAGATCATCTTAATTCTTGATGTAAGTTTTATTATTCTTTTTGGGGTTATAAATGTTTACCATTCAGTTTCCATTTTGTTACAGCTTGAAGTGGATGTGAAAAATTATATGCGTTTTAAGTTGATAGAGGGAAATACTATGATAAAAAAACGACGTTGTTTCTCATATATTCGACTGTTAGCCAGACCGGAAACGAGCCGCAAGAATCCCGAAAATAAATAACAATATATATTTATTCTGACCTCTAAAACAAATGTCAAGTTTAGGGTACATTTTTTATTCTTACATTTTTATGTTTATAAATAGTATGTTTCCAACAACCCACTGTGATCAAATTAATTATCAATGCTACGTTAATTTGATAAAAGGTGCACTTATGCTGTTGCTTTTACGTTTCTCATCTCCGCCGCGTTGAACCGCTCGTCACTGTACACAAATTCCATAACTCATAAGTATTTTACTTTTTCTTGGCGTATTTTAATTCGCTTGTCACAAAATGAACGCAAACAACAAACTGATAAATTGACGGGCTGAGGGTGATGCGTGACGCGCTGACCCCAGATGTAAACAAGCGGCCATTTACAAGACACTTGACGTCACGGCCCGTTTTGGCGGTCCCTTTAAATATTCACATTTTTAATATTAAAAATACACCTTACGATCCATTTTTTCGAATTTATAAGCTGTCACGGCTGTTTTGTGGATTAGATGCTACCTATTAATATGCAATTTAATCCCAATTGGATGTGGAAGGATTGATTCAATTTGCAGCGATTTTTTTATGTATTTTGACTGGACTAACCAAGTAATTATAGCAGCACCGAATCTAACGAGACCCTGGAGCGCCGCAACCTCAAATCCATCCTGAAGAAGCTCTCCGAGGACGGCACCAACGTGCCCTCCGCCATGCCCGAAAGGGTGGACTCCACGGAGTTTCGCAAGCTGATGCGAGCGCCGACGATAGAGGGCTACGCGGCTCGCCACAGCAAACTGTCGAAGAGCGTCACTTTCAACAGGGAAACGCTGCAGAGTCCACCCAACAGCGCCAACATCGTCGGTACTCCCCCGAAACTCTTTCCCCTGGTCAATTCCACCGATATCGAGAACGGCGAGAGGAAGGAGGAGGACAGGAAGCAGGAACTGGAGAAGTGCGGGATACAGCTGCTTTCGAGCAAGAACCAAATCAAGCTACATAAAGGTAAGATTAGGCGCTAGGTCCATGGATTTTTCGAAAAATAATAATAGTCTTAATAACAATAATTTTATTCAATTCTAACAGGTGAACATAAATACACACAACTGCAATAAATACAGGGTGTTTCCTAAGTAATCTAAAATATTATTTGGGGCGCTTCGTCACCCAATTTTAAGACGAAAAGTTCATATAAACATGTGTGATAAGTCTTGCCGTTAATGAGGTACAGGGTGCTTTATTATTTTATTAGAAGCAACAACATGTGTTAAACATAAAGAAAAAATAGTACATTTCAGAGCATATGTTCAAAATGTCCACCTGCAGCTAAAATGCAAGCATCTGCTCGATGTCTAATTGATTGCCGAATACGTTCGAAGATACCAGGATTGTTACGAATAACATTACAGCCTTGTATGATACGATTTTGAAGATCTTGTTCGTTTAATATCGGAGTTGTGTAAATGAGCGATTTCAAATATCCCCACACACAAATATCCAGAGGATTGTGTCCCGGTGATCTAGGGGGCCACGGGTGTGGAGATCCTCGTCCGATCCAATGGTCTGGAAAAACGTTATTTAAAAACTCGCGTACAATCACTGAAAAATGTGGAGGAGCTCCGTCATGCATGAACCACATGCGCCTTCTAATAATAAGAGGTACAACTGGAAGTTCATTTTCTAGAAGATTAAGGTATGTCTCACCGGTCAATCGTGCAGGAAGGAAAAATGGTCCTAGTAAATAATCATCGATGATGCCAAGCCAAACATTGACCGAAAATGTTTGTTGAAATCGTTTTACACTTATGGCATGTGGATTTACATCTGCCCATATGTGATTATTATAAAAATTCATAATGCCATGTCTTGAAAAGTTGGCTTCATCCGTATACAGAATATTGACAGCAAAATTGGGATTGTTTGCGATTTTATTTAAAATCCATTGGCAATACTGTATGCGAAGCGAATAGTCAGTAGGTAGCAAATGTTGTACACGTTGAACGTGATATGGATACAATAAGTTATCTTTTAAAATATTCTAAACAGTTCTGTTACCAACATTTAGTTCATCAGCAATTTTTCTGGTACTCGTTTCTGGATGTTGATCAATCACTTGAAGAATCTGGTTTTCCAATTGTGGAGGTCTCACACTTCTGGGTCGTCCAATAATATTCTTTGATTTGGCAAAAGTTCCAGTTTCTTGTAAACGAATTTGTAGCTTAGTAAACGTATCTGAACATGGTAAACGATTATTTGGATAACGCTGGGCATACATACGTCTAGCCTCTAAGGCATTACCGTTCGCTAATCCATACAAAAAGTGCATATTAGCCATTTAAGCATTAGTAAACACAGGCATCGTTGTTAACTTAACACAAAAAGGTCGTATTTATAAAAATTTCTTGTTCGTTTTTTGCGTTGGTTTTTAGGTTTGACACAGTATTTGTCAACGTTACTCCAAAGGCCACTTAGAATAAACATGTTTTTTCGTATAACTTTTAAAAACCAGTAGCGTCACCAGGAAAAATTAATTTCAAATACACTCAGACCTGATTTATTACAAACAATTCAACACCCTGTACCTCATTAACGACAAGACTTATCACACATGTTTATATGAACTTTTCGTCTTAAAATTGAGTGACAAAGCGCCTCATATAATATTTTAGATTACTTAGGAAACACCCTGTATAAAGAAAAAATAAATTGTGCTCCTACAACTATGTAAAACAATATAAAAATTCAACTTACACTAAAACTAAAGAGAGGGCGATACGATCATCGTTATTGTCACAGCATTTGCTAATTATATTAAAATTATTACGCATTAAATTTATAAGGTCTTTAGATAAAGACTTCTTCTGCAAGGTGGTATTGGAACTATGTTCCTGTCAAGCGGTTGTCATACACATTACAGGACTGTTTTTAAATTAGATTTTAATCACTTATGGTGCAGTATTTTGCCTCTTTACATGACTCTTGAAAGTTCGTGCCAAACCAACCAACTAAAAATAATATTTCCTGAAATACTTTTATAACGTCAATGAGGTCAGAAGAATTCTACTACTGGTTTTTCCTACATAAGGTTTTAAATAATAGCACAAAATTTTGCCAATCTGTAACAATCGTATTGACTAGAGATCTAGATTACTTTTATGGATTTTTGGCAGACCATAAAATTTAGCTACCTTACAATGGAAAACAGTTAACAAAGACTTTTCCTCCTTCTAGAGATTTGAAGTTTTGATAAGATCATTAGTAGTTTTGGTAATTTTTGGTATATTTCCTTATCTAATAATTGTCTAACTTTAGTCTTATAATCTGTTCTTATCTATATTTACTGTGGCTGAACCTCTATCTGCTCTAGTGATTATAATGGACGTATCTGTATTCAAATACTTAGAAGCCTTCATTTCCTCATTTGCCACATTAGGTTTGGGCATGTGTGCATTTCTAATACATCCATGGTAATCTTATCTTATCCACTTGATCTATCGGAAGCAGTCGTATACAAAATTCCACAGATGACATTATCTCCACTTTTGGAATTGGAATATCATCCCCTTTCGCTAAAACATTTACAACAGCATCTGAGACACTCTTTTTTCACAGGTTCATTACAGTGTTGTCGATGTTGGTTTTAAGTATGTTGTATGGTTTTAATGGTATTGAATTTCTGAAATTTAAATGTTTTGTTCCTTGACCTTGTTTAAGTGCTGCTTGTATACTTTTAGTGTAAAATTTATTATGTCTTCAGCTAAGAAACCAAGTTGTCTACGTGCGTCGTGTATGCATTTCCTAATTAAATCAAATTTAGTTTGAAACATAATTTTGTTTGACTTGTGTGTGTTTGAATGTTAAACAGTTTAGTACAACCTTTTTATCTCAAAAATACTAATCGGTTAACGAAGCTCGCTTTCTTCGATGAAGTCCTTTCTAGTCTTGTGCACATTCCTAGGATGTACTCGACCTCAACGTTCATAGTGCTAGATAACATGTTTTCGGAAGGATTGTTGTCACTATAAAACACTCACAACGCATTCAAACAAAATGTTGAAAGTAAATACCCTCGCAGAGCCATTTTTATCCCAAAGCCAATATTCTGTTATTACAACAGTGTTATATGAAGCTGAAATTTTATTATAAAAATCCCCAAATCTCTCTTCATATCATTAATTGAATTAAATGGAATTGGCAAACGCACGTACCGAAGACAGCGCACGTACCGAATACAATTGATAGCACAAATTGAACATTTTAAAGGCAAACTCCTCTATCTAATGAAGACAGACGAAAATTGATTACTGTCTCTGAGGGTCAATTTTAATGCGAAATAATGGTGAAAACCATAGTCCTATATCTGCTGTAGCATAGGAAATACAGGCTGGTCTTCGAAAGCCTGCATTTTGGGAAAATGTTAGTTTTTTCCTATTGTAAATTTCAAATTTCCGTAAAACATTCCTGAAGCACTTTTTTGCGTAGATTTAAATTCCGTTTTCGAAATTAGTGTACGAGGTCAGGTCAAAAGGTTATCGGACCAAAACCTAATTTGTAATCTGTATTCTTTTACTTGTCTGTATAACACTTTAAATCGCAATCAAAAAATATGCCTTATATAGAAATTCAATTCTTCTGGTAGACTAAAAATATTACTAGTTACCCTGAACGAGCCTGTAAAACGAGACAAAAACTTATCATAAAAAGATAATGTAAATAAAAATAGGAACTTACAAAACGAACGATGTCAATCACAGTAGTCCACGCACCCAAGTTACTCAAACTGCTACCGTTCTCGAAATGCGTTATAGATCTTTACTTTTATTATCCCCACCTAAAACCTGTATTTACAATTTTCACTTCGAATTCGCCACGAAAAGAGGATCAGTACCGTACAGGAATTAGAATAACGCGATGTGATTCAACGACACGTGTAGCTAGTCGATTTTCGTTTCAAACCTCGCATTAAATTGGATTTTCAGCGAGCGGCTGCTGAATTTTTAATAACCAGAGATTGKGCGCTGTCGCTCATATTTTATTCCACGGCGAAGAAGAGAGAGCTGGAATCCGCAAAGATGTTAGGCATTTTTCGTTAATTGAGCTTTTTCTTTAAAGTGTTTAGGGTAGACTGACAGGGGAGGATTTTAAATGCTTTGGGAGGTATAAGAGAGGTCTTTGATAACTGGAAAGAAAAGTCCCCGTTAAAGTAAGCAACACTGAAAAATATGTCTCTTATTTTTATTATATAATATCTACGGCTTCTCTTTATTAAGTTTTGGCCCCTAAAGTTGCAGAAGAGAAATATTTTATATATATTTTTATAATGATTTGAACAAACTTTAGCCCACTCGCGTTTTTGAATAAGTCTTTAAGATTGTCATAAATTATTGTGATCGTTGCGAGTGATTTACTTTTCAACATGTTGGCCCTTTTGCTCAATTTGTAAAWTATCAACATTGCTATTAATTTCGAAACTGTTTGTATCTAAAAAAAGATTTGCAAACAGAGAAAAAATATTATGTGAATCGCTAAGATATTAAATGTTCTTTTATTCTTGTTTTAAAATTTCTACAAGCTCTGATTTTAAATTGGATTGTTTTTCATCGATGGAAATTTGAATGCAGTCAAGTATGTACAGCTCTTGCGCGAACACATTATACCAGAACTTATTCGCCTGTCCCCTAATCGTGAAAATGTTGCGTGGCCTTCTGAACAGATATGGTTTCAGCAAGATGGTGCACCGCCCCATTGTGCAGTCAGCGTTCGTGCACATTTGAATGCGATATTTCCAGACAGACGGATTGGTAGGTGCGGAACGATAGAATGCCCAGCACGTTCCCCTGATCTGACGCCGCTTGATTTTTTCTGTGAGGTATACTAAAAATCGTATTTATGCTGATCCGCCACATAATGCAGAAGATTTAAAAGGACGAATCAGGGCAAAAATTCAGAACTTACCTTCAAATATGCTACAAAGAACTTTAGAAAACTTTTACTCAAGGCTGCATTACTGCTAAGAAGTAAATAGGGAACATTTTGAGCATCTTCTGTAATGTAAATCTGAAAAAATACTGCATTTTTCACAAAATCATGTTCTTCTTTTTTTTCTTTTTGGGTACCCGATTAGCAATAAAACTAGATGTCAAGTAAAAATGGTAATACCTAGCTTTTTTGTCCATTTTTGCGATACCGAAAACTGTTTTGATTCTTTTCGTTCTTTGTCAAGCTCATTTATTATATTTACACTTTTCTCAACTCAGAAGGAATAAATTGTACCAAGTGTGATACATAGAAAAATCGATCGGAGATAACCTGAAATATCCTGCTGGTTCCATACTTTCTAGCAACGCTGTAGTACTAATTTGTTTATGGAAAAATTTGAACATGTAACGATAAACAGTTTTCAGTATAAGCTAAAATGTCGGTATAGGTACGTAGATGACACTTTTGTTATTTGGCCCATCCGGGATAGAAGAGTTAGGTAGGTTTCTAAATCATTTGAACAGTCAAAATCCTAAAATTCCTAAAATTCACTAAAGAATTAGAAAGCAATGGTAGTTTACCTTTCTTGGATGTCCAAATTTACTGAATGAACGTATCACTCATTATTTCCCAATTTTAACTTGTTCGTTAATTAATCAAAGCTTGAAATCCCTTTGTCGCGATGGACTCTCATTGGCGCCTTGGTGTATCACTAGCACTGTCTACCAAAGGCACGATATACTCATTCTGTTGCGACAGCGGGGCTCTACAAGGCTAACCGATGGAAATATCTAGATGAGGACCCACGCCCATTGAGAGCCAATGCATTAAAATTATTTGCCCTCTTGTCAGTCTTGTAGGATTCGTATGCTGGTTTTTTGTGCGCTTCAGTTTGCACTCTTTATTTTACTATATCACTGGTTATTCATTAATTTAATAATTTAATAATAATATAAAGGTAATATTAATCAGTAGCACCTGCTGTTCCCGTGAATTTTGTTTTGTCTTTAAAGTTAAAGGAAAGTATTGCAGTGGTCCTTAGATAATCTCTTAAACAAATTAAATAGGTCGTTGACTAGATTTCTTTTGTATTTTATAGGCTATAATTACTGTACTTCTGGAACACAAAGATGTTTAGAAATATTTATGTGTTTTAGACTGCTAACCGTCCATTTATATTTTTAATTTGTCACTGTATTGTTGTTACGGACAACGATCAGGGAGGACAAGGTGAAGTTTCTGTAAAGCGAATATAATTGCAGCAGGTTTCTCCTCTTCAGCCTAAACGTGCGTGATCCAGCGTCGTCCTAAAGTTCATATATGTAAATATTTGGATCACCGGCATGGACACAAGGACACAAGGTTTACAGAAAACCAACACACACAGACAGATATTTACATGCCACATCTCACCACCCTACCTCTCAAAAGAATAGTCTTATAAGGACGTTATTTGTTAGAGCACAAAGGATCTCAGACTAAAGTTATTTACAAAAAGAAATATATCACCTTAAATCAGCGCTAGTGAGAAATGGTTATAGCAGTAAGAATATTTGGTCAGTTTTTAATAAAAGTGCTTATCCAAATCAAGTAAATTCTCAGCGAGGACAAAGTAAATTGAAGTTGAGTTTGCCTTATGTACAAGGCTATTCGGAAAAATTAAAGAGGATGCTTAGAAAATACGATATTTTAGTTGCCGATAGTACATATAGTAATTTAGATAAAATTTTAAGTTCTACTAAATATAAGGTACATTTAGAGAGTGAAGGTGTTTACAAAATTACTTGTTCTTGCGGCAAGTGTTACATAGGTTAAACTAAAAGAAAAGTAGGTACGCGTTTGAAAGAACACATACGTGCTACTAGGCTGCAACAGTTAGATAAATCTTCCGTAGCTGAACACTCAACAAGTCTTTTAAATTTATGCATTACCACCGCTACCTATCCAGACTGTTTCAAAGTTGCGAGAGTCTGTCCATTTTACAAAAAGGGGGCATTTGAAGAGCCCTCTAGCTACAGGCCTGTGTCGATTGTCCCAGTGCTCGGGAAGGTAATCGAAAAACTGTTAAAGAAACAAGTTGTGGATTACTTTGAGAGTAACAGCTTGCTGAGTACAGCACAATGTGGCTTTCGTAGAGGTCGTAGCACTGTTAGCGCTATAAGTAAACTAAGCGAGATTGTAACCGAGGCATTTGAGTCGAAAGAGTATGATGGTTCAATGTTTTTAGATCTAAGCAAGGCTTTCGACTGTGTGTCTCCCGGAATTTTAGTGGAGAAATACAACAGAAAACAGAAAGTATCCATAAACAACCAGGAATCAAAATTGCTTTCATGTAATGTAGGTGTGCCTCAAGGATCTGTATTAGGTCCAGTCCTTTTCATAATCTTTACAAATGACATGATTGATGATAAACTTATTGTTTATGCAGACGACACGACAATTATAGATAAAGCCAAATTTGAATGTTGTTCTGGAGAGTCTTGGGGGCGCACAGTCGAGAGCAAAGAAGTGGCTTATGGCAAATAAGTTGCGTCTAAATGAAGCCAAGACTCAAACGATGATATTTGGCCTGCGGCAGATACCGATAGCTAACAACACAGATGTCAGGTTTCTTGGGGTGTATCTGGACCCAAAGCTTAGTTGGGAGACACACATCTCACATTTGTGCAAGAAAATCGCAGCCAATATTTATGTACTCCGAAGACTGTCAGAGATTGTTTCTAGACATGTGATGGGAATGGCATTCCACGCTTTGATACAGTCTCATGTAAATCACGCCTTGCTGATATGGGGGCACGCTCCGGATGCAAGCAGGGTGTTCGCCTTCCAGCGGAGAGCGGTTAGAATAATTTCGGGAATGGGGTACAGAGATAACTGCAGAGAAGCTTTTAAAGATTTAGGCATATTAACTTTAGCTAGTGCATATATATATCAGTGTTTACTGCACATTAAGCAAAACTCGGAAACACTACAGACACATTCAGATATACATGTATACGAAACTAGACAAAGAGATGACTTATACCCAGGTTTTTACCGGATACAGAGGTCAAGGACGGGTATAAATTTCTATGGCGCTAAATTATTTAACAAACTTCCAACTAAGATAAAATCTTTAGATTACAAAAAATTCAAAAAGCAGATTAAGACGTTATTGGTGGAAGGCGCATTCTATAACATCACCGAGTTTTTAAACTGTACTATGTAGTAGATATGTACTTACATGTTATACATTTCGTACTGTTTACTATTATTGTGTTTATTATTATTGTATGTTGTTATATATTTCTTGGACGTGTGTAAATGTTTATACAGGCTATCACGAATAAAATCATTATCATTATCATTATCATATTTGACTAAACACACATGATTGACTTTGATAAAACAAAAATTTTACATAGAGAAAAATATTGTCACAAACGTCTAATAAAAGAAGCTATAGAAATTTGTAGGAATACTAATAATTTTAATAAGGATTGTGGAAATTATGAGTTAGGTGACATGTGGAAGGCTATTTTGCAGTTATATTTTATCAAGTAGATCGTGTGTATCTAGTAGGTAGGTAGTTCCTTTTTCGTCGGTAGGTTCTTTTTTATCCGGTTGGCACGTTGTTTCTATGACGTCTCGCTTCCTTGGTGATTTGTTTATTTACTTTCAAAATTTTGTTTGAACTTATGTCAGGCAAATTTTGAGATCTTCATCTTTGACAAAGATTACAGGTGTAATCGAAACTTCAGACTTATAATTTTTTGTCAGTGTTTTCAAGAGACAGCGATCTTTCCGAAAAAATATAATCTTAACCCTGTATATTCTTCAAAATGTAATCAACATTACTGAATCCGCGGAATCTTATCGATCGTGTCCGTTTTTAAGTGCTCGTAATCCTGCATCCCGTTGCATTTTTATTCTCCGCGAAAATTACATTTACATTAATCAATTCTTTCTTTCATCTGCGATCGCTTGGGCCATTAAGCCAAACAAACGAGCGCAAACAGCTTAAACGCGCCAATCGTACAGAAACGTTAAGTTGATTACGCCCCCGCAATGGATAATCCTTCAAGAGGGAGGCGGTCGTAACTGAAAAGATCTGGGATTCCGGCTAATCAATCCCATCACGAAGACGGGGCGTCATGTTAAGAGAGACGACTTAAATGGAATTAGGGGAATCCCATTAAAACGACAGTATGCCCTCGTTGCGTTCTGTCTGAGGTCACCCTCCCACGCCTTGATTGGACAGGAAAAGAGGTTTCTGGGAAAAAGTTCGTAAAAGATTGTGCAGATTACGAGAGGGGCTTCAATAAGTACCTAGGTGGCGATATAAAATGCCGCAATGTACAAGATGTCGTTCAAAAGCAACATCTAACTCGGCATTGCTTTACGATGCGATCAAAACTTTTTCGTCGTTATTGAAAATAAATTACATTCCATATGTTTCTTAAGTTTTAGGAACAAACAATAATCAGGAAAAGACCCCAATTTCATCAGTTCCTAGCAATATGTTTTCCTCGCCCTGTTTCGTGGGAGTTTCTTGGAATCATATCTTCTAATACCAAATTCGCATGAACCGAAAAAAAAACGAAAACAGTCGGTACACAAATTTAAATACCGTTAAAGTTTTCTCTGTTCTCGTACTTAGATAAACAAATACGACTCAGCTAGCAACTTGCATTTTTATAACAGTCCGGCAAATGTTTTTTGAAACTCTTGTAAACTTTGTCACAGCATTTATAAACTGGAGAACATAACTGTAGCCTCATCTTGAATTTCAAGTTTTTCTTCGTCAAATGTAACTAACAACAGGGATAAAACAAACGAAAATAATAAGAAGTATTTAATTGTAAAGTTTTGATTTACATTTTCCCAATTTCGATTCATATTTTCACGAGCAAATTCCAAATGCGCTGTTTTATGGCGAGCCTTACAATCTGTTCACTTTTCTTGAGAACCCTCCCTATAGTCCATTTTGAAACATCAAGCAGGCACTCTTGGGCAATAATTCTTCTTACAGCTCTGGGGGATGTTTTTTTTTCTTATTTGTACCATACTGTTCAGCGTTTCACAAATAATTGGCGACAACTTTACAAGAACAAAATATAAAGATGTTTTTGACATTCTATCACGGCCACATAAAAGTTTTTGTAAGTGGCACTAATAGCTATGCACCACGCAAGTTTTAGAAATTATTTCATTAAATTATGGAAATTATTAATAAATTACTTTAAATAGTCCAGTTCCTATTATTTTTTACTTCTTTTACCCTTTTTGTAAGTTACATTACATTTTACATTTGGTAAGGAAAAACTGATAATTCAAGGTGGGGTAGTCTGTTGAAGCGGCGTGAGTTATTTAAGATTAATAATGAAGATATGCTCTTCAGATCGTTGCTATTTTGTTACAGCTTCCCTGGAAGACGAACAACAGTACTTCGCCGACATCCTGATTGCAATAAAACAAGTGATGAGTGCCCACATGCAGGATGTTCAAGAGAAATTTCAGCAACGGTTCGAGAAATTGGAAGAGGAACTAAAGAGTAGGGACGAAATCATCAACCAACTGAAGTCCCACATTCTGGAATTAGAAAAGGCAGCGGATGACTCATATACGGTAAGGAACGATTCGGAAGTTAAACGAATTGTTAATTTTGATCATTTTTGCAACCATTCTCAATACATTATGCTTAGCGTGCTATATAATAACCAGTTCCTGATAAAAAAATTGAATTGCGATGTTTTTCTATCAAAAAATTCAAATCTATTAATAGTGTTAATTAATAGGAATTATTAATAACTCTTTATACGTACAAAAAACTTCGATCTTTGGTACACATGATTTGAATGCACATCGATCGGTGTGATATCCTAGGTACCAAAAAAAGTTGTCTAAAGAATCTCGAATATCACAAAATCTCATAATATATTGAAGTACAAGTACGTACATAGTATTCGAAATTATTATCAAAAATCATAAAAAAATAACGGTTAGTCCTGGCGATCTGGGGTCTAAAGAACTGGAAAGAACGTTCAATTCTGTGTTGGGATACCGATTTTCAAAAAGCCAAATTCTCAGATGCCGACGCTATTGGCTTCTTTCCGCACCACTGCACTTTATGAACAAAAAACGCAATAAAAAATTCCATGAACGTCGTAACTCATTTCTGACTGCATTTTTGTAATCTGCAGCTCAAAATACATGAGTATGCCGATTTTGAGCGAACCCTTTTATTGTTTTTTCACCTCGAAACTTGACGGTCTCCGATTACGTTAATTTTATGTTCATTTACTAATGTTGACCTGCTGCATTTCGGAGTGGTGTCAGTTGGTCTCTAGCTGCAACGATTCGGCTGAAAAGTGGCCTAGAGTAGAAGGGTCAATTCGCGAAAAATAAATTTCCGGACGCCCTAGCTCATTTCTGACCCCATTTTTAAAGTCTGGAATTCAAAATACATCAGTATGCCGATTTTGAGTGTTGTTTTTTCACCTCGAGACTTGATGGTCTCAGATTAAGCTAATTTTATGTTCATTTACTAATGTGGACCTGCTGCATTTCGTAGTGGTGTCAGTTGGTCTTTAGCTGAAACGGTTCGTCTGAAAAGTGGTCAGGTCAATTTCCGACAGTTCTAAAGTCATTTAATAAAGAAGCACTGTTTGTGAAAAGTTACGAGAAAATAAAATTGCTCAGAAAGGTACATTAGTGGTTGTTTACATTTTGAAGAAAAGATGGAGACAGTATTGCTGACCTTTTCTAGTAGTCTAAAAAATTTGAACAAATAAATATAGATAATAATCAGAAGTCAAAATTATGCTGGTGGTACTCAAAGAATACTATTGCACAGAATTGTCAATCTGATAATTTTTTATTTCAGTTGCAGCTACATTTCTCAGCAATGCTGCTTTCACACTTTCATTCAAATTTTAGTCTTCAGTTTCTACAGGGTGTCTAAAAGAAAATGCTTTTTTTTTTCTAGAAGCAAGTGTCAACATTTTCCTGAACATTTTCCTTTTTTGATTTACGCCAATATCTTTATTATTAGTGGATATATACAGTTTTGAAGCAAATAGCATATGAGACCTATGAAATGGAATGGTAGAACAAAAATTTATAATTATTATAAGTAAAGGGTTTAAATAATTTAAAATGTATATGCATAAGATGTATAGAAATATTAAAAATCAAGTATGTTTTCATAAATATTTCACAAATGTATATTAAATATTTGTTTAAAAATGTTTGAAAAATATCCATTTTGAAATATTTCGTATAAAATACTTCTTAAATGAGTTTCTAATACCTCAAACATTTATGAAACATATAAATATTTAGTGCTACTGGGGTCCACAGATGACATTATCTCCACTTACAACCTTTCTAGTCTTCTGCATATTCCTAAGATGTACTCTCCGTAGAGTCTTCGTATACGAGGGTGAATGCTTTCAGCGCCCATAATATTTCAGAAGCAATGGATGAATTAGTGGACGCTGAAAGCATTATTAACCCTCGCATACTTCCCAACGTTACAGTTTATCATCAAATTCTCTTTGCAGGATTCCATAGAAACGGTCGTCGGCAAAGACCGTCACTCCTGGGAGGAGCACACCCAAACCGAAGTCAAAGAGCTCCACGAGCTTCCCCCCACCCTGACGCCCCGCGAAAACCGCTGGCCCTCCTCCCCCAGCGTGGTCCTCGAGATGGACTCCGCGACGGACACCGAATCTGAATTGGAAGAATCCTCGGAGCCCGGCTACGAGTCGGGCGAATACGAAAACTCCAGCTCTAACTGGGAGCTGGAGCTGCTGGCCCAGCAGATGAGGGAGAGGACGAGATCGGCCAGCCTGGACCACAGCGCCGGGAGACCGCTCAGGAAAAGGTTCACGAGAGGTGGCAGCGCGGAGACGAGGAAAGACTGATATTACCTGATAGAGGTCCTTGTCGGTGCCTACTGAACGGGGACGCGGGTAATAACTCTGAGCGTGGGAAGAAGAGGTATTGGCGAGGTCTGGAGTAGTAGGGGAGGTGGAAGGGAGGTGGAACATCGAGATGAGACCAGAGAAACTGATGGTGCAATCTGGAAATGATCGACCGAGGGGTTAATGACTTGTGGCAGTTGATGGCTGCTGCATAATTCCAAAATAAAGTGTCTTACTTTAAATATGAAGGCTACTACATCTACAATGATGGTTAGCTATCAGAAGAAAAATATGTTGGTCTAAAGGCTTGTTTGGAATGATAAAAAAATGCATCGATGGAAGAAATAGGTTGTTTTGAATAACAACTGTAAAACGAAATCGCGGCACTAGATCCAAATGGAAAAAAGAATAGCTAGTGGTTACAAATTCATAGGTAGGTACACTAATAAAAAGAAAATCATGCCAAGTATGGTAAAATGATAAATATCAAAGTAGTGGTTGAGAAACTGGTTGAATATTTAACTTTGCAAGTAACAACTGTTCGTGGAGAGTATAAACTGACATTTCCATAGTGGCCCAAGCAAATTTGAAAATGATACAGTCAGGTCCCCATACATGGGATAATCTTTACTTTAATTGAGCATTATTTCTTACAGAATTTCGGTATCTAAAGTTGTGTGAATGCCTGTAGTATGCATTCCCTTATTTATTTACTGAAGATCTAATTGTTGCACAAAAATAATTATAAAAATATTCCGGGAAAAATAAAGAACAAAGACAACCATTTAACCATGTAAACATTTAAAATTATTTAAAACATGTAAACGAATATCATGAGACATGAGAGCGTGGCAATTCAAGGAAAATGTATGCTAGAAAGTACTTTCGCAAAAAGTCCAGTAAGACATTATTATTGTTGTGATGTATTTTAAGAATTTTTGCAACAAAATTTTTGGTAATTTCTTTTTTGATCCCTTCATTGTATTTCAGATACACGAGTACAAAATCTCCTATTTATAATTTTAATTGCTAGTTCAGTCTTTTGCTCAGTTTCATGAGAGGTATAGTCCATATTTTCTCTACTAATCCACATCTGTGTCATTATTATGTAGTAACATATGTTCATTTTCACTAGAGTTTGACAAGTCATCTTTGGTTTTATTTTTTGGAGATTGCCGGTTGCTACTTTGTAACTTTTTCCTTTCCTTGTTTACCGCGTGGATGATTTAAAAAAAATCCTCAAAACTGTTGGTCCAAATATAAACACACGTTCTGCACTTGTTTCTCTTTGAGATAGACGTATCAGGACTTGTTGTAAAATCTAGCGGATAAATTCCACTGGCTTCAAAACCAGCTTTKAAATTTTTGCCTGAATTTAGTGCTATAATTTCCAAAAGTTGTTTMAGGCTTTGGCTGTATCGGGACTTTACTGTATTTAWTTACTTTGGGCATGACTGTGTGACAGTTTCTAAGGCAAAGATCAAGCTTAAATTTTTGGTACTTTTTATATTTTTTCATTTGACTCGATAATGATTTTACAAAACAATATAGAGTACAAAATATAACTTGCAATGAGATATTATCACCTACAAGCGGCTGAAAGTGAAAAACGGCTTACATGAATTTTCTTTTTCAATCCAATTGGGGGTAGCATTTCAAAAAAATTAGGAAACAAAAAGTTGACTTGTGAAACTTGAAAAAGGACTGCTACAAGACTTTGACAAATGCCTAAAGATTGTTGATAGTGTCTACATAGAGAAGCATCTTCAAGAGGATTGTCAAATCCATTAATTCTGGATGGTTTACCAGTGAAACGTGAGGAGATGATGCAAATCACACATCTTGGTGAAATAGAAAACAATGTCGACAACGTTTGTAATTTGATGCAGAGGATTAAGTATTTATGAAAGGAGAATTAAACTCTGAATAATTAAAGAAAGATATTAAATGCAGATAAAGAAAGAAAAAAACAAGCACAGAATTATACGACAAAATATTTTTTTTAGCAAAATATCAACTTTTCCTTGATTGTATTATGTGCAAATTTATTAAAATTCTTCTAGCTTACTATTGTTACTGGAAAAACAGCCTTAATAGTTTTTGAAACTGATTACTCTGCAATGAAATGCGAATAAACATTAAAATGAGTCGACGCTATAGGATCCAAGCCATTACTACGTCACAGTTGCTCAAACAAGAGTGGGGGGGATTCGAAACAGGCTGTAAAGTTATCGACGTGCCAAAACTGTCCAAAATACCAATTCAGCACTTGTTAAACGTTAGTGCAAATAAAATATCATTCTATTAAATATTTAGGTCAATAATAATAATAATTACGTGGGAGGAGAAAAGAACTTAGTACCTAAAACAGATTGAGATACGGAGATTAGGATAAAAAAGGTGTAAACGAACGATTAAAGTTATTAGGGTATCGACCATTTTTATTAGAATCGACGGAGTAATAAGATGTAGATAAAGGGGATAAATTAATAATAGAGAATAAACAATAAATTGTAAATTATATGACAAATTATACACTTAAATCAAACGAAAAGAATTAATAAACAAATTAACAAGCGGATCGTTTGTATCAATGTTATTTTCTGCCTTATTCTGATTTAGTTTTAGTTACCTAATTTTGGACCCATTTTTTTAACAGGTGGACCATATGAGCGGGAAGATATGAAAACGACGTATTTCCGAAAGTAACTGTATTTTAATTAAAACAAAGTATAGCAATAACAAGATAATTGCGATAATTTCTTTCCGATTTTTCATTTTCAGCTCCAGGATATTTCGTGGTTTGTCATTGAACATCTTGCTTTTTAGATAGCCCCACAAATCGTAGTCGCATGTCGTAAGATCTGGCGATCTGGGGGGGCACTCAATGTCTCAATGTCAATGCGTCCGGCATTTTCATTATGATCCCTAAAACATTGAAGATATTGCGCACCATTCTGTTATCTTGGGGGTGTGTAACGGCTGTTGATGAAGTTCTTGTAGATTTTTTAAAGCCCAAAAACGGCTGGTTGGTTTATTAGTATTGCCAGGTAAATGTAAATGTGCTTCATCAGATATACATAAATTGTGAACGTCACGTTCATAGTGCAGTATCGTTTCAGTAAAATGTAGGCGAACAGGACGATCTGTTGGTTTCAATGCTCGGACAACGTTCAACGTTCTGTCGAAACAAATCTTACACTGTACTTTAATTCACAAACTGTCAAAAATAGGTGTGCACGGAACTTTGTTAAGATGGTTATCATCATATGTCAGCGGCAGAACTCAAGTAATATCGATAAATGGTTTTAAATCATCACCTTACTGGGTCACTTCAGATGTACCACAAGGTTCGGTTTTGGGGCCTCTGCTGTTCTTAATTTATATTAATGATATTAAGCATTGTTTTGAATTCTGCAATTTTCTTCTTTATGCTGATGACCTAAAAATCTTCGCTCCCATAAGTAATATCTCCGACTGTATACTATTTMAAAACGACCTATGTCAATTCTATAATTACTGTAAAATTAACAAACTTTATTTAAATTTCAGTAAGTGCTGTACTATTACATTTTCTAGAAACATTAGACTATTTTCCTTTGACTATAACTTTGACAACAATAAGATAAAGGCCGTTTCTCAAGTAAAAGATTTGGGAGTCACTTTCGACCAGAAAATGACCTTCTCTGTGCATATAGATAATATAGCTTTTCGGGCAAATAGAATGTTGGGCTTTATAATTCGAACCACTAAAAATTTTAGTTCTATTGAAGTTATAAAAAACCTGTACTTCGCATTTGTATATAGCAGACTCAATTTTGCATCTGTTGTGTGGTCTCCACAGTATGACATATACAAATTAAGACTGCAGTCGGTACAAAACAAATTTTTAAGGTATCTTCATTTTAAAGTTGTGGGTTCCTATGAGTTAATAAATGCCACAACACTGACCCGAATGTACAACATAATGAGCCTAGAAAAGAGAAGATTAGTAGCGGATTTGCTTTTTCTCCATAAAATAATCAATAGCTCAGTTGATTCACCCTCTTTGCTCTCTAGTATCTTCTTAAGTGTTCCCGTGTACAACAGTCGTTTTTTACCTTCATTTCGCGGATATCTCTACCGAACCAATTTAGGTCGTAATGGACCTTTAGCCCGCATTACTAGATCATATAATTCGCACTGTTCTGACATCGATATTTTCAATAACTCTTTGAAAAAATTTAGAGCTTTAATTAAATTAAAATTCAGACAATAGTGTTTCGTTTGTAAATTTTCTTAGCTTAGTAATGTTTCTTATATGTAGTTTGAATATTGCATAATGCTTTATAGTTTACTTATTGTATTCGAGAATACTGACCTAAATGTATATATTTTTTTCTTCTTTTTTCTGTATATTATACTTATATTATTATCACTTAATTATGCTATTTTGCTTATCATCAATAACTGTTTTTTCTTGCTAATATAGATAGACTTATTAGTTTTGTACACACTAAATTGTAACATTCACGTTTGGTTATTCTCAGGTTTAGCATCACTATGTTTTTTTCTAGTGGGTGCCACTTTGGGCTTGCCTGTTCGCACCCCCTGTAATAAATAAATAAATAAAAATCTGGATTTTATAAGGATGAAAACTGAGATCCTTGTGTAAAATCCGAAGAAAATACTGTTTTCGACTTGAACATTTCTGTCTTCTGTCTGGTCCCATAGGTTTGACGGTTTCAGCTAATCAAGTATCTTCAAATTTACGAACCTACTCCTTTATGATTGTGATCACACAGTCATCACTTTTGTAGTTAGATTTGATCACAAAAGAACGTTGTTTGCCTAACCACTGTTCCACGATTACTAAATGGCATAAAATAATAGATAATTTGTCAAACAAGTCCGCTGCAATCTATGCTAGTAATCAAACCACATTTCCACACTTCCCGCTTGAATGGTCCACCATGTATAATCGTACCCACAAATAGATAAAAGCGGAGAGCTTTGATATGATATAAATTATTCAAATATCAAAGTCTTCTCCACTTTATTTCTTGGCAGAACGCTTTCGGCCTTAAATAACCATCGTCAATGCTTTATACAATTAATATGAAAAAATACGAACTATGGGAGAAGAGAAATTGATTTTAATAAAAATAAAAAAATGAAAACAACTATCTGGACTTTAATATTTGAATAATTTATATTAGAAATAAGAACATCCAGTAAAATTTATTTTATTTTAGCAAATTTTGGTATACAAGACAAAGATTGTTAGTTTTTCAGCTTGGTTTTTGTAGGACCATTTTTCAAAGTCGCCAGTTGCTCATCTAATGACTACGACTAATGGCTACAAACGGTAAGTACACCGATCTACATTGCCATTTGTCCAATAGCGTTTGAGCATAATGAAGTAGTTTAATGAAAATGGGACAGAAATATCAACATAAGTGATAATATAATTTGTAACGGACGTCTAAAAGTTGTTCAAAAGTTATTTATTTGTTACCTATGTTAATAATCAGATATTTACCCTGCGCGTTCTCCTGTTTTTGCATCTTTAGAGTCCGGCAACTTAAATGAGCGTTTCTAAAATGACTTCACCTACACCTTTGCATATAAATAGTCAAGTTACAAATTACTTATTTTTATTTTACCTCTATAACTAACAACATAGCATACAGGGTCGCTGCAAAGCGTGGAACCAGCGGGATATTTCAGGTTTAGTTCGACCGATTTTTCTGAAATTTAAAATGCATTTTCTGAAGCTTTTCAACTCCATGTCAGCTCTAGTTTCCGAGATATGGGCGCAAGGTGCATTTTTTTAAATGGGATGGGTAATCAGAAGGACATCATTGAAAAGGATATTTTTTCCTGATTTTAAGAATGTATCACACTTATACAGTTTATTGCTTCTGAGTTGAGAAGAGTGTTAATACAATAATTGAGCCTGGCAAAGAACGAAAAGAATAAAAACAGTTTTCTTTATCGCTAAAATAGACAAAATGGCCAGGTATTACCATCGGGTATCCAAAAAGAAAAACATGGTTCCGTGAAATATGCTATATTTTTTCAGATTTACATTACTGAAGATGCTCAAAATGTTCCCTATTTACTTCCTGCAGTAATCATCAAAATTTTGTTTCGATCATGTTCTGTTAACAGAGGCATTGCGATTGCAAATAACAAAGTGAATGAAAATTATCACCAAGGAAAACACCTGGAGTTTTTGTTCTTACTTAGCGATAACGACCATGGTTTTTATTCCGAAGTTTTTTAAACGACCCAAGTTTGTTATCACACTTTTCTAAACTCAGAAGCAATAAATTGTGGGTTATCGTTTCAAACTATTAAACGAAATAGGGTTGATATTCTGAACACACGTAGATTTTTCGTAAATTCATAATCGTGGTTTCTCAAATCGATAGTATTGTTAATATTTAAACGTCGTGAAGTCAGAAATAAGTGTTCTATTGTGATTGAAAATAAAAAATTTTTAAAAACATTTTAATTTTACACACGTCGTAAGGTGTATGCGCTAATCGTTCAAGTAGGTAAAACGAATACCTGTACAAATATTATTATTACCACTGCTACAGATATAATCTTCAACCTAAAATCCAAATATTCCGTGTTATTAAAACCAATGCTAATTGTGTTCACATTATTGACACCGTTTATCGCGTGGGCTCCTAGCGACCGGTTTTACTTTTTTACGTAACCACGAAAAAACAGGCTAGTCCACTTGGGCGACTGGTTTTTTCGTTAGTATCATCGAGAACGTTGGCGTGCCAGCGGGTATAGATCGTGTGTTCTTGAATTAGCGTTTTCAAAACTAACTTTTGATGATATGTGGGACTAAAGAAATACAACCTGCGTTGTACTAAGTTCGAATAATGTAAGTGATAGTTTGTAGTAGTGTAGATTCGCCATTCATAGCCCTCGATCTATAAGATCCATACTTTTTTATTCGGGCTGCTTCAAATAGCAAACGTGCACGTTTAGGTGTAATCATGTGTATTTGATATTTAAAGAAATGTTCCTTAAGTCGATTGACAGAGATGGCAGCATTATTCCCAGCAACATACAGGGTGATTTTTTGAAAACTTCACACCTTAAATAACTTTAAATATAGCAAAAATTTAAAAATTTGCAAAAACAGGTAAACTTTTGTTTGCAGGGGGACAAATTTGAGATAAGTTTTTAATGGATAGCGCTTACTCTCTGAGCAGGGTAGACACCCCTTTAAAAATTTTAAATGGAACTATCCATCTTGTGATACATCATTTGAAAGCTTATTTCACAAAGAGTCTGGCCATGTAATTAGTTTTACCACGTTTAACTTATTGACGGGGTAATAGATTAATAGTGCCTGCGAAACAGGTTGCTTATTAAATTGAATATTTTGGACTCTTTTCAACAAAATGTATTTTATTTTAGAGCGGAAATAAAATTTGTCCTTACGAGAACCCAAAATTTAAACAAACAACTTGTAAAAAATATGACACTTAAAAAAACTCCCAGAATACTGAAAATTTTCTTTTAACATTATTATTAACATTAAAGTATTTATCATGTAATTTTTTAGAAAGTGCATGTCCACGAAAAAGAAAAATTATTTATTTGTAACTCCAAAAACAGTGTGAACAAAACCATAGAAATTCAAACCTTACAATAGATTCTCAAAATGTGCACCACCTCTTTCCATACAATAATACAGACGGTTCTCGAACTCCTGCTGCACTTTTCGGAAAGTTTCAGGTGGAATCCTCCTGCACTCGTTAATAATTCTTTCTCGCAGATCGTCCAGGCTAGTAGGTTGTGTTTTGTAAACCACAGATTTTAAATGACCCCATAGAAAGAAATCTAAAGCAGTCAAATCGGGTGATCGTGGCGGCCATTCAATTGTTCCACGCCTACCAATCCAGTGAAGAGGAAATCTATGATTTAACCAATTTCGCACATTAATGGCGTAATGCGGTGGGGCTCCATCATGTTGGTAAAACAATTCGTATTCATCCAACATTGGATTTCCTTCAGGGTCACGTTGGTTTTCTAATTGCTCTGTGATTAAAGGATCAATAACGTTATCAAGTAATTCTAAATACATTCCCCCATTTAGCGTCCCATCAATGAAAATTGGACCTACAATTGCGTTGCCAAGTATTCCAGCCCAGACGTTCAGCTTCTGAGGAACTTGTGTATGACCTTCTCGAAAAACATAAGTATCTTCGTCACTCCAGTACCTGACGTTATGTTTATTTACAGAGCCGTTCAAAAAAAATGTGCATTTATCACTGAAGCAGAKTTTTTTTATTAGATTTGGATTTACTATAATCTTTTCTGTCATAATTTCGAAAAATTGCAGTCTTGTATCGAAGTCATCTTCGCCGAGTTCCTGGAGAGTTTTCATCTTATAGGGATGGAATTAGTGCAGTTTTGTAACTTTCCTTACAGATGAATAAGAAAGTCCAGTGGCTGTAGAAATGTTACGCAAAGAGCTAGTTGGATCCATTGCAAAATGACCAAGTACTTCAAGTTGGGCCATTTCATCAACGACCCTATTCCCTGCCCTTTTTTTGTTTACTACAGATCCAGTGTCTTGAAATTTCTGCACGAGATCGAGAATGTACCTAGCGTCAACATTTTTATCGGGGTGCCGTTCGTTAAACACCCTTGCTGACGCACGAGCACAGCTATGCTCAGCACCGTAAATAAAAATTATTTCTACCCTTTCGGCAGTTGAATAAACCATTATCACTTGGACTCTCACTTTAAAATTTCACGCGATTTATAAAAAGGAATTTGAACAAAAAGATGGTCGTGCCAAAGAAGTAGCCAAAAAGTTGAAACAAAAAATTGGAAACACAAAGTAGATAATTATTTAGCCAATTCAGTATAAACTGTCGAGTTGCAATATCAAGTAATGTCGAAAGAAAATTTTAAGTATTTTTGGCATTTTACTTAGGTGTAACAATTATTTTTTAACAAGTTTTTTTAGGCTAAAGTAAGGACAATTTTTATTGTAACTGCAAGACAATAAATTTTGTTAAAAAAAGTCCAAACTATTCTATTTTATAAGACACTTGCTACAATGCACTTTTTGACCCACTACCCCGTCAATGGGTAAAAAATAGTAAAGCTAATTACATGGCAAGACTCCTTGTGTAATAAGCTTTTAAATGATGTATCGTAAGATGGGTAGTTTCATTAAAAATTTTTGATGGGGTGTCTACCCTGCTCAGAGAGTAAGCGCTATCCATTAAAAACTTATCTCAAAAGTTGTCCCCCTGCAAACAAAAGTTTACCTGTTTTTGCAAAATTTTAAATTTTTCCTCTATTTAAAGTTATTTAAGGTGTGAAGTTTTCAAAAAATCACCCTGTATAGGTACCGTGCGTTCGATTTACAACGAGTAGTTATGTTTTCGGAAATATCCTGAAAACACGTCGCCTCCAGTTTCTAGGATACCACATTTTGATGGTAATATATAGTTACTCTTTCATCGGCAGGTCACACGTAAAAAAGTTCAAACGGGGAGTGTCAAGAATGTAATAATAACAAAGTTTAAGTTACAAATCAAGGTTTATTATATAACCTTCCTAGAGCAATACAAGACTAAAATGTCATGTACACTGGTCTCTGAAAAATTTCGTTAGGTGACACTTGTAAAGTACCATTCCCCAATTATTGCTCTTTTAGTTACAAGAAACCCTTAGCTCTCGAAAGTCCCCTAATTAGCATAAAGCTCGGGCAAGCCACTGGCATCTATCAGGACCGTCTCGAAAAGAACAAAGTACTTCTTAAACGTGTTTAACACAGTTTTCCCATAAAGGCTGGTCGATTCTTTCCACTTCCTCTCGTAGAAAATCTATGACAGTAGAACTGAGATTTGGGCTTTTATTGTTTCTTCTTACGCCTCTTTTTAGACTGCTCCATATTAATTCAATCGGATTGAACACACAGTAAAAGGTCGAAGCCTTAATACTGCGTGTCCGTTACCTTTGCAGATTTCATCAATCTGATAAGCTTTGATATGATATAAATTATTCAAATATCTTCTCCAATTTATTTGTTAAATATTAATTGCAGAACGCTTTCTACCTTAAATGGCCAACGTCAGTATTTTATACAATTATTATGAAAAAATACAAACTATGAGAGAAGTGAAATTAATTTCGATAATAGTTAAAAAATGAAAACAACTGTCTACACTTTGATTATTTAATAAAGTGGAGAGGACTTTAATATTTGAATAATTTATATTAGAAATAAGAACACCCAGTAAAACTTATTTTATTTCAGTAAATTTTGGTACACAAGACAAAGATTGTTAGTTTTTAAGACTAGTTTTTGTGCGATCATTTTTTTAAAGTCGCCAGTTAGTCAGTTAATGCTGCAAACGGTCTAAGTAGCCCAGTGAAAATAGGACAGAAATATCAACAGAAGTGATAATATACTTTAAAATGGACGTTTAAAGTTGTTTTTCTTCTTTGTCAGCTTTCTCGGAGCGGTGATTTTTTGTATTTATTTAGACGCTTTGTAAGTTAGTTCGAAAGTCTCAGAGATCTTGTCAGTATATTCAAAGTCATCTTATTTATTTGTTACCTATATTAATAATAAGATATCTACCCAGCGCGTTGCCTTCTTTTGCACTTTTAGAGTTCATCAACTTAAACGAGGGTTTCTGAAATGATCTCACCTACACCTTTGCATAAAACATGTTAAGCTACAAATTACATATTTTTATTTTACTTCTGTAACTATCAACACAGTATACAGGGTCGCTACAAAGCATCCAACCAGCAGGATTTTCAGGTTCCGTTCGGCCGATTTTTCTGAAATTGTGCGTGGGCCTTTCGGTAATTAAAATGCGTTTTCTGGAACTTTTCAACCCCATGTCAGCTCTCGTTTCCAAGATATGAGCGCAAGCTGCATTTTTTTTAGGGGAAGGATATTTTAAAAATGTATCACACTTGTACAATTTATTGCTTTCGAGTTGAGAAAAGAGTAAATACAATAATTGAGCCCGACAAAGAACGAAAAAAGTAAAAACAATTTTCTTTATCACTCAAATAGACAAAATACCCAGGTGATAATTTTCTTCTAGTTTGATCAATTACACTATTAAACAAAAAAATTTTTGTTCTTTGTCCTAAAGTTTATTTTATGATTTTCCTATTTGTTATGTGCAAAAATGAAGAAAAAATACATTTTTTCGAATAAAGTTTGCTTTTGTGGTAGTTATAAAAATAATACTCATTCTCAAGTTTTTATAAGAATTTTAATTAATTTTATTACATTCAAAAATCCCGCGAGATAAAAGTGGGTTTTTTACATTCACACAGTTCCTCCAGATGGCACTCGAGTGATAAGTTAAATATTTTGTTACAAGTCTAGAAAAAAATTTTCGTTTTTTGTCCTAAAGTTTATTTTATGATTTTCTTGTTTGTTATATGCAAAAATGAAGAAAAAAATACCCTTTTCTCAAATAAAGTTTGCTTTTGTGATAGTTATAATAATAATAATACTCATTTTCAAGTTTTAATAAGACTTTAAATTAATTTTATTACATTCAAAAATCCTGCGAGATAAATGTGGGGTTTTCACATTCACACAGTGCCTCCAGATGGCACCTCAAATAATAAACAACAGTCAGGTGTTTTGTACAGGGTTTCTAGAAATGATTAATGCATCCAGGGCGCTAATAGAAATTATCAATTAAATCAATTTGCCGCCTCTCAGGAAAGTGACATATACTTGTCATCTATCGATTTTTGAATTATTTGATATATTTCAATACGAGAAAATGCTTGGGAGTGTGTATTTTCAACATATTCTGTAATGTTATGTGGTATAATTAACTTTAAGGTCGCAGAAAGCTCACATTTCGAAGCTGTGGGGTGACATTGATCTGCAACCTTCACTACTATCGCCGTGCATATTGTAGCTTGGCAGCGGTTACAAAAAGCCGGCACAAAGAATTCAGAAATCAACAACGCCCGCATTGCGTGAATAATTTATAGAAGCCCTGTACAAGTCTAGAAAAAGTGTCATCGCGAAAGTGTAAATATGACGCTGATGAATTCTGCTATACAGGGTGATTTTTTKAAAACTTCACACCTTAAATAACTTTAAATAGAGGAAAAATTTTAAATTTTGCAAAAACAGGTAAACTTTTGTTTGCAGGGGGACAACTTTTGAGATAAGTTTTTAATGGATAGCGCTTACCCTCTCAGCGGGGTAGATACCCCTTCAAAAATTTTAAATGAAACTACCCATCTTGTGATACATCATTTAAAAGCTTATTACACAAGGAGTCATGCCATGTAATTAGTTTTACTATTTTTTACCCATTGACGGGGTAGTGGGTCAAAAAGTGCATTGTAGCAAGTGGCTTATAAAATGGAATATATTGGACTTTTTTTAACAAAATTTATTGTCTTGCACTTACAATAAAAATTGTCCTTACTTAAGCCTAAAAAAACTTGTTAAAAAATAATTGTTACACCTAAGCAAAATGCTAAAAATACTTAAAATTTTCTTTCGACATTACTTGATATTGCAACTCGACAGTTTATACTGAATTGGCTAAATAATTATCTACTTTGTGTTTCCAATTTTTTGTTTCAACTTTTTGGCTACTTCTTTGGCACGACCATCTTTTTGTTCACATTCCTTTTTATAAATCGCGTGAAATTTTAAAGTGAGAGTCCAAGTGATAATGGTTTATTCAACTGCCGAAAGGGTAGAAATAATTTTTATTTACGGTGCTGAGCATAGCTGTGCTCGTGCGTCAGCAAGGGTGTTTAACGAACGGCACCCCGATAAAAATGTTGACGCTAGGTACATTCTCGATCTCGTGCAGAAATTTCAAGACACTGGATCTGTAGTAAACAAAAAAGGGCAGGGAATAGAGTCGTTGATGAAATGGCCCAACTTGAAGTACTTGGTCATTTTGCAATGGATCCAACTAGCTCTTTGCGTAACTTCTACAGCCACTGGACTTTCTTATTCATCTGTAAGGAAAGTTACAAAACTGCACAAATTCCATCCCTATAAGATGAAACCTCTCCAGGAACTCGGCGAAGATGACTTCGATAGAAGACTGCAATTTTGCGAAATTATGACAGAAAAGATTATAGTAAATCCAAATCTAATAAAAAATATCTGCTTCGGTGATGAATGCACATCTTTTTTGAACGGCTCTGTAAATAAACATAACGTCAGGTACTGGAGTGACGAAGATCCTTATATTTTTCGAGAAGGTCATACACAAGTTCCTCAGAAGCTGAACGTCTGGGCTGGAATACTTGGCAACGCAATTGTAGGTCCAATTTTCATTGATGGGACGCTAAATGGGGGAATGTATTTAGAATTACTTGATAACGTTATTGATCCTTTAATCACAGAGCAATTAGAAAACCAACGTGACCCTGAAGGAAATCCAATGTTGGATGAATACGAATTGTTTTACCAACATGATGGAGCCCCACCGCATTACGCCATTAATGTGCAAAATTGGTTAAATCATAGATTTCCTCTTCACTGGATTGGTAGGCGTGGAACAATTGAATGGCCGCCACGATCACCCGATTTGACTGCTTTAGATTTATTTCTATGGGGTCATTTAAAATCTGTGGTTTACAAAACACAACCTATAATTATGCATCCAATGGCCACTTCAAATTAGGTGGAGTTTTTCGTTGGGCACTATTCGCCTTTTTTCGTCCAAGTTACAGAATTTTCTTAACAGCCTTCAAGAAAGAAGAAAGAAAAAAGAAGAACGAAGATCGTCGCGAAGCGTCTCATCTCGTAGTAACGTGTCATGTAAACTTTGTACTAGTATTATAATGATAGGTAGGTCTAATTAGAATAGCTTTTAACTATAGTATTTAATTATTTTAAGGCGTCACGCAATATATAATATATATAATAATATAATATATAGTATAATAATAATAATAATTAGACTGCTGACCATCCTCAATTTTCAATTCACTTTAATTGCTTTAGATTGTTAATTTTAATTGTAATTTTTTCGAAAAGGGCAACAAGCAGGGAGGACACGGTGAGACTTCCGCAAAGCATAGGATGTTAATCGCGGAAGTTTCTCCATCTTCAGCCTACACGTGCGTAGTCCAAGTTTGGACTACCGGCGTCCTCTGTTAAGATAACAAATCGATTTTTGTTATCGAGCCAATGAAGAAAACACTAGGTGTAGGTACTAGCCTTGCGTATACATATTAATATGTATACGCAAGGGTACTAGGCTAGTTGATATTGTCTGTATGTGAACGAAGCTTCGCGAAGCAAAACGTCACGCCAACAACTTGGTACCTGCCTGCTAGATGGATGAAAGCCGCCATCATCAAGTCCAGTTCCTGTTGCAACATTGATGCAAAGACAACTTAGGTGAGTTGTTATTTGTGGACTCAAAAGAATGTATTTAAATGTTTAAATTTAGTTTGAAGGTGGTACTCCAACCCTTCTGATCGAAGATGGACAAAAGCGGCCATCATCAAGACCAGTTACTGTTCCAGTATCAGTGCAAAGGCAACTTAGGTGAGTTATTATTTGTGAAGACATAAAATATTAAACTAAAATGCTTTAATTCAGCTTGAAGGTGGTGCCCAAACATTCTGATGGAGGATGGATAAAAGCTGCCATCATCAAGTCCAGTTCCCGTTGCAGTAGCGTTACAAAGGCAATCAACCATACTGATGGACGATAGGTGAAAGTTACCATCATTAAGTCCAGTTCCTGTTGCAATATTAAAGCAAAGACGATGTAGGTAAGATGTTATTTGTGGAATCATAAAAGAATGAATTTAAATGTTTAAATTTAGCTTCAAGGTGGTGCCCAACCATTCCGATGGAAGATGGATAAAAGCTGCCATCATCAAGTCCAGTTACTGTTCCGGCATCAATGTGAAGACTACTTAGGTGAGTTACTATTTGTGAACATGTTAGATAGACGAATTGCAAATAAAAGACTAATATTTAGCAACAGAATTTACTGCACTCTAGCTTACAAGTAAAAACTGTGTGTGTGAAACTTATTCTCTGCAGTGTACAGATAAGGATCATACAAAAACACGTACAAAAACTTTGTTTTTATCAATATCTAAAAGAACACTTAAAAGATTGAACTGAAATGCTTAAATTCAGCTTGAAGGTGGTACCCAATTGATTCAGAATGTTTCACAGTAAAGAACCATTGGTTTTGCTCCCGTATTATTGTCAGTTAATTCTGCAACCTATTTTTCAGGAACTGTAGAGCGTAAAATTTTGGAAATGAGAACTATATTAACAAGTCTGAAATATATTCCAACATCATGTATTAAAAATTCTACTGCTGACTGTTGCTAAAAAATTTGTAATACCTTGAGTGCAGCGTAATCGTCACTAAATTTTTATGAATTCTCTCAACCCAGTATGTATTCTCTTTGCACATCAAATGAGGATTTGGAGGGAAGATATCTAGCCACGACAATTTTTGGGATACGCCTCCTTCGGGGGGACATTTCTGGACTTCAAAAGTCTATCCCAAGAATTCCCCTTACTGAAACAATTCTGAAAATGAAAGTTTGCCTTCAGCTACTATTTCCATGTGTTATCAGTTTTTTTTTGTACCGGATTTTTTAATGAAGCCCTAGGTTTCTACCTGAAGGGGGTGCTCTATCATTTCCTGTGGTTTTTGTGATATGTTGAATGGAATCAAACGCGCATTCATCGTGAAACATCCTAAAACAACTAGGTAGCTTGGAAACAAACTGATTGAACATATGTTTTTTTTCTCACTTGATTTATCTGATAACTCTGATGATCGTTTCGACACCACCACATTTCTATAAATTATGCTACGCGGACGGCGTTGATTTTTTAATTTTTTATGCCGCCTTTTTGTAACTACAGCTGCCAAGCTACAATATGCTGACGTTTTAATTTTTTATTTCTGAACTCGTGACAGCTATTGAAAATCTAGCTATGGGTAATTTAATGTGTAAAAGTTTGAGTTTTCCATTTTGAAAATGGCAGAAATCAATTTAGATCGGCATACTGACGTACTTTTGAGCTGCAGATTCCAAAAATGCAGTCAGAAATGAGCTAGGGCGACCGAAATTTATTTTTCGCAAACTGATTCTTCTACTCTAGGCCACTTTTCTTCCGAAAAAAAGTTCCCCTAATGACTTGTATATATGACAAGTTGAAAGAGAAGCAATATTTAGTGGGGGTGTATCGTCGTAGGGGGGGCAAAATTTCATCCGTTTCGCTCTACGACTTACGGTTTCTGAGATATTGGCGTTTGAAGTTTTCTCTGGTTTTCCTTAAGAAATCATGGGACTTCTCCGCTGCCCAGGCCTCCGTCGCTCTTGCCCTGATATGCCCACACTTCCCCGGCTCATCAGAAACAACTGCGGAAGCAACTGAAAATTTTTGTCGTTAAAAAAAGGAAAAATTTTATTGTTAAAAAATTTTCTTCCGAAAAAAAGTTCCCCTAATGTCTTGTATATATGATAAGTTGAAAGAGAAGCAATATTTAGTGGGGGTGTATCGTTGTAGGGGGGGCAAAATTTCATCCGTTTCGCTATACGACTTACGGTTTCTGAGATATTTGCGTTTAAAGTTTTCTCTGGTTTTCCTTAAGAAATCACGGGACTTCTCCACTGCCCAGGCCTCCGTCGCTCTTATCCTGATGTGCCCACACTTCCCCGGCTCATCGGAAACAACTGCGGAAGCAACTGAAAATTTTTGTTGTTAAAAGAAGGAAAAATTTGATTGTTAAAAAATTTTCTTCCGAAAAAAAGTTCCCCTAATGACTTCTATATATATATATATATATGATTTCTTGAGACAAATGGGGATAGAACACAGACTACAAAAGCTAAAAGCGAACGCCAACGAACAGCAGATCAAAAGTTTAGATTATGCATATAACATGATGACGAACGAGAGCGAAATGGGTAACAGGTTTAAAGTGCTAGCATTGATGCCGCAAGTTATCGAAGATTTACTGAAAAAGCACCCTCCCGCAGGATTTGTTTAAAGTRTTGTTGTGTTTTGAGTTGAACTGTGATACTTACTAATAAAGTGCTTAAAGGTGTTTTCACTTTAATATATAAGGAATTCGTGATKCAATTTGGAAGTACATATAGCTAAATAATAACTAAAAATTAATTTTAAATTTGAGGCAAATAATTCCTTCGAATTTAAATCAAAATGAAACAAATTGCTGATTGCTATTTTAAAATGACATTTTCTCGAGAGGAACAGAGGTGAGTCACTGCAAAAATATATATTGTCTTTATAGTTACTTCGTGATGCTTCGAGTATTTTACTTTGATCATTTCGGTTTTTCAGTTTCCTTCGGCCTTTTAAATTTATGTCTCTTGTTAGGTTTTGGCTTGGTCGCGCCCCTTTCCAAACTTCTGCCCAACCAGAATGGAAGTTCAGCACCCCAGAACGAATAAGGTTTAACGCTGGACAGAGTCGTGATTGGTATATTGGAAAACGGTGACTTGTCGGCCGAAAGTTAAAGGTCGGCGAAGCCATGGCTCATGGAAGGCAGATTCAGCAGATTCAAGGTGCCGATCTCCCACTGCCAACATGCTCCAGAGGGAGGTGAAGAACAAGCTGACGATGACGATGAGAAGGTGAGCTCTCTCTCCCATCTACTATCTGATTATATTTCTTGAAGATTTGTTTTTGATCAAAGGTATACGATTTTTGGGTAAAGAAATGAACAGTGTAACTTTTTTCTATTGTTTTTTTTTAATCTATAAGGTGAGTGATTTGGCAAGATGCCTGTATATAAGCATCTTACAACATAGCTCTTTAAAAATCGCCATCCCACCATTGAAATGAAAACAAAAGCGTCCTTTAGCCCCTTAATTCATAAATTTATCTTCCAGTTGTAGATTGTTGTATACAGAAAATATTCTAAAATGGACGCTCTTTCACATTGTGCATTCAGAAAAATCATAGCGGCTATTTTACATAATATTTTTATTATTAACCCAGTGGACTCAACTATTATTGACAGTTTTCTAATTTGGCGACTTCCCAAACGAATTTTTGCACTTAATGACCAACAGCATTTAGATTTGGATCTTTAAAGTCAAAATTAATAAAGAAACTGAGTCTTGGCCGAATCAAAGGAAATAGCCTTTGCTTTTTCACTCCGAAATGCAGCACGTTCACATTAGTAAATGATCATAAAATTAGCTTAATCAGAGACCATCAAGTTTCGAGGTGAAAAAACAACAAAGGGGTTAGCCTTTGCTTTTTTGCAATTTTCGGTGGAAATTATTTCTCGCTCAAAATCGCCATACTGATGTATTTTGAACTGCAGATTTCAAAAATGCAGTCAGAAATGAGGTAGGACGTCCAGAAATTTATTTTTTGCAAATCGACCATTCTTCTTTAGGCCACTTTTCAGCCGAACCGTTGCAGCTAGAGACCAACTGACACCATTCCGAAATGCAGCAGGTTCACATTAGTAAATGAACATAAAATTAGCTTAATCAGAGACCATCAAGTTTCGAGGTGAAAAAACAACAAAGGGGTTATAGCCTTTGCTTTTTTGCAATTTTCGGTGGAAATTATTTCTCGCTCAAAATCGCCATACTGATGTATTTTGAACTGCAGATTTCAAAAATGCAGTCAGAAATGAGGTAGGACGTCCAGAAATTTATTTTTTGCAAATCGACCATTCTTCTTTAGGCCACTTTTCAGCCGAACCGTTGCAGCTAGAGACCAACTGACACCATTCCGAAATGCAGCAGGTTCACATTAGTAAATGAACATAAAATTAGCTTAATCAGAGACCATCAAGTTTCGAGGTGAAAAAACAACAAAGGGGTTAGCCTTTGCTTTTTTGCAATTTTCGGTGGAAATTATTTCTCGCTCAAAATCGCCATACTGATGTATTTTGAACTGCAGATTTCAAAAATGCAGTCAGAAATGAGGTAGGACGTCCAGAAATTTATTTTTTGCAAATCGACCATTCTTCTTTAGGCCACTTTTCAGCCGAACCGTTGCAGCTAGAGACCAACTGACACCATTCCGAAATGCAGCAGGTTCACATTAGTAAATGAACATAAAATTAGCTTAATCAGAGACCATCAAGTTTCGAGGTGAAAAAACAACAAAGGGGTTAGCCTTTGCTTTTTTGCAATTTTCGGTAGAAATTATTTCTCGCTCAAAATCGCCATACTGATGTATTTTGAACTGCAGATTTCAAAAATGCAGTCAGTAATGAGGTAGGACGTCCAGAAATTTATTTTTTGCAAATCGACCATTCTTCTTTAGGCCACTTTTCAGCCGAACCGTTGCAGCTAGAGACCAACTGACACCATTCCGAAATGCAGCAGGTTCACATTAGTAAATGAACATAAAATTAGCTTAATCGGAGACCATCAAGTTTCGAGGTGAAAAAACAACAAAGGGGTTAGCCTTTGCTTTTTTGCAATTTTCGGTGGAAATTATTTTTCGCTCAAAATCGGCATACTGATGTATTTTGAACTGCAGATTTCAAAAATGCAGTCAGAAATGAGGTAGGACGTCCAGAAATTTATTTTTTGCAAATCGACCATTCTTCTTTAGGCCACTTTTCAGCCGAACCGTTGCAGCTAGAGACCAACTGACACCATTCCGAAATGCAGCAGGTTCACATTAGTAAATGAACATAAAATTAGCTTAATCGGAGACCATCAAGTTTCGAGGTGAAAAAACAACAAAGGGGTGTTAGCCTTTGCTTTTTTGCAATTTTCGGTGGAAATTATTTTTCGCTCAAAATCGGCATACTGATGTATTTTGAACTGCAGATTTCAAAAATGCAGTCAGAAATGAGGTAGGACGTCCAGAAATTTATTTTTTGCAAATCGACCATTCTTCTTTAGGCCACTTTTCAGCCGAACCGTTGCAGCTAGAGACCAACTGACACCATTCCGAAATGCAGCAGGTTCACATTAGTAAATGAACATAAAATTAGCTTAATCGGAGACCATCAAGTTTCGAGGTGAAAAAACAACAAAGGGGTTAGCCTTTGCTTTTTTGCAATTTTCGGTGGAAATTATTTTTCGCTCAAAATCGGCATACTGATGTATTTTGAACTGCAGATTTCAAAAATGCAGTCAGAAATGAGGTAGGACGTCCAGAAATTTATTTTTTGCAAATCGACCATTCTTCTTTAGGCCACTTTTCAGCCGAACCGTTGCAGCTAGAGACCAACTGACACCATTCCGAAATGCAGCAGGTTCACATTAGTAAATGAACATAAAATTAGCTTAATCGGAGACCATCAAGTTTCGAGGTGAAAAAACAACAAGGGGTTGTTAGCCTTTGCTTTTTTGCAATTTTCGGTGGAAATTATTTTTCGCTCAAAATCGGCATACTGATGTATTTTGAACTGCAGATTTCAAAAATGCAGTCAGAAATGAGGTAGGACGTCCAGAAATTTATTTTTTGCAAATCGACCATTCTTCTTTAGGCCACTTTTCAGCCGAACCGTTGCAGCTAGAGACCAACTGACACCATTCCGAAATGCAGCAGGTTCACATTAGTAAATGAACATAAAATTAGCTTAATCGGAGACCATCAAGTTTCGAGGTGAAAAAACAACAAAGGGGTTAGCCTTTGCTTTTTTGCAATTTTCGGTGGAAATTATTTTTCGCTCAAAATCGGCATACTGATGTATTTTGAACTGCAGATTTCAAAAATGCAGTCAGAAATGAGGTAGGACGTCCAGAAATTTATTTTTTGCAAATCGACCATTCTTCTTTAGGCCACTTTTCAGCCGAACCGTTGCAGCTAGAGACCAACTGACACCATTCCGAAATGCAGCAGGTTCACATTAGTAAATGAACATAAAATTAGCTTAATCGGAGACCATCAAGTTTCGAGGTGAAAAAACAACAAAGGGGTTAGCCTTTGCTTTTTTCCAATTTTCGGTGGTAATTATTTTTTGCTCAAAATCGGCATACTAATGTATTTTGAACTGCAGATTTCAAAAATGCAGTCAGAAATGAGGTAGGACGTCCAGAAATTTATTTTTTGCAAATCGACCATTCTTCTTTAGGCCACTTTCCAGCCGAACCGTTGCAGCTAGAGACCAACTGACACCATTCCGAAATGCAGCAGGTTCACATTAGTAAATGAACATAAAATTAGCTTAATCGGAGACCATCAAGTTTCGAGGTGAAAAAAACAACAAAGGGGTTGTTAGCCTTTGCTTTTTTGCAATTTTCGGTGGAAATTATTTTTCGCTCAAAATCGGCATACTGATGTATTTTGAACTGCAGATTTCAAAAATGCAGTCAGAAATGAGGTAGGACGTCCAGAAATTTATTTTTTGCAAATCGACCATTCTTCTTTAGGCCACTTTTCAGCCGAACCGTTGCAGCTAGAGACCAACTGACACCATTCCGAAATGCAGCAGGTTCACATTAGTAAATGAACATAAAATTAGCTTAATCGGAGACCATCAAGTTTCGAGGTGAAAAAACAACAAAGGGGTTAGCCTTTGCTTTTTTGCAATTTTCGGTGGAAATTATTTTTCGCTCAAAATCGGCATACTGATGTATTTTGAACTGCAGATTTCAAAAATGCAGTCAGAAATGAGGTAGGACGTCCAGAAATTTATTTTTTGCAAATCGACCATTCTTCTTTAGGCCACTTTTCAGCCGAACCGTTGCAGCTAGAGACCAACTGACACCATTCCGAAATGTAGCAGGTTCACATTAGTAAATGAACATAAAATTAGCTTAATCGGAGACCATCAAGTTTCGAGGTGAAAAAACAACAAAGGGGTTAGCCTTTGCTTTTTTCCAATTTTCGGGTGGAAATTATTTTTCGCTCAAAATCGGCATACTAATGTATTTTGAACTGCAGATTTCAAAAATGCAGTCAGAAATGAGGTAGGACGTCCAGAAATTTATTTTTTGCAAATCGACCATTCTTCTTTAGGCCACTTTTCAGCCGAACCGTTGCAGCTAGAGACCAACTGACACCCATCCGAAATGCAGCAGGTTCACATTAGTAAATGAACATAAAATTAGCTTAATCGGAGACCATCAAGTTTCGAGGTGAAAAAACAACAAAGGGTTAGCCTTTGCTTTTTTGCAATTTTCGGTGGAAATTATTTTTCGCTCAAAATCGGCATACTGATGTATTTTGAACTGCAGATTTCAAAAATGCAGTCAGAAATGAGGTAGGACGTCCAGAAATTTATTTTTTGCAAATCGACCATTCTTCTTTAGGCCACTTTTCAGCCGAACCGTTGCAGCTAGAGACCAACTGACACCATTCCGAAATGCAGCAGGTTCACATTAGTAAATGAACATAAAATTAGCTTAATCGGAGACCATCAAGTTTCGAGGTGAAAAAACAACAAAGGGGTTAGCCTTTGCTTTTTTCCAATTTTCGGTGGAAATTATTTTTCGCTCAAAATCGGCATACTAATGTATTTTGAACTGCAGATTTCAAAAATGCAGTCAGAAATGAGGTAGGACGTCCAGAAATTTATTTTTTGCAAATCGACCATTCTTCTTTAGGCCACTTTTCAGCCGAACCGTTGCAGCTAGAGACCAACTGACACCATTCCGAAATGCAGCAGGTTCACATTAGTAAATGAACATAAAATTAGCTTAATCGGAGACCATCAAGTTTCGAGGTGAAAAAACAACAAAGGGGTTAGCCTTTGCTTTTTTGCAATTTTCGGTGGAAATTATTTTTCGCTCAAAATCGGCATACTGATGTATTTTGAACTGCAGATTTCAAAAATGCAGTCAGAAATGAGGTAGGACGTCCAGAAATTTATTTTTTGCAAATCGACCATTCTTCTTTAGGCCACTTTTCAGCCGAACCGTTGCAGCTAGAGACCAACTGACACCATTCCGAAATGCAGCAGGTTCACATTAGTAAATGAACATAAAATTAGCTTAATCGGAGACCATCAAGTTTCGAGGTGAAAAAACAACAAAGGGTGTTAGCCTTTGCTTTTTTGCAATTTTCGGTGGAAATTATTTTTCGCTCAAAATCGGCATACTGATGTATTTTGAACTGCAGATTTCAAAAATGCAGTCAGAAATGAGGTAGGGACTCCAGAAATTTATTTTTTGCAAATCGACCATTCTTCTTTAGGCCACTTTTCAGCCGAACCGTTGCAAGCTAGAGACCAACTGACCACCATTCCGAAATGCAGCAGGTTCACATTAGTAAATGAACATAAAATTAGCTTAATCGGAGACCATCAAGTTTCGAGGTGAAAAACAACAAAGGGGTTAGCCTTTGCTTTTTTGCAATTTTCGGTGGAAATTATTTTTCGCTCAAAATCGGCATACTGATGTATTTTGAACTGCAGATTTCAAAAATGCAGTCAGAAATGAGGTAGGACGTCCAGAAATTTATTTTTTGCAAATCGACCATTCTTCTTTAGGCCACTTTTCAGCCGAACCGTTGCCAGCTAGAGACCAACTGACACCATTCCGAAATGCAGCAGGTTCACATTAGTAAATGAACATAAAATTAGCTTAATCGGAGACCATCAAGTTTCGAGGTGAAAAAACAACAAAGGGGTTAGCCTTTGCTTTTTTGCAATTTTCGGTGGAAATTATTTTTCGCTCAAAATCGGCATACTGATGTATTTTGAACTGCAGATTTCAAAAATGCAGTCAGAAATGAGGTAGGACGTCCAGAAATTTATTTTTTGCAAATCGACCATTCTTCTTTAGGCCACTTTTCAGCCGAACCGTTGCAGCTAGAGACCAACTGACACCATTCCGAAATGCAGCAGGTTCACATTAGTAAATGAACATAAAATTAGCTTAATCGGAGACCATTCAAGTTTCGAAGCGTGAAAAAACAACAAAGGGGTTAGCCTTTGCTTTTTGCAATTTTCGGTGGAAATTATTTTTCGCTCCAAAATCGGCATACTGATGTATTTTGAACTGCCAGATTTCAAAAATGCAGTCAGAAATGAGGTTAGGACGTCCAGGAATTTATTTTTTGCAAATCGACCATTCTTCTTTAGGCCACTTTTCAGCCGAACCGTTGCAGCTAGAGACCAAACTGACACCATTCCGAAATGCAGCAGGTTCACATTAGTAAATGAACATAAAATTAGCTTAATCGGAGACCATCAAGTTTCGAGGTGAAAAAACAACAAAGGGGTTAGCCTTTGCTTTTTTTCCAATTTTCGGGTGGAAATTATTTTTGCCTCAAAATCGGCCATACTAATGTATTTTGAACTGCAGATTTCAAAAATGCAGTCAGAAATGAGGTAGGACGTCCAGAAATTTATTTTTTGCAATCGACCATTCTTCTTTAGGCCACTTTTCAGCCGAACCGTTGCAGCTAGAGACCAACTGACACCATCCGAATGCAGCAGGTTCACATTAGTAAATGAACATAAAATTAGCTTAATCGGAGACCATCAAGTTTCGAGGTGAAAAAACAACAAAGGGGTTAGCCTTTGCTTTTTTGCAATTTCGGTGGAAATTATTTTTCGCTCAAATCGGCATACTGATGTATTTTGAACTGCA